>SMJT01000019.1:1487598-1646361 GCA_004349715.1 Crucihimalaya himalaica
TAATACCATAAACAGTCGCAGACTTCGACCATGAAGTCTGAACCGTAATTAAATGTGAAATGTTAATTAAAAAATGAAAAAAAAATATTTCGATCAAAACTTTTGAAAGATAAATTATTTTAAATCAAATCGAATAGGTTTAAAAAAAAAAATTCAATAAAACTAAGCCATTTGATGTTAAACCATGTGAGGCATATAGGTTAGAGGTTACCAATGGGTAAGAATCCATGCATATATCTTTAGTTAGACTTAGATTGATATGTTTTTGATATAAAATGGCGATCCTTCGTATAGTTGTTTAGATTTTGAACATATTATACTATTTTGTTGTCAAATGTTAGTATTTCTTAACAAAGAGTGGAATTAAACGTTCGAAATTTAGAGTTTAGGGCTTTACAGACTTCTCGAGTTTCGGGTGAAGTCTCACGGCAGACTTTCGCATATGAAGTCTGTAAGATTTTGTTATCGTAGACTTCTTTGTAGAAGTCGGATGACAAATGAATCCAAAATTTTGAAATGTTTCGCAAAAAAATTTGGGGGGAAATTTTGGGGGAAAATTTACATTTACTAAACAAGATAAAACTGAAATTGCAATAGTTAATCTGGGTAAAAAAATTAAAAAATTTCCATCGCTCTTTTTCTTTCTTCGACTTCGAATCACCAAACGTCGCCGGAAATCTCTAAACGCCGACACTCTTTCTCCTCTTTCGACGTAAGTTATCGATATTCTTTCTCCTCTTTCTCCTCTCTCGCTGGAAAACTCTATCCATCTTTTATTTGATTCGCAGATCTGGGAATCGCAACCGTCTAATCATATCTTCAAAGCTATTTTTTTCCGTTCTTCGCATATCAAGATGAGTAGCAGGCGGTCGGTGAAGAGAGCATTGCTTCTAGATGACGATGAAAGATGAAGATGAAGATGAAGATCCAGATGAAGACGAAGATCCCGATGAAGATGAAGAAGAAGAATCAGATGAAACTCACACTTACTAATACAGACCCTGAGATGCCAATGCAAAATTTTGTCGACCTGGTGAAGGAGTGCTTCACCAGGTCGACAAAATTTTGGCATTGACATGTCAGGGTCTGCGGTTAGTAAGTGTGAGTTTCATCTGATTCTTCTTTTTCATCTTCATCGGGCTCTTCTTCTTCATATTAGACAACAAAAACACAATTTTTCTTTTTAATTTCTTTTGAAATGGATTGGACTTTATTTCTTAAGTTTTATGTTAATTATATTTAATTTCTCTTATTATGTTAATTATCTATTCGGAACCTTTGATTTCTTATTATGTTGATTATCTTTAATTTCTCTTATTATGTTAATTATTATTGGAACCTTGATTTGTAAATCAAATACAAAGTTCGAAAACCACAAAAAATACAAAAAAGAACTGGTCATACAGAAACAGCGAGAACACCTAGAGACTTCTAAAGTAGACTTCACGAGTATTTTATACCAAGAGACTTCGTATTCATACAGAACACCCAGTTAGAGACTTCGTATTCATACAGAACACCCAGTTAGAGACTTCTCCAGTAGACTTCCAGCACAGACTTCCTCTGTATGTTAATTATATTTTAATTTCTCTTATTATGTTAATTATCTATCGGAACCTTTGATTTCTTATTAGTTAATTATCTTTAATTTCTCTTATTATGTTAATTATTATTGGAATCTTGATTTGTATATCAAATACAAAGTTCGAAAACCGCAAAAATACAAAAAGAACTGGTCTCAGAACAGCGAGAACACCTAGAGACTTCCAAAATAGACTTCACGAGTATACTTCACTAAGAGACTTCGTATTAATACAGAACACCTAGTTAGAGACTTCTCCAGTAGATTTCCAGCACAGACTTCCTCTATAGGAAGTGGTATAATCATTTGCATAGAACATAATCAACCTTAATTTTATGAAAGTTTCTGAAATTTTAATTTATTAAAGTTCATATTTGGGATAATCTTATTTTCTTAAGAAGAAATTGCATTTGAGATTATTTTTATATTTTCATAATTTTAAATCTACGGTTTAATTACGGTTCAGACTTCGACCATGAAGTCTGGAAACGTAATTAAATGTGGAATTTTAATAAAAAAATGATAAAAAATTATTTCAATCAAAAGTTTTGAAAGATAAATTATTTTAAATCAGATCGAATAGTTTAAAAAAAAAATTCATAAAACTGAGCCATTTGATGTAAACCATGTGAGGCATATAGGTTAGAGGTTGCCAATGTGTAAGAATCCATCCATATATCTTTAGGGTTAGACTTAGATTGATATGTTTTTGATATAAAATGGCGATCCTTCGTATAGTTGTTAGATTTTGAACATATTATACTATTTTGATGTCAAATGTTAGTATTTTATAACAAAGAGTGAATTAAACGTTCGAAATTTAGAGTTTAGGGCTTACAGACTTCTCGAGTTTTGGGTGAAGTCTCACGGCAGACTTCGCATGTGAAGTCTGTAAGATTTTGTTATCGTATGAAATTCAAATAAATCCAAAACAAAGTGTAATATATTATAAATAAAACTTATTGTCTTAAATAGAGATTTAGATAGATAAATTCCCTATCTAGGCGACAATTGCCATGTATCTTGCTATCATATCAAACATCAAAAAGTCGTCTCTCAAATCTTCAACCTCTTCCATCGCTGGGTCGAACAAAATGTCCGATAAGCCTTCTTCAGTTTCCAGCCAAGTGTCATCCTCACCACCTGTGGGGAATTAGATTTGTATTGTCTAGATCAATTACGATATGTTAAACTGTAGTAATAACACACTTACGCGGCGAACTGATTATCCTCCATAATTTAAGCCACACGGATCACCGCCTCCACCCCTTCTTGTTCCTAAAGCCATTCCAGAAGTTATAAGCGTGTTCACCGGTTGCACCACACACTTTAACATATTGTCCCTATTATGATTTAATAAAAGGTGGTTGTAAAATTACATACGGTGAGGCTTCGCATGGTATTATTATTGTTGGTTTTAAACTTACATGGCGATCTTTTGATGTGAAACACACTCTTTGAAAATGTACGGCCAAGTGGACTCTCTTGAAGGGGCATGTGTGCAGAGCATGCCCATAGTATCTACATCATAAGTGTTCTCTTTAAGTTAAATAAAGTTACATGCATATAAATTATGGGTTAAAGAAATTTGCATGCATACCTATAGCAACGTTCGTTTTTGGTTTTGGTTATGCATACATATACCTGTTTGCCGATATAAAGGCTTATCTTATGAACAATGTAGTTCCTCCCGAGCTAAAAAGATAAGTAACCCTTATGATCTTTACACATACGAGCCGGTTCCACAGAAGAGTGTTCCTAAAAAACAATAACAGCGGTGACTGTGGAGTGTATTGCCTGAAGTACATCGCAGTGTCATGCGTTGGCATACCATTTGATTCAAAACCCGCTTGTGTGATAAAGAACATTCAAGTTCATAAGGGAGAAGATGGCTACAGAAATATTACGATGAACTCGCAATAACGGGGACTGAGAAGCGCGGTTACGAAGGTTTGTTTTGTACGAAGGGCTGATAAATCTTGATATTTTGTATGTTGTATAAATATGGATATTTAACTAGGGTTTTGTATGTTGTATAAATCTAGCATAACCGTATATTTTGTACAGTTTCATATATTGCTATCTAAGGAAAACCCAAAAATACAAAAAGTTATAGACACTATATATAAATATAAGTAAAAAGTTGTTAGACTTCATCTTCGTACAAAACCCTAATTTTTAGACATCAATTGAAACTTCATACCACAGACTTCCAGCAGAAATAACTGTCATACAAAGTATAATTGGAAGACTTCATCCACAGACTTCCACTGGAGACTTCATATGGTCCTGAACATCTAGTTTATTAAACTTCTAGCGCAGACTTTCAAATACAGAACTCCTTATGGAGACTTCGTATACGTACAAAACCCTAGTAAGAGACTTCTGTAGGAGACTTCTCATTTAGAACTTCTCAATTACGATAAAAAGCACGCAAAACGAAACGGACCTTCGTGAAACGTCGCTTCTTATTCATTTATTACTCTTCTCCAAAACACGCAACCGACTATATTACTGAGTATATCTAAAAATTTACAGTTTCATCTATTGCTTTTTAAGGAAATTCCAATTATCTTTATAAAAAAAAAATGTCGTTCACAGTAAAAAAGCATCGAAAGAGGTTGAAGAACCTCTTGAAGAATCCGAATGCTCCACTTCACGGCAGGTAATCTCTATACAACTTCTTCTAATTTCTTACCAATTTCATGCAATCTTCTAATTTCTTACCAATTTTTTTTAGGACTTGTGGCCGATGACATGTTCCATTGGGAAGGTTTGCTATTTGGCCCTATTGACACCCCTTATGAGGGAGGGATTTTCAAAGTGATTGTTCATTATCCGCCGGGATACCCGATTAAACCCCCACGCGTAAGTTTTTGATAAAACACTTTTAAAATCTATGAATTTCAATTCTCTTCAATTCTTTTATCCAATACCCCCTCCTAAATATCGTGACGGTTGTGGTAATGTAGGTTCGTTCAGCACCCCGATCTACCACCCTAATGTCCATCGCGGGTGTATCTACTTGAAGATGCTCCTCCCTGAGCAATGGAGAGCCGACTACAACATAACCACAGTATTTGAGGCTCTTGTGAATATGTTGTATGAGCCAAGAAGTGGGTGAAGGAGATAATTTTGTGGATTCCGTTGCTGAAGTCTACATCAAGATCGGACCGTTTCAATGAGAAGGCACGAGAAATGTCTGAATCTTTGGCCGGAGGATCAAAGAGAACCTGATCCTTTATTGTAATCTTCAAACCTTATTATGTTATTTATGGGTCGAAACCTTATTATATAATTAATTATCGTGAATTACCCTTTTTTTTAAATCACCTGAAATTTTGGAATTAATCGTTGAAGGGTAATACAACAAGTTGATTAGCCAACACAGTGGCTTAGAGATACACATAGACATGACAAAAATAATTGGTCATACAATTAAAACCACTTATAAAAAGCATAATTATATAAAGTAAAAAGTTGTAGACTTCATCTTCGTAGAAAACCCTAATTTTAGACATCAATGGAAGACTTCATCCACAGACTACAACAGAAGACTTCATCTGCATACTGAACATCTGATTATAGACTTCTACGAGAGACTTCAAATACAGACTTCTTCTGAAGACTTCGTATGCGTCCTGAACTGACTTCTATGGAAGACTTCAAGAGCAGACTTCTACTTTCGTTCAACCTTGAAACGCTACGTAACAAAAAAAAAAAAAAAAAACAGAGTCCTCTTAAAAACAGAGTCCCCTCAAAAAACAGAGCCCCCTCAAAACAAAGATTTTAACTTACACAGATAGCGCGAGTATGTCCAGACTGCCTGCATTTTGAACAACTATATTGCTTGTGAGCCTTCCGCGGTTTTGGCGTAATCTTTCTGGCGATTTCAAAGCCACGTTTGCCACCTTTACTTCTTCTGCCTTCCAGGAGGACACCGAATGAGTGGAGGGAAAAACCTTGGCAAACTCGGCTCTTTTGATATCGACGGTTTTGGGGAAAATGTTGCATGCATACGTCGAATACAAATATTCCTTTGTGTATGACGGGCATACGAGGGCGGCAACATCCATTTTAAGCTCAGGAGCAGCAGCAATAGCATGCGAGCAAGGTATTTTCTCAACATCATACACTCCACATTCACATGTTCGATGTTGGAAATCAACGATACAATCTTTATGTCCTCCCTTCACGTGAAATAGCCATCCGTCTATGCGTTCGACAGTCATCTGGTCAGCGTAATGCTGACGAATAGTTAGCAAAATATTCAACTCCCTTGCTATGTTTGGTTGTGAGACTGATAGGTCTTCTCGCCTTTTAAAAACCATCTTCCTAGCTTCTCTCGTATGAATTCCAAAAGAAAGGGTATGGGAAATCCTCGAGCTGGCTTAAGTGCAGAGTTTATCGATTCAGCAATGTTGCTCGTTTGTATATTGTTGTATCGTTCTCCTGGAAGTGAACGCGGGCCATAGTTTCACATCTGCGTCCTCCAAGGTAAGCTGCAAGATCGGCTTTTGTCTCACGTAAGGCGTCCATGTATCTGTTAAAATCATAATGCGTATATGCATACGCAGCCCTCTGACCAAGTACATAAGTTGCTTTCCCTTGTACTTCGTGATTATGTTATTCTATAGGTGATAATAACATATCCCTCTTGTTGCCCATGGCATAACAATTTCAATGGCATTCTTAATCGAGGCGTGCCTGTCGGACACTATGACCAAAGAAATTGATCGGAGACACATCCACTCAACTTGGTGAAAAACCATTGCCATGATTCATCATTTTCAGAGTCTACAATAGCAAAAGCTAACGGAATATTTGAAAATTCCCGTCCTGGCCGCAAGCCACTAGCATTACTCCACCATACTTCCCCGGTAGATGACACCCATCCACCACCATAACTCTTCTCAGAAACTGAAAACCGGTAATAGAGGCTCCAAGAGCCATAAAACAGATATTTGAATCTGTTTTGATCATCAACGACAAGATCAGTGACAGTTCGAGATTGGCTAGCCTGATGCGATAGAGATAAGACGGCAACTGCTCATATCCATCTTCCGCTGTTCCCCTCACCAAGTGTTGTGCAAATATTAAAGCTCTATAGGAAGTGGTATAATTCATCTGCATACCATATTTATTCTTCATTGCAGATCTAATCATCTTCGGCGTTACTCCATCGATTGTTCTCCATTCATCATAAAACAGTTTAGCAATATATTCGGAGCATGACGTTTGCCGAGAGAAATTCGGCTGCAACATTGCAAGTATGATCTTTTTTGTACAAGGTAACCCAAAACCTTTTTTGGTTTCATTTTTTCACAGCCACTCTAATCCTAAAATTGCATCATTTCACACCGCAGATGGCTACGAACAAACTTTGTGTAGACTTATGCACTTTGAACGTGAAATTTCGACATTATAGCCGTCAACCGCAGCTCGGATACAAGCGCATCCTGTTGTAGGAAAACTCGCAGTCGTATAGATACCGTCTGAACCATGTCATGTCGGATCTTGGGCCTTCACCAACAAAGCCACCTCCGCAACAGGACACGTATATCCTCATCATCATTTTCACTACCATCCTCATCCTCAACTTTCCCATACACAGTATAATCCTCAAGGTATTCTTCTTTAACCTCACCAGCATGAGATTCTTCCGCATCATCATCATCATCATCACCATCGTCGTTGACGTTAACCTCACCACCATCAGATATATCCATATCTTCGTCTTCAAACTCTTCTACATCCTGAACACTTTCACCAGCAACCTCATTGCCACTAGCCATACCAAAATGACTCGAGACGCAAAGGCGTACAACATGCGTTTTACATAACTCAACCAAGGACCGCACTTGTCTATCATTTGAGACATGCATAGGGTGTGTTAACAATTCATCTCCTTAGTTGCAACATTGAATTCGGCAACGAGTAAGTTTAACTCGACGAAGTCGTTCTTGTCCAGCTCATTAGCTGCTAGTGCCATCTCAATGAGTTCACGTGTGTACAAGAATCACTCAAGAAATACATTCCCTCCTTTGGATGATCCACCTCAAAATGCAACTTACAGTCTCTCATCACCCATTCTCCAAAGACAACAGGTACATGAACCATTTTCAGAAAGACATTTGAAACAACACAAAGGCAAACTGTTAGTTTGTTTCACAGTAGACTTCAAAGGTGAAGTCTGTTGAAAAATAAATTATCAGAAATTTCGTAAAATCGATTTAAGATAGAATAATAAGACATTGAGATGTGAAATTCATTACATAAACAACAACAATAACTAATACACATGTAAAAAAATTAAAATCTTGAAAATGCATATTATATATGATACAAATCCATTTTTTAAAAGATAGTGCAAAGACTTCTCGAACGAAGTCTACGCACAGACATCCTCTATTGAAGTCTAAATTTATAACATAAACATCCAATAAGTTCAGAAAATATTATAAAAATAATTATGCGATTAAAATAGTTCAAATTTCTAAAACATCAAAAGCCATACGTAACAAACATGTTAGGACAAGAAAAAAAAACTAATTACAAATAGGCTAAAATTGCATTTTTACTGAAATTATCATTAGAACTTCACAGGCGAAGTCTCCTTAGTAGACTTATTTGATGAAGTCTGCTCTGCTATCGGAAGCAGACTTCGCCCGTGAAGTCTAAATTATAACCTAACAGCCTTAGTAAGTCAGAAAAAATATAAAAAAATAATATCTCTCTCTGCAAAACTAGACCCCTTGTAACCAGACTTCGACGGTGAAGTCTAAACACCGTTTTTTGTTTTCAAAGGAGAACTTCAGACTTCATCGTGGTTCAATCGTGAAGTCTGAGACCCAAAAAGTCAATTGCAAAACTAACCCCCAGTTGACTATTGAGACTTCACCCATGAAGTCTGCCTTCTGGAAAATCGGAGAAAATGAAGCAAAAATTACCAAGATTCGGTTTGAGCTTGTGTTTAGCTTCTTAAACGGCCAAGAACTGATCACGCCAACAATACCCAAGCAACCCAAGCGTTATAATGCTCGAATCTTAGTAAATCGCAAGATATATGGATGGTAAATATTGAAAACGATATTATAGAGTTAATTGGTTGAAATGAGAGAGGAGATCGACAAAAATGGAGCTTTTAACTCAGTTTTAATGCATTAACATCACTTAATTTGGTTGTTTGAAGCATTGAGAGCTCAATTTTGTTTGGTAAGTGTGGTTGGGAACTATTGAAGATAATGGCATTTTCGTTATTACGTGAGAATCTTTGGGTTATTGTTTTCCAAACCCAGCTACCAGACTTCACAGGAGAAGTCTGCGCTAGGTATTTTTGTGAAAAAAGAAGCTGAGAAGGGTATTTTAAGGCATTTTGAAAAGAAAAGGAAGAGGGGTCTAGTTTTGGAATTGACTTCAAATAAGGGTCTAGTTTAGCAAGAAGCCCAAAAAAAATTAGAATTTTAGAGTTTAGGGCTTACAGACTTCTCGGGTCTCAGGTAAAATCTTATAAGAGACTACGTGTATGAAGTATGTAACATTTTGTAAGCGTAAACTTCTTTGTAAAAGTCTGAAATTTCAAATGTGAAGTCTTAAACTTCAAAGGTGAAGTCTAAAACTTAAAAGGTGAAGTCTAAAACTTAAAAGGTGAAGTCTGAAATTTCAAGGGTGAATTCTGAAATTCAAAAAAATTCAAACAAATTCAAAAAAAATTAAAAAGTTCAAAATTTAAAAATTTCGAATTTCGGAGGTGAATTCTGAAATTTCAAAGGTCAAATATAAAATTTCAAAAAATTTCAAAAATTTCAGAAACATTCAAAAAATTTCAAAATTATTCGAATTTCAGAGGTGAAATCTGAAATTTCAAAGGTGAAATCTGAAATTTCAAAGGTGGAGTCTAAAAATTTCAAAAAAATTCGAAAAAAATCAAAAAAATTCAAAAACAATTGAAAATTTTCAAAATATTCTAATTTCAGAAGTGAAGTCTGAAATTTCAAAGATAAAGTCTGAAATTTCAAAAATGAAATCTGAAATTTCAAAAAAATCAAAAAATATCAAAAAATTTCAAAATTTTCAAAAACTTTCAAAATTTTCAAAAAGTTTCGAAAATTTAAAAAAAAATAGAAAAAATTGAATTTCAGAGGTGAAGTCTGAAGTTTCAAATATGAAGTCTGAAATTTAAAATTGAAGTCTGAATTTTTAACCTAACCCTAGGTTGACCTCCCATATATAAACTCAGTTTTTCTATTTTTCTCAAATATCTCTCTTTTTCTCAAAAACGGCAGACAAAATAGCAAAGATCTCTCTCTCTCTCTCTCTCTCTCTCTCTCTCTCTCTCTCTCTCTCTCTCTCTCTCTCAAACCTTTGTAAAATAGCAAAGATCTCTCCACCGCCAATACCACTCCACCGTACCGTAGTCGGTAAGACGTTGCTTTTATTTTTTTTCCTCCGTTTTCGTCGCTATTAATCTCTGCTCAAAAGTGTTATTCTGACTAACCACTCGCGTGCATTTTTTTATCAGCGTTTTCATCCTACTAACTTATGGTTTTATGCTTGTTATAGATCTGAGGCGTAACACCACCAAAAAATAGTTAAGTTTGTTTATTCTTTAGATTCATACAACAATTTATGTTCCAAACAAATATTAAGGTATGAATATTTAATTGTCTGTGCGTTATGATTTGTTTTTTGGAATTTCATCTAAAGGATTCATTATGAATTTCAAGTCTAAAATAATTTATGTTGAGTATGATTTCTAAATTTTTTGTTAATTTATCTGAGTTTTTTCCGTTATTTTTGTGTTTGTATATGAGTTTTCGTTTTTTCCTTTATTTTTATAGATCTAGATTTACATTGAGAGTTCACACCGAGACTTCACTTTGAGAGTTCACACCAAGACTTCACTTTGAGACTTCACACCTAGACTTCACTTTGAGACTTCACTGTGAAACTTCACAACCATACTTCACTGTGAGACTTCACACCCAGACTTCACACCCATACTTCACTGTGAGACTTCACACCCAGACTTCATAGTGAGACTTCACAACGAGACTTCACACCAAGTTGTTTTTGGGCTCCCGTAGCATTTAAATTCTTACATATAATGTTGTAGATGTAAAACAAACAATTTTAATTAATTAAACATCAAGTTATATTGAGAAAGAAAAGTACTTCTTGCGAAACCTATTAAATTAAATATCAAGTCTTAATTTAACAAAAATTAAGTTGCAAAGTCCTTAGAGAGAACTTTGTTCTTGTTCATCTGAAATGCAAAGTGGAACAAAAAACAAAAGTCATAATTAGCTAGGCATATAGTAATGTTCTTGAAAGGAGACTTCACACCGAGACTTGGAAAGAAGACTTCACTTCTAGATTCCAACACATCTAGTGACCATTAACCTTGAAAATCTTAAAGTACTCAAAACACATATAAAAAATATCATGAGCCACATAAATATGGCCAGTTTAACACATTGAGATGTGAAACTCATACATTAGTGCAAGAGATAATATACAAATGAATACTTTTAAAAATTTAGTGCAAGAGACTTCACACGTTACACACATGTTAGGATAAGGAAAAAAAATTAACTAATAACAAATAAGCTAAAAATTTCATTTTTACTAAACATCAATGATGAGACTTCTCAGAAGTTTTCTATCGGTAGACTTCTCATACGAAATCTATTAGGAGATTTTAAAGGCGAAGTCTCGCAGTAAGTAATTACTAGAAACTAATAAAATTGATTTAAGACAGAATATAACACATTGAGATGTGAAATTCATACATAAACAACAACAATAACTAATACACATGAAAAAAAATTAAAATCTCGAAAATATAAAACAGATATGATACAAATACATTTTTTAAAATGCTAGTGCAAGAGACTTCTCAAACGAAGTCTCCGGAAAAACTTCCTCAATGAAGTCTAAATATTATAAGCTAAATACCAAATAAGTTAAGAAAAATAATTTAAAAATAATTATACGATAAAAATAGTTCAAATTTCTAAAACATCAAAAGTCATACGTAACACATATGTTAGGACAAGAAAATAAAAATAAATAATTACAAATAAGCTAAAATTTATTTTTACTAAAATTATCATTTGAGACTTCTCGGATGAAGTCTCCCAACAGACTTCTCAGATGAAGTCTCCCAACAGACTTCTCAGATGAAGTCTCCCAACAGACTTCTCAGATGAAATCTGCTAAACAATTCAGAGAAGACTTCGCCTGAGAAGTCTGAAAGTAGGGGTCTAGTTTTGCAATTGACCAGATTTTGACTTTTTAAGTAGACTTCACAGGCGAAGTCTCCTACACAATGAGACTTCGTGTGAGAAGTCTATACCAGTTTGGGGTTTAGTTTTGCAATTGACCACAACTTTGACTTTTTCATTAAACTTCTTCTGGGAAGTCTCATCAGTATCAGACTTCACAGGAGAAGTCTATTTCGTAATGAGACTTCCATGATGAAGTCTTTTTGCCTTCAGAGACATCTCCGACGAAGTCTACCCATAAAGTAGGGTCTAGTTTTGCAATTGACTAGAGTTTGACTTTTACATGAGCGTCTGAGAAGTCGGAGTAGAAAAAGACTTTTGCAATTGACCAAAATTTTTGATTTTTTTTAATTTCATAGTTTCCGATGGTTGCAGACTTCATCTGAGAAGTCTATCAATAGTCAATGTTTCAAAATTTTGGTCAAATGCAAAAGTAACCCCCTTTTTCACGTTGATTTTTAGGTGAAGTCTTGATAAAAAGTCTTTGTTCAGGTCAATTGCAAAAACTAACCCCCTTTTTCGCAGACTTCACAGGAGAAGTCTAAAATAAAATTCAAACTTAAGGTCAATTGCAAAACTAACCTCATGTACACAGACTTCATATGTGAAGTCTGAAGACTGTTTTTTTGTTTTCAAAGGAGAACTTGAGACTTCCATCGTGAAGTCTGTGAAGCAAAAAGTCAATTGCAAAACTACCCCAGTTGACTATTGAGACTTCACCTGAGAAGTCTGCCTTCTGGAAAATCAGAGAAAATGAAGCAAAAATTACCAAATTTTGGTTTGAGCTTGTTTTTAGCTTCGTCGACGGCCAAGAACTGCTCACACCACCAATACCCAAGAAACCCAAGCGTTATTATGCATGAATCTTAGTAAATCGCAAGATCTAAGGATGGTGAATTTGGAGAAAGAGATTTTAGAGTTTAATGGTTGAAATGAGAGAGAATGAGAGAGGAGATCGAGAAAAATGGAGCTTTTAGCCTAATTATAGATCTTTAACATCTCTTAATTCAGTTGGTTGAACCATTTAGAGCTCAATTTTTATTGGTAATGGTGGTTGGGAGCTATTGAAGAAGATGGTATTTTCGTAATTATGTGAGAATGTTTGGGTTATTATTTTTCAAACCCAGCTACCAGACTTCACAGGAGAAGTCTGCGCTAGGTATTTTTGTGAAAAAAGAAGTTTGCAAGGGTATTTTAAGGCATTTTGAAAAAAATGGGAAGAGGGGTCTAGTTTTGGAATTGACTTTAAATAAGGGTTTAGTTTAGCAAGAAGCCCTAACGCGAATGCTAATTTAGTGTAAACATTATTTTCTATATTTCAAATTGTTCTTGATACTACCCAAACATATGGAAACTAAAATTTTATTAACCAAGACAAATCTACTATGAATAATAACTTGATGGGCATATTATAGATCTCTCTTAGTTATTTTTCCATCAAGTTGCATAGAGATTGGATGAATAAAAATAGATATTGGGTGAATAAAAGTAGAGATATTGAAAGTTTACCTTTGTTTTGCTTATAATTCACTTTTTGTTTTTGCTAATTTTATATATTTTTTTTTAATATATAAAAACACATGTCAAAAGGAAAAATGACACATGTCATGTGAGCTTCTCATGAATGAATGAAACTTTTCTTTATTATATAAGATATTTCAAATTATTTTTATACTACCCAAACATACCGAAACAAAAAAAAAACCAAGACAAATCTACTATGAATAATAACTTGGTGGGCATACTATAGATCTCTCTTAGTTATTCCTTCATCAATTTGCATAGAGATTGGATGAATAAAAATAGATATTGGATGAATAAAAGTAGAGATATTGAAAATTTACCATTGTTTTGCTTATAATTTACTTTTTGTTTTTGCTAATTTTTTTTCTTTAATATATAAAAACACATATGAGAAGGAAAAGTTACGCATGTCAACTTCTAATTAATGAGACTCTTTTTTATTATATAAGACTAGATGAAAATCGACCAGCACGTTGCGCGGGGTTAATACTATGTAACAATTTTTAGTTGTTTGTTTGGTTTTTAATTTTGAAATGCTTGTTTCATTATTAATTTTTAAAAATTAAATATACAGAATCCTTGATCACACATACGCTCTATTATTGCAGTTTTTTTATATTGTGTTTATCACCTTCAATACGAACAAAGATGTCTATGCTCCTATTTAAGTGTATTTCAACGGCTAAAATGCTTTATAGCCCTTGACAGAGGATGCTAATGATTAGGCCAATAAAACATACAAGAGTTGCGGTATTACTGATGATTCAACTCATTTCTTACTTAATATTAGATAGTTCACCATTGACAAAATTATCTGTTTAGCTCGCACACTATTTTCTAAACACAGATCAACCAAAAAACAATTATGATATATAAAGGGCATCAACTGCTCAACTATGTTTAAACAAAACAAAATGGAAAGGGTATCCACATTTACTGGCTGGTTGTGTTTTTATTCTGAGAGAAAAATGACTGATGTAGAGTCATCATTAGCTAAAGAAGACAAAAAAAAACTATCCAAAACATTAGCCTAACAAAATTTTATTACTTCAAGATACAAAAATATTTCTTTGGAGAGACGGCATGGGCCCAACTAACCTGCATCATCTCTGGAGAGCTAAACTGGCGAAGGAATTCAGGGTTCAGCATCATTTCTCTCAACTAAGGATTCATATCTAGCATGCTTCAGATTCACATCATACATTTATAAAATAACACTTTTAAAACAAAAGAAAACACGTTATAAACTTCATGAAGGTCCTTCGACTTCTCCCATTTTTCTCCTTCC
The DNA here is from genome assembly GCA_004349715.1 of Crucihimalaya himalaica. Lineage (NCBI taxonomy): Eukaryota > Viridiplantae > Streptophyta > Magnoliopsida > Brassicales > Brassicaceae > Crucihimalaya > Crucihimalaya himalaica. Next base: position 1,502,279 of record SMJT01000019.1, read on the forward strand.
ACAACTATTTTCTTAAACACCCCACCATCACCACATATATCTTTAACACTCCTCTATGATTTCAACTCCACATCAAATTGAAGAGTGGCGTTAGGAGGAACGGTTGGTGGTGAACCAATTTCACCATAAGCCAACTCATGGGGAATGGTGAAAACGACATTTTCACATTTCTTCATTGTCTTGATTCTTATGTTTCATCCTTTGATCACATGTCCTGACCAATTCGATGCAAAAAAAATCCAGAACTCGAAATACACCATAATGAACCAATTTTTGCCTAACATTAAACCATAATTAAGACCCAAACAACTAACAAACACAGACTCTAGTTTCAATTTCACATGAGAATCAACCACAAAAATGACCCTTAATGATCCTAGAAATTGATTCACCCTAAGCTTCCACAAATTTTAAAATAGAACATAGCAAACACCTTCCATAATATACACAAATTACCTTGGCCAAGAGTAAATTTAAGAGGATTTCAGTTTTCACGGCTCGAATCAAATTCTTTCCATCTAACAAAATTCCCGTGTAATATACTACAAAAGAAGACAATGATGAAACCAATCTTAGAACCTGATCGATCACACATATATCTTCAGATTAGAATCAGATACATAATACACACATTTTTCACCTTCCTTGACAAGTTTCTTCTTCAATCCTCATTTCTCGATTTCCTTCTTCTCGTCGATCTTCAAATAAGGAGCCGAGTCACCTTCAGCGTCGGGGAGATCCATATCCATCTCCTCCGGTTCCTCTGCCGAAAATTGTTGCATGTCGTGGGTTTTTGTGGTGGGAATGAGTGAAGTTTGCAAGGGTTTATAAACGGCACGAATAGGAATGCAAAAAGATTGAAACGGCAAGAAGTTTGGTGACGTAGTAAGAAGGTGTTTGATAGATTAGCTTTACTTTTCATTAAGACTACTAAGATATTATTGAGTTTAGTGGAGGTGTGGGATGGTTATTGATTAATTGTAATGAATTAAATAGATTTGTAGAGTTAATCATGTGACTTTTGGTTTCACATTCATCAAAATATGTACTTGGTGAGATACATATGCTAATTTTTTATGACTTTAATTTTAAGTTCATATCTCGTTTTAATTAACATGTAATCTAGCACTTAATTATTTTAACACGAAAGATTATGTGTGACTGAAACCTTGCATAATATATTGCAATTTATCCGGTTTCAATCTCTTGGTTTAGAAACTCGATCATAATTTTCTCTTTGCTGGCGTATCTATTCTTCTCCTGATGGTCGATCATAATATTAAAATAAATTATAACAAATACGCCAGCCATTATATATCTTGATACTGTTTTTAAGAAATTAAATAAAAAACATATAGTTTTAATTTTGGTTTTAATTTTTTTGGTTTCAGTAATAAGATATGTGGATCTCATTTAATGATTACGTGGACGTTTTTCATTGGTTCGGTATATGCTTCAAATGTTGATGTGTACACCGTAGATGGAGAAAAAAAACTTAACAATTAAGGAGATTTGGTACGATTTTAATATTTTAAAATTTTGAAAGATTTGAGAAAGTTTTTAGGGGATTTAGTTATTTGTTAGAGTTTTTAGGAGGTTTTATATTTTAAATAATTTAAAATTTGGTGAAATTTTATTATTAGCTTTAGGTGATTTTTGGATATTTTAAACAAAAAAAAGAAAGTGAAGAACAAAATTCAGTTGACACACTTAAACAAAACTAACGAATAACACTAAAAGATAGAACCAGTGTATGTACAATTGCATCTTGCTTTTATTAATTCTGATGCAAAGGCGATGGAAGAGGCATATGCCACACCTAAGGCCACGGGTAATATATAATCACAAATTACCCAAAAACCAATCAAACCAAAGAAATAAAAAACTATATTTGCTAACTGAATAATGTGTTCGTATCTTGCAGAATATGCTTCAAGACTTGTTACCAACAGCTTAAGGATCGTCTCTCTCTTCTTCCTCCTTCACCTCTGTCGAAGACATGTTGCTTGGCACAATCGTGGCAGGCGACCATTGGTTAGGAACCATCAAAAAATAAGCCGTCATTGCTATCCTGAATCTTTTCTTGTATTGTTGCGGTGATATCAATGTGGGAGATGAATGCTTCGGTCCTCCAAAGAGCCTTGAAGTCTTGAACCAAATCTCCAAATGTTTGTCCCAGGTATATTGGTCAGTTCGTTTCTTTCTTTATCTACCCCGACTAGGCGTATACTAAGGAGTAATCCATTACGTGAATCGACTTCAGCCAAAGAAACAAACCAAAACATGTCTTGCATCAATATAACTATGTAAAGCCAACGAACACGTTCAGAATTCCGAAAGGGATTAAAGAAGAGTAGCAACCAGAAACTGATAGCAAGAAAGAGAATTTTAGCTTATATGAAACTAGTTATGTTAACCGAGTAATTAAGATGTAAACCAGGATTATAAACCACACTATATAATGTTGTCATTGTAACAAACGTTTCTTTAATGGAATAATACATTTCATTTCATCTTCTTCACAATTCGTTTACTCATATGGTTTCAGAGCGATTTTTTTTTTTTTTTTTTGAATGAATGTGAAAATTGTATTTAAAAAAGAGAAAACCTTGTCTACAATGGATGTATCTTGAGTTTGAGAGTGGCTTAAGAGATTACAGAGCTTTTAAATAAATAAAACAGAGGAAACAAGTTAAATAAACACAAGAGACATGTTAGAACTTAGGTGATTCGAGTGGCAAACCATTGTTTAAGTCCCTCTTTGAGTTTCGATCTTGAAGCTTGAATATTTGATAGATGGTTTCGTATTGTTCGATCGATTAGGCGTGCCATGATGGCTGGCGTGAGTCCTTGATTCCCATGCCGTCGTTTATTACGCTCGCACCAAATATAGTGTACACAAACTTGGAAAGCATACCGCAATAGAAATCGAGAAGTATTACCAAGGTTGAGATCAGTTAACAAGGAGGTGATTGTTGAAAAGTTTGCTGTGAACTTGCTTTTGAGAATCCCCTGAACACAACATTTCCATATCTGAACCGAGAAGGAGCAGTTGAAAAATAGGTGATCTCTCGTCTCCATTGGGTTTTGACAAAACACACATGATGTATCGACATTTCCCTTCCATAGTCTCATTCTTTCTCCAGTGGTGAGCCTATTATGCATTAATAACCAAGCTAAAAAAGAGTATTTAGGAGTCGAGTTAGAGAACCATACTCCCTTATACCACGATTGCTTTGGGTGCCCATTTCTGATATTGTTCCATGTGTGTCTCGTTGAGAAGCAGTTTTTGTAGTCTCCATCCGAACCTTTCCACACTGATTTATCTTGCTCCAATCTGTTCGTATTACTTCTGAGGCGTGTTATCTCCATCTCAATATCATTTAAATTTGTTGTCCTATGTCTTCTCGATCGGTGATGAAGAAACACATCCTCCACCGTGGCTTTAGAATTAATGCCCATATGAATGAACCCCCTGTCCCCTAGCTTATCATAAAGTCTTCCGTGAGAGCTCCAATGATCATACCAAAAGGATGTGGTTGAACCGCTTTGTACTTCTTTCTTGTTGAATGTTTTTGCCTCCATTCGATACTTCAATAATTTTTTCCACATCCAAGACCCAACAGTTGTAGTTTCCTTCTCTGACCAAAAAGAGCTAGTTCGAATCAGTTCCCTTTGCACCCAATTTACCCACAAAGACTTTGTTTCTGATGTTAATCTCCATATAAGCTTTAAACAAAAAACTTTATTAGCCACGTCTATGTCTTTTATTCCCAAACCTCCCTCATCCTTCGGCCTACAAACTAGAGACCATGCCATCTTTGTCTTTCGGTTGTTATCACTACCAGACCATAAAAAACTCGAGCAAAGCTTCTCAAGCTCTCGAATACACGCTTTAGGAAGTCTATATGCTGCCATCCAGAAGTTAATTATGCTTACTATGACCGAATTGAGCAATTGTAGTCTACCTCCAAATGACAAAAATCGGTTCTTCCAAGAATGCATTCTACTTCTGATTTTTTCTATAAGTGGGAGATAATCACCTGGTGCCATTCTTCTTGTCATGAGTGGTAGACCGAGATAGCGAACCGGTAGACATCCTACCTCAAATGGGAACAGCCTAGTGGTCTCATCCATCTTACTTTCTGAGAATCCCGACATGAATATTGTAGACTTTTCAAGACTCATGTTCAGTCCCGAGTAATTTGAAAATGTCTTGAAAACCTCCATTATAGCTTGCATTGATCGTTTGGATCCATCACAAAATACCATTATGTCATCAGCGAAACATAAATGTGTAAGTTTTAGATTCTTACACCTTGGATGGTAGCCTATTTTGTGATTCCGAGCTGCCTCATCAAGCATTAAGGAGAGTACATTCATGCATAAGACAAACAAGTAGGGTGAGAGGGAACAACCTTGACGCAACCCTCTCTTACTTTCATAGAAACCAGCCAATTCCCCATTCACTTGAACTGAAAACGATGCCGTAGATATACATAATTCGATCCATTTGGTGAATTTTTCAGGGGTATTCATAGCACCAAGAATCTTTGAGACAAAAGACCATTGCACAGAGTCAAAAGCCTTTAACAAATCTATCTTCATTGCACAACGGCTGGAGCCTTGCTTATGATAATCCTTGACTATCTCCGAAGCAAGTAGAACATTTTCAATCAATAGTCGGTCCTTTACAAAAGCGGATTGATTTAAAGAGATTATACCCGGGAGTATCCTTTTCACTCTATTCGCAAGAATCTTTGATATTACCTTGTAAACGATGTTACAGCATGATATTGGCCTGTAGTCTTTCATCATTTTCAAGTCTTTCTTTTTTGGTATAAGAGCCAAAATGGTAGAGTTTACCCCTTTTGGGAGAAATCCAAACTTAAAAAACGATTGGACGGCTATGGTGAAGTCTTTACCCAAGATATCCCAAACATTTCGATAAAATTCCACCGTGTACCCATCCAGTCCCGGAGACTTGTCTTTTGGCATGGAGAACACTACTCTCTTGATTTCCTCATCGCTAACTTCATCACTCAACTTTGCCCTTTCAGCTTCATTGCATCGAAAAGTTATCAGTCTTTGCAGCTCAGCCGTGTCCACTCCCTCAAAATCCGGTGGTATATGCCTCATATGCTCAGTAAAATGATTGACCGCTTCCACTTTTATCTCCTCACTGTTTGATATTGTTACCCCATCTTGGTTGATTATTTCATTTATGGAATTCCTGGCCATCCTTTCGTTTAAAGCCCCATGAAAAATCTTGTTATTTTTGTCTCCCACTCTTAACCAATGAAGCTTTGCTCTTTGTTTTAGGAAATTTTCTTCTATTGCTGCGACCTTATCCCATTGCTCAAACGCCTTTAGTTCCTCTTCTAATGTACAATCGCTTGGGTGTTGGTGGGAGGTACTCTGTTTTGAGCATAGCTCCTCATAGGCCTTTGTAGCTTTGCGTGATATATGATGGAGTTTCAATCTACTTAGTTGACGTAGTGAAGGCTTTAATCTTTTCAGATTTTTTGTGAAGTAGTACATAGCCGATGTTGAGTGATACAAAGGTCTTTGATTACTCCAAAAATCCTTCACCAATTCAATGAATTCCGGCATGGATGCTATAATGTTTGTGAATTTGAAAGGAGTTCGTCTTCTTGTTTCTTCTCCTCGTAAATAAACTCTCCCCCTTAAATGGTCTGAGCAGCCCCCAGCTTCAAACACACTAAAAGATGATGGAAAATGTTGAAGCCACTCGATATTAACAAGAATTCGATCCAACTTCTTGTGTATGAGTCCTTGTGTTCGTTTGTTGCACCAAGTAAACAATGGACCCTGGAAGGCCATGTCCATTAACGAACAATGTTGGATAGCTTCTTGAAAGTCCTTCATGCCCTGCGTAATTGTTGGTGAAATCTCGGAGCCAGAGTGTTCTTCCAGCTTTAAGGTCTCGTTAAAATCCCCACAAAGGAGCCATGGTTGTCCACCGATCAATAACGAATCCTTTATGCTCTTTATGTCATTCCATAAGTCCTTCCTTTCCTCTACATCATTAGAAGCATATATGAATGAACAAAGAAAATCAGTAGCAAATTCATCTACCTTCATTAAACAAGTGATCATTTGTCCACTTTTCTGAATCACCCTTGTCTTGACACTTTGATTCCAAACCACCCAGATTTTACCCAACGTGTTGAATTCATAATTCGTTTCCGAATTCCATCCTTTAAATGTTCTTGATATTATGTCAGCCACTTTATTTTCTTGCACTCTAGTTTCAATAACACATCCAAAATGAAAAGAATTCTTCCTCACCCATTCTTGAACAATTAATTGCTTCCTTTTCTGATTGAATCCACGAATATTCCAACAGAAGCTTGACATAATTACTTGTTTTTTTGGTTCCTTTTATTGAGCTTAATCGTTGCCGAGTTTTTTGCCTTCCTGGATGTATTAGATATTACCTTATGAATGCTCTTTGAGTGTCTCGGTAGTGACACTCTAGTAACACTCTCCTCAGTATCATTCAAGCCTTCCTCATTAGCAGGTAAATCGTCTCCCACGTCAACTGATGTTTCCTTTAGTTTGTTATTCTCCACGTCTTCTGTTTTGTCCTTTGTGTTGTTATCCTAAGTTTCTTGATTAGCCACTGATTTCTCTGTAACCATAAGCTCTTCATTCCCCAGTTCATCAGATCCTTCATGCTGAAGAATATCATAACGTGTCGGTGAAGCAATACGGACTTGTCCATAGATTAGTTCCTGACCTCTGTTTTTAATCGATGACTTTCGACCTGCTGAGGAGCCAACTTCAGTCCATCCATCTGAAAGATCCCTTACCAGCTGAGTTAGAGCTGGAGCAAAAATTTCTCCCTCCTCCACTTCTGTTTCAGTTTGGAAATCGTTGTTTTCCGTTTCTTGACTAGCTTCCTTCAGAACTTCTCCGTCGGCCACCATTTCAGATTCTTTTGTAGGTTCAGAATGCATTTGAACATAAGTCCCGTATGTGGTTAAAGTCTCAACTTCTTCGGTGCTAGACTTGCCACTTTCTTGTTTTGTAGAATCTGATGTGTCTTGAGCTAGTGCGATTTTTAGCTTCTTCAGAGCGATTTTTAGCTTCTTCGTGCATTCAAATATACTCGATTCTACGCTGATTTCGTTGATTAATCGATAGATACACAGTTCATTGTTCTTCAATCGGTTTTTTTGCCGTTTGTTGTTGATTTCTTCCGATTATTCCGCCGGAATCTTCAAATTGAGCTTGGTTATTCTGCCGGAGTTCAAGATTTCAGTCTCAAAGATGGTAGTTTTGTGAAAATTAGGACGTCGTCACTAGAAATCAACTGTATCAGCTGAGAAACCTCCAAATCGTGCAGATCGATCCGGTCATTCGCCAACTTTGTCATCAAATGTTCAAGCTTCTATGAGTCTTTCGATACCTCCGATCGATCTACTAGATAGTGTTCATATACCTTACATGTTGATAAATCGTGATAATTCAGGTATTTCGATTATCTCAGAGGTTCTAGATGGAACTAATTACTCTTCTTGGAAAATTTCTATGTTTATGGCCTTAGATGCAAAGAATAAGTTGTCGTTCATAGATGGATCTCTTCCAAGACCACATGAATCGAATCCTCATTATAGAATCTAGTCTAGGTGCAATAGCATGGTAAAACTATGGCTCTTGAACTCTGTTACTAAGCAGATATACAAGAGTATTTTTAGATTCAATGATGCATCTCAGATTTGGAAGGATTTTTTCACACGATTTCACATATCAGTTAACAGAACAAATATGGTCTCTAGAAAAAGGATCGATGAATCTTTCTGAGTATTATACAACTTTAAAGAAACTTTGGGACGATTTGGATGGTGTTGAAGGTGTAAGAACTTGTCACAACTGCACATGTTGAAAAGAATGCGAATGTAACCGCATACAATGTGTCAACTGGTTCTGTTGATCAATTTCCTGCAAACTCTGCTTCTGTCAATGCTGCATATCAACCTCAATCAAGACAAAATTGTCATATGTGTACTCATTGTGGTTATTCAGGTGATACCATCGATAAACGCAACAAAGTACACGACTATCCTCCGAGTTTTAAAAGCAAATACAAATCAGGTTCAGAGAAACATACTCAACATTTTCAGGTGGTTGGAGCTAAATCTTCTAAACCTGTCATAGCTCACCTTAATTTGGCTAATGAGTTTGCAAGTACTGAAATGGACACTCATAAAAGGATAGGGGCCTCTGATATTACAGGACTGGTCAGTGGAATTTCTTCAGATCAAATTCAAAACATGATTGTTTATTTTAGCTCACAGTTGCAAAGTACAACAAATATTCAAGTCAACATAGGATCTCCCTTAACAAGTGTTGTGAATGACTCCATTATGAATGGTATTTCCTTCTTTGCTTCTACCCTTTGTTTCATTGGTACTATGAAAGTCTCTAAGAATCTCTTAAGTGCTGAAACATGGATCATTGATATTGGTGCTACTCACCATGTTTCTCATGACAGATTTATTTGTTACCATATCCTATGATTTGCCGTCTTCAATCACTCTTCCCATGGGGTGTGAATGTCAAAATAGCAGGTGTTGGAACCATTCAATTAAACACACACATTATGATAACTAATGTGTTGTATATACCAAAATTCAGAATCAATCTTCTCATTATTAGTCAATTAACTAAACAGCTAGGCTCAAGGGTTTGTTTGATGGTGAATCTTCTGAAATCTAGGATCGTATCCACGGTCAGATGATTGGAGAGGGTAAACAGATTGTTGGTCTTTATGTGCTGACAAATGGAGTTGTCAACACTTCTTCAACACAAATATATGTAGCTAATAAGTCTTATGTACCTTTATGTTCATCTCTTGTAGTTGATGCTTCCCTTTGGCACAATAGGCTAGGTCATCCTTCTTATAGTAAGATTGAATGTTTGAAAGGTGTTCTTGGATTTCAGAAAAGAAATAAAGAAGAGCTCGATCATTGCAAAATATGTCAATTGGCTAAACAGAAAAGGCTTCCATTTATTTGTCATAATATCATGACTCAAAATGCTTTTGATTTGGTGCATATTGACACTTAGGGACCATTTTATGTGCCAATTACACAAGGATATATGTACTTCTTAACTATTGTGGATGATCATACAAGAACAACATGGGTTTATTTGTTGAGAACAAAAGATGAGGTTTTAACCATCTTTGTAGATTTCATTGCTTTGATTGAAAACCAGTTTGGCAAGGTTATAAAGTCTGTCAGGTCAGATAATGCTCATGAGTTGAAGTTTGAAAAGTTGTTTAAAAAAAAGGGCATCTTATCCTATCATTCATCTCCAGAGACACTAGAACAAAATTACACTACAAGAAAACAGGCTATTTGCGATGGAATAATTCCGTCGCAAAATCGCGGCGGATTTGCGATGCATTTGCGAGGAAACCGGTTTCCGTCGCAAATTCATCGCAAATTTGCGAGGACAATATCCCTCGCAATTTGCGAGGAATTTGCGACGAAATACCCTCGTATTTGCGATGCTTTTGCGACGAAAATTTAATATCGCAAATTTGCGAGGGAATTGCGAAGACTTTGCACGGGTAACTTGTTTCCATCGCAAGTTCCTCGCAAATTTGCGACGGATTTGCGATGGTTAATAAAAATAGGTAGAAAATTAGGTGACACACGTTTTAAATGTTGTACCTAATTTTTGCGAGGGCCGTTTTCCTCGCAAATACGTCGCAAATTAGACGCAATTCCATAGCAATTCTCTCGCAAAATTTTACAAAAAATCTATAAATACCGTAACGTGAGATCTCTCATTTCACAACAACAAAAAAACAAGCTTACAAAAAAAAAACAGAGAAAATACAAAAAAAAAAAAAAATCGAGATATCGTTTTCTGAGAGATTAGGAAGAATGGCGTCGCAGAATGAAGCATATGCATTACGAAGTTGGATGTATAATCGAAAAGATCCGGAGACAAGAGAAGTGACGAAAGAGTATCGTGTCGGGTTGCGAGCATTCATCCACCAGGCCACTAACAACCCATATGCGAAGGGTGACGGTAACATATTCTGTCCATGTAAAACTTGCAAGAACACTCAATATTTGGATATTGATATTGTGAAGAAGCATCTATATAATAGAGGATTTATGCCGAACTATTATATCTGGTTTTCACATGGGGAGGGTTATAATCTTGGTGCCGGAAGTAGTAGTACGGGTGATGGTGTTGATCAACCGAATTATAATGATAATTATAATTATGGCCAAAATATGTTTGAAGATTATGAAAGGGATCAACAGGGAAATAGGTTTCATGATATGGTTACTGATGCATTTCATGAATCTATTCCTGCATTTGCTGATGATACTAGGGAAGAACCCAATGTTGAAGCACAACATTTTTATGATATGTTAGACGCTGCAGATCAACCTATCTATGAGGGATGTAGAGAGGGGTTATCTAAACTTTCATTGGCATCTAGGATGATGACAATTAAAAGTGATAATAACCTAACTGAAAATTGCATGGACGCATGGGCTGAGCTTTTTAAAGAGTATTTGCCAGAAGATAATATTTCTGCAGGGAGTTACTATGAAATACAGAAATTAGTTGCTAGTCTGGGGCTACCTTCGGAAATTATTGATGTTTGCATTGACAATTGCATGATTTTCTGGAAAGACGATGATAAGCTACAGGAATGTCGATTTTGTGGGAAGCCAAGATATCAACCAACTACCGGAAGGAGCCGTGTCCCATACCAACGTATGTGGTACTTGCCTATCACTGATAGATTGAAACGGTTATACCAATCGGAAAGGACATCGGCGGCAATGAGATGGCATGCAGAACATACAACGAATGATGGGGAGATTACGCATCCGTCAGATGCAAAGGCGTGGAAACACTTTCAGACGGTACATTCTGACTTTGCTAACGAGAGTAGGAATGTCTATCTTGGCTTATGCACTGATGGATTTAGTCCATTTGGTTTGTCTGGGAGACAATATTCTTTATGGCCTGTGATATTGACGCCATACAATCTGCCACCAGAAATGTGCATGCAAAGGGAAGTCTTGTTTATGAGTATTCTGGTACCGGGTCCTAAGCATCCAAAACGATCCCTTGATGTATTTCTGCAACCCTTGATTCATGAGTTGAAACAATTATGGTATACAGGTGTACGCACATTTGATTATTCACAGGAACGGAATTTTACAATGCGGGCAGTGCTATTGTGGACCATTAGTGACTTCCCAGCGTATGGGATGTTATCGGGATGGACCACGCACGGAAGGTTATCTTGTCCGTATTGCATGGATCGATCAGATGCCTTTCAACTGAAGCATGGAAGGAAGTCGTGCTGGTTTGATTGTCATCGTCGCTTTCTTCCCTTGCATCATCCGTATCGGAAGAACAAGAAGTTGTTCAAAAAGAACAAGGTTGTGCGTATTCCTCCCCCAGTTTATATGTCAGGGAATGATTTGTTTGAGCAGATTGATTATTATGGTGCTCAGGAAACATGTAAGCGTGGGGGAAATTGGCACACTACAGCGAACATGCCTGACGGATATGGGAGTTCTCACAATTGGCACAAAATGAGTATCTTTTGGGAACTCCCATATTGGAAAGATCACCTACTACGGCACAACCTTGATGTGATGCACATCGAGAAAATTTTTTTCGATAACATCATGAATACGATTTTGAATGTGCAAGGAACGGGAAAGAGTAAAGACAACTTCAAATCAAGGTTGGACTTGGCCGAAATCTGCTCAAGAAGCGAGTTACATATTACAAGAGATGGTAAATTACCGATTCCGATCTTTCGGTTGTCTGGGGATGCGAAACAGACGTTGTTTAACTGGATTGCTTCAGAAGTGAAGTTTCCGGATGGTTATGTGTCCAAATTCTCAAGATGTATTGAACAAGGCAAAAAACTTGCCGGTATGAAGAGCCACGATTGCCATGTTTTCATGCAACGACTATTACCCTTTGCATTGGCTGAGCTCTTACCGACAACCGTCCACGAAGCAATTGCTGGTACATATTAATTAATTACATTAATTATTGAAATAGTTTTGTCATTTTATTAAATTATTTCAGTGGTGTGATTATAATAACTATGAACGTGTAGGCATTGGAGCATTTTTCAGGGATCTATGCACACGAACACTTACAGACGAGGGCATTGTGCAATTACAGAATAATATACCAGTGTTGCTCTGTAATTTGGAGAAAATATTTCCACCATCTTTTTTTGATGTGATGGAACATCTTCCAATCCACCTACCGCATGAAGCAGCTCTTGGAGGGCCTGTGCAATTTCGATGGATGTACCCGTTCGAGCGATTCATGGGACATCTAAAAGGAAAGGCCAAAAATCTTGCAAAAGTGGAAGGATCGATCGTTGCAGGAAGTTTGACTGAAGAAACCTCTCATTTCACGTCATATTATTTTAGCCCAACCGTTCGAACCAAAAAGGCTCGTCTAAGCCGATATGACGATGGAGGTGTTGCACCAACATATAACGTAGAGGTCCCAGATATCTTCACCCAAATAGGGAGACTTGGTGGAAAGGTTAAGGAAGTTTGGTGGGAAGACCACAAATTTACTCGTGCGGCGCACAATTATATATTGCGAAATTGTGAAGGAGTGCAACCGTTTGAGAGGTATATCTCTTAATTAATTATTTAAATTTGTTAACTAACAATTATTTAATATTATTCATTGTGAAGTTCACGAATTTAATTTAATTTTGTTTGTAAAGTGAATTCGACAGGCAGATGCGAGAAGCTTGTCCCGGTTTACCAGAAAAAGAGTATGAGAAGTCCAAAGAAGATAATTTTGCTGGATGGTTAAGATATTATGTAAGTAGAGTAAGATATTATACATATTTGATATATTCCAACAATATTTAAATAATCTAATTCGTTAATTAAAAATTTATGTTTATATATATAGGTGATGAATGGATGTGCAAACCAGCCCTTGCCACTATGGTTGCATGAGATTATTCACGAACCAATTGCGAAGATCAAAACTGCCCCAATGTACTTCACTCGTGGATACACTTTTCACACGTATGATTATGGCTCCAATAAGTCAACCGCAAATTATGGAATCCACGTGCCAGGTGATCTAAACTTCTACGGCGTCTTGCAAGAAATTATGGAAGTCTCATATCCTGGAATTATTGGGTTGAAATGCATTTTATTCAAATGTCATTGGTACGATCCAACGGTCGGTCGAGGCGTCCGCACAAACACATTAGGGGTAACCGATGTCAATGCAAACAAAAAATTTTCTAACTTCGAACCTTTTATCCTAGCATGTCAAGCAGAACAAGTGTGTTATATTCCTTACCCTCGGAAAAGGCAAATGCGGGAGACGTGGTTATCAGTGATAAAAGTGAATCCGAGAGGTCGTATAGTCGGGGAAGTTGATGATGTGGCAATGCAACATGAAAGATCACCAGAAGTCTTTGTAGCAATCGAATCAACCGAGAATATCTTACATATTGATCCAGAAACCAGAGAAGAGGAAGACATAATAGTTGATGAGACGAAGGAAGACGAAGAATCTGACGAGTTCGAGGAGACTGATGATGAAGAAGACACTGATCATAGTGAACACTCCAATGAATCTGAAAAAGAATCTGATTAATTTTTTCATGTTTTTAAGCAATTTCGATTTTAAATAAAGTTTTTTTTTAATCAAATTTTACCAAATTTGCGAGGGATTTGCGATGAACTAGCTTAAATCGTCGCAATTCCCTCGCAAATTTGCGAGGGAACTGCGATGGAAGCGTCTATTTCCACGCAAATTCCTCGCAAATTTGCGAGGGAATTGCGAGGGAGGCGTCTAATTCCACGCAACTTCCTCGCAATTTGCTAGGGAATTGCTTGGAATTAATTTGAAAATTCAGCAATCGATGAATATTTTACACTCATTCAAGATGTTAGCCCGACAAGATGGTTATCGATGATTAAGTATGATCCAATATACATTTTGTGGTTGATTGCGATGTTAAAGATTTGGAAATGTCTCATTTGCCTCTAGTCCATATCCAAGGTTGATAAGCAACACTTCCCCAAGATACAAGAACCGTAACTAGTACAAAAGTTATGGTAACAAGAACCGTAACTTAAAACAAAAGTTACAAAGTCCAATAGCTCAACTAGTAATGAATTTACATCTAAACATATCCAAGGTTGATAAGCAACACTTCTCTCAACAAACCTTCCCAAGATACAGGAACTGTAACTATATAGATCCAAAAGTTAGGTAACAAGAACCGTAACTAAATACAAAAGTTACAAAGTCTAATAGCTCAACTAGTAATGAATTTGCATCCAAACATATCCCAAAACAAATTGAAACGATTATTTTTCTAAATTAAAGATAAAGTTTTTTTAATCACATTTTATAAAATTTGCGACGGAATTGCGAGGGAAACGTCTTGGTCAACGCAATTCCGTCGCAATGTTGCGAGGGACTTGCGAGGAAACAAAAAATAATAGACGCAATTCCCTCGCAAATTATTTCCCTCGCAAAACCGTCGCGCATTTGCGAGGGAATTGCGGCTCTATTCCTTTTATTGGTTTAACCGCGATCCGAAATTTTTTTAATCTTTTGAAATATTTCATTTTGCGATGGAATTGCGATGTCAGATAAGTTTCCTCGCAAATCCATCGCAAATTGGTAATCCGAAACCCTAATTTGCGAGGGATTTGCGACGGAATTGCGATGGACCGGGAAAAAACAGAATAAAGTCGCGATCTTCTTCTTCCTTTTCTTTTCTTCTCTTTCTTCTTCTCCTCCCCATCGCCGCCGATCGCCTTCCTCCTCTCCAGCCGACTGAACCGCCGCTCGTCCTCCTCTCCAGCCGCCGCCGATCGCTCCTCCTTCTCTCCTTCTCCAGCCGCCGCCGATCTGCAAAGAAAACAAACGGTTAGATTGATTTAATTTGGTTTTGGTTGGTTTTTGATTTCAACTAATTAGATTAGTTTTGTTAGATTAGTTTTAGGTTTGTTAGATTAGTTTTAGGTTTGTTAGATTAGGTTTGTTAGATTTAGGTTTGTTAGATTAGTTTTGTTAGATTTAGGTTTGTTAGATTTAGGTTTGTTAGATTTAGGTTTGTTAGATTAGTTTTGTTAGATTTAGGTTTGTTAGATTTAGGTTTGTTAGATTTAGGTTTGTTAGATTAGTTTTGTTAGATTTAGGTTTGTTAGATTTAGGTTTGTTAGATTTAGGTTTGTTAGATTAGTTTTGTTAGATTTAGGTTTGTTAGATTTAGGTTTGTTAGATTTAGGTTTGTTAGATTAGTTTTGTTAGATTTAGGTTTGTTAGATTTAGGTTTGTTAGATTTAGGTTTGTTAGATTAGTTTTGTTAGATTTAGGTTTGTTAGATTTAGGTTTGTTAGATTTAGGTTTGTTAGATTAGTTTTGTTAGATTTAGGTTTGTTAGATTTAGGTTTGTTAGATTTAGGTTTGTTAGATTAGTTTTGTTAGATTTAGAAATTATTTGTTTTAAAAATTTTATAATTAATTTTTAGAAATTATAAAAATTTTAGAATTAGGTTTTGTTAGAATTTAGAAATTTTATAATTAAGGTAAGATTTGTTAGATTTGTTAGATTTGTTTGATTTTTGATTTTGTTAGATTTTTAGGTTGGTTAGATTTGTTAGGTTTGTTAGATTAGGTTTGTTAGATTTAGGTTTGTTAGATTTAGGTTTGTTAGATTAGGTTTGTTAGATTTAGGTTTGTTAGATTTAGGTTTGTTAGATTAGTTTTGTTAGATTTAGGTTTGTTAGATTTAGGTTTGTTAGATTTAGGTTTCTTAGATTAGTTTTGTTAGATTTAGTTTTGTTAGGTTTAGGTTTGTTAGATTTAGGTTTGTTAGATTTAGGTTTGTTAGATTAGTTTTGTTAGATTTAGGTTTGTTAGATTTAGGTTTGTTAGATTAGTTTTGTTAGATTTAGAAATTATTTGTTTTAAAAATTTTATAATTAATTTTTAGAAATTATAAAAATTTTAGAATTAGGTTTTGTTAGAATTTAGAAATTTATTAAATTTGTTAAATTTGTTAGATTTTTTAAATTTTGTTAGATTTTTTAAATTTTGTTAGATTTTTAGGTTGGTTAGATTATTTAGGTTTGTTAGATTAGTTTTGTTAGATTTAGGTTTGTTAGATTTAGGTTTGTTAGATTTAGGTTTGTTAGATTTAGGTTTGTTAGATTAGTTTTGTTAGATTTAGGTTTGTTAGATTAGTTGTGTTAGATTTAGATTAATTTTGTTAGATTTAAATTAGGTTTTGTAATTTAGTTAGTTTTGTTTTTAGAATTAGGTTTTGTTAGTTTTAGATTTAGATTTGTTAAATTAGGTTTTGTAATTTTATAATTCATTTAGTAATTGATTTTTAAAATTTATAAGTTTTAATATGATATCGTTGTAATTATTTTACTAATTTTTTAAATTTTGTTTTTCAGATGTCTGGAGTTAATAACGAGTACTCTCGTTATCTCTCGAGGGGTGGCACGCCTCGGAGGAGTGACTCGTCTCGGAGGAGTGGCACGCCTATTCCAGAAACTCCTCGGACGAGTTTCACTTCTCAGACGGGACGACATGACGACATCCCCGGGAGTCAGTACTATTCACCGCCTCCACCCGCATTCTCAGATCCCCCACCGGTGGCACAGTATGATAACGACAATGATGATCTTGTCGTTAAGGCGATCCTCGAGTCTCCAGGTCATGAGCTTCTTCCCCGCCTTGATCCAAGACGTCCTGATAATACGTATTGGTAAGGTTTTTTTTTTTTTGAATTTATTAATTTAATTTTAAGTTTTTTAAAACAAATAAAGTCATATTATTTGTTTTTTATTATTTTACATTTCAGGTTTGATCAAGACGGATGCGTGGCCGCTTCGGTCCGCTCGATCTTTGAAAGGGATTTCAAAGAGCCTCATGCCAATTGGAGGCAAACACCGGAGCATGTCAGAAGACGGTGGTTTCAGACTTTTGCTGTAAGTTTTTTAATATTTAAAATTAATTATTTTATAATTTATATAACTTATTGTTTGAATTTTTAATGATAAATTTTTTTTTTGTAGCAACACTATCATTGGGAGTACAGTATTACGAGCAAGGTCCGAAAGGAGTTTGAAGCGAAGCTGAAGGAACGCATGGCCGACCAGGTGGGACGGTGGAAGAAGAAGTGGAAGAAAGAAGGCGACCTTGCGATGCCTAGGTGGTTTGATCCAGATGTCTGGGCAGGCCTTGTGGCTTATTGGCAGGATCCGGCGAGCGAGATCAAGAGCGCTAACAGTCGGGCGGCCCGGTACGCTGATCCTGATGGGGACGGGTATGCCAAGCATCGGTCTGGACAGCTTTCCTACATGGCCCGCGGACGGAAAATCGTAAGTTTTTCATTTCTTTTAATTATTAATTAAATTTTTTGTGATATTTATAAAAAAACAAATCAGGCAAAGGATCGCGGAGATTCGATCCCGGATTTGCTAGCTGTCCTCGAGGAGACAAAGAGGCGACCAGATGGGACTTTTGTCGACGGGAAGTCTGAGAAGATCTACAACGAGGTCACTTCGAAGATGCAGGAGTTGACTCAGCATTCGGAGGGCGATGAGAGCGCCTCTACCCCTTTGACTCCCGCCGTGAAGAACAAGATCTTTACCGAGGTATGAATATTAATGTTTTATATTTATTTTTTACAATAATTTCAAATAATTAAACTTATTCTTAATTTTCAGGTCGCTCCCCGTAAAAAAGGGAGAATTTACGGAGTCGGTTCTCTGCAATCGCAGATCGACTCGTGCACTTCTTCTTCCTCGGGAGCAGCAGAAGCGGAGTCCGCCGCCTACCTCCAGGGCATCATTGAGTCGCAGGCCCAGCTGATCGTGACTCAGTCTGAGAAGATCTCGAAGTTCGATCAGATGTTCAGCTATTTGGCGGCAAAGGATCCGGAGCTAGCACGGATGTTTCACGAGCCTGGAGACACATCTACGAGTAGGCCTGAGACCGGGACCGAGACCGGAACCGGAACCGGATCCGGTCCATCGGTTCAATTTTAGATTTTCGTTTTCGTTTGTATAATAAATTTTAGTTTCTTTTAATTTTAATGTTTCAACAATTTAATTTTATTTATAAAATTTTAATTTTTAAAAAAAATTTATTTATAATTAATAAATTTATAATTATTAATTATAATAAATAATTAAAAATTTTATTTATTATATAAATCAAATGCCGCCGCAATTCCCTCGCAATTTGCGACGGATTTGCGAGGGAAATAAGAACGGTAGCCTCGCAAATCCGTCGCAAATTGCGAGGGAATTGCGACCCCATTTACGAAATGTTCCACGCAATTCCGTCGCAATGTTTCTTCGCAACTCCGAAGCAATTATTGCGACGTGTTTGCGGGTACTATTGGTAACGCATTTTGCGATGAATTTGCGATGAACGGTTTTGCGATGAACTCGTAGTTCACGCAATTCCGTCGCAAATTTGCGACGATATTGCGGGGTATTTTTTGCGACGAGATTGCGACTACGTTTTTTCCTCGCAAATTTGCGAGGGATTTGCGACGGATATTGATTTGCGAGACGGGATTTGCGACGGAATGGTGCGTCTCGCAAATCCATCGCGAAAGGCCATTTGCGACGGAATTGCGACGCCACTGTCCATCGCAAATGGCCTGTTTTCTTGTAGTGTTAAGTTGTGGAAAGAAAACATCAACATATTTTGAATGTGGTAAGAGCATTAATGTTTCAATCATCAATTCCACTTGACTATTTGGGTGATTGTGTTCTTTTTGTTGTCTTCTCATCAACAGGTTGCCTTCTCCTTTACTATCTAACATGCCTCCTTTTCAATTGCTACATGCAAAGGCACATGATTATTCTCAAATTAGAGTTTTTGGATGTCATTGTTATCAATCTACTTATACTCATAATAGACACACAATTCAACCTCGTTCTAGAGCTTGTGTGTTCATTGGATATTCTGCAGACTATAAAGGTTACAAGCTTTTCGATTTGGAGTCAAACAGAGTTTTCATCTCAAGACATGTGGTATTCTTTGAAACACTTTTTCCATTTTCTAATTCAAGTTCTGCTTCGGATCATATCTTTGATAATGGAGCACTTATTCATACAAAGTTAATTGATAGTTTTGCTTCTTCGCAGAACATTGATGTCGTAATACTTCTCATGATATACTAGCCTGATCTGCTGTATCAGCTGGCTCAAGTTCGGGAGTTGATTCTCAGAAACCTGTTTTATTGTGAGAATAATGCTTCTTCTCAAGATATACTGGCTAGATCCGATGTATCAGTTGGCTCAGGTTTGGGAGATGGCTCTAGTAAACTTATTTGTCGAGAATATGGTGCTTCTTCCTCACATGATGCATCAGTTCGATCAGATATACCAACTAACTGAATCAGGTTAAAACGAAAAATGAAGAAACATGCTCATCTAGAGGACTACTATTGCAACATAGTTTCAGATATTGAGTATCCCATGGCTGCTATCAACTATTCTCAGCTTTCAGACGATCACAAAGCCTTTGCTAATGATGTTATTAAGTATTCAGAACCTAAAACATGTGCACATGCTATGAAATCTGATGAGTGGAATGAGGCTATAGATGATGAAATTACTGCTTTGCTGCTATGGAGACTACAGGGACTTGGATCATCTGTTCACTTCCTAAAAATAAAGTACATATTGGATGCAAGTGGGTTTTTAAAGTAAACCTAAATTCAGATGGGAGTTTGGAGCGTTTCAAAGCTAGATTGGTAGCAAAAGGTTATACACAACACGAAGGAGTTGATTTTGTTGATACATTTTGGCCCTGTTGCAAAATTAACAACTATTAGGACTCTTATATGTGATTCATCTGCAAAGAATTGGAGCTTACATCAGCTGGACATTTCAAATGCATTTCTAAATGGAGACCTTGATGAACAGATCTTCATGGAACGTCCTCTAGGTTATGCTACTAAAAAGGGGGGAATCACTTCCTGAAAATGTAGTCTTATTACTTAAAAAATTCTCTATGGGTTGAAGCAAGCTTCAAGACAGTGGTATCTTAAATTCAGCTCAACATAGTTACCACTTGGTTTCACAAAGTTGTATGCTGATCATGCTTTATTCCTAAGAACTACTGGTAATATCTTCATTGCTTTGATTGTCTATGTGGATGATATTGTGATTGCCAGCAATAATGATGCAGCAGTGGCAGAGTTGAAATTGGATTTGCAAAAAAAATTCAAGCTTAGGGATCTTGGCCCTCTGAAAATACTTTCTTGGTTTAGAAATTGCTAGATCCAGCAAAGGTATATCCATTTGTCAACGTAAATATNAATTCAAGCTTAGGGATCTTGGCCCTCTGAAAATACTTTCTTGGTTTAGAAATTGCTAGATCCAGCAAAGGTATATCCATTTGTCAACGTAAATATGCTCTTGAGTTGCTTGAGGAAATTGGATTGTTAGGATGTAAACCGGTGAATGCTCCTATGGATCTAAGTGATAAGTTGAGTCAGCACAATGATGAGCCTGAGATTGATGATCCTAAAGTTTATAGACGATTGATTGGGAAACACATGTACTTGACTATTACCAGACCGGATATTGCTTATGTTGTTAACAAGCTCTGTCCCTTTTCATCTTCTCCTAAAGCTTCTCACCTCAAAGCAGCTCAACGTGTGGTTCATTATATCAAAGGTTTAGTGGGATTGGGTTTATTTTATCTTGTAGATTCAGATCTTTGGCTTAAGGGTTTTACAGATGCGGATTGGGGATCATGTGTAGATACTAGAAGGTCTATGTATGGCTATTGTATGTTCTTTTGCCCTTCATTGATTTCATGGAAGTCTAAGAAGCAGGATACAATCTCTAGATCATCCGCAGAATCTGAATTTCGTGCAATGGTTTTGGCTTCATGTGAGATTAATGGGCTTGTTAAGCTCTTAAAGGAACTCCATGTACATCAATCTCAAGTTGTTTCTCTGTATTGTGATTCCACCGCAGCAATACATATAGCTAATCATCCAGTGTTTCACGAACGCACCAAGCATGTGGAGAATGATTGATATACTATCAGAGAACGTATTAAGATTGGTCTGATCAAGACTATGCACGTCAAAACTTAAAATCAACTAGTTGATGTGTTCACTAAACCTTTGTATCCCAGTCTTTCATGGGCTCATTGGAAAGATGGGCTTACTTTCAATCTTCTGCTCATCTTAAAGGGGAATTTTAGCTTATATGAAACTGATTGTGTTAACCGAATAATTAAGATGTAAACCAAGATTGTAAACCACCCTATATAATGTTGTCATTGTAACAAACTTTACTTTAACGGAATAATACATTTCATTTCATCTTCTTCACTATGCGTTTACTTATAGAGAACAAAAAAGAAACTTTGACTCAGACTAATACCTACTACAATATCTTCAAACAAACCAAACACTATGCTTATACACAATTAATCAATTAAACCCCCAAAATCAGTTCCAAAACTGTAATGAACAAGACTCGAACTTCTTTGTTACTAACTGAAGTTACCTGAAGCTATAGCTGATGCAGAACTAAGCTTAGACTCATCATGAACAAATTCAGGGGAAGCAAGCACAATAGCATCGCTACTAGATTTTGGGGACAAAGCGACAAAGCACTAGTTACAACTATACCTTTTGAAACTGTAGCTACAACTTCACCAAGGCTGCAAAACGCTTGTTAAGATCTCTCTCTGGTGTCGGAATCTGAAGAGACTTAAGCTTAGAGCTTGTTGTGAGTTCACCGATGTAGGCATGGCTGTTTTTCTGAGAATCCTAAGGATGTGAAGATATTCTCTTGTGGATTTTGTAATTTTGGAGCCAAAGGTGTTAAAGATGTGCTTGTTATTGCTCGAAACTCGAGGAGTTATAGATTAAGTGTCTCCGTGGATTCACCGGTATAGCTCCGACATTGATTGTTCTAGTGTTATTGCTTCGTCTCTTAAGTCGATTTGCTTGAATCTTTATAATTCGATATCCAAATCAAAACCCAAAATTCAATACAAAGAATTGAGATCAACAATGATTCATAATACTCAGAAAGAGAAACCAATCTCGCTAGATCGAGAGAAAGAGAAAGAGATAAAACGAGAAAGCTTACAGGGATAGAAGCCTCCAGATTGTGAGAGGAGGAAGAAGAAGTTTCAATCTTTTTGAGAGGTAAGAGATGTCAAAGAAGAACTAGTTGATTGTGAAAACAGGAGATTACGAGCTATGAAGAGAGAAGAAGAAGAAGCAAAGAAGATCCAACTATGTTTTTTTTATTTTTGTTTGAAATCTCTCCAAGTTTCACCTTTAGGGGTGTGATTTTTAGAGTCATATTTTTCAACTAAAAAGTAATAAAAAGTTACCTAGAATCAGTTCCAAAATTTTCTATGAAAAATTTGTGATGTTTTGAATAACAATAGATTTGATATGACTTTGACAAATTGTTGAGTGAATAACAAGATATGTTAAATTATTTTAAATGATTTTACATAAATTTCAAGTCCAATAACATAAGATTTATGGAGAATTTTAAAAATTATCAGTTGAATAACAAGTGATTTTATAATACCCCAAAATCTTCTAAAATGCTAAGTCCAATACACACCCCCTAAGATTGTGATACCATTCAAATAAGTCTAGTTAGACTTGTTGTGTTGATATATTGTTTCATTCAATTTAGGATTAACTTCATTTTACTATATAGACTTAAGCACCCCATATTATTTCTCTCTAAACTTTTCACTTCATCAATAAACTCTCCATCGTATTCTTACTCTTCTCTATACATCATAAACTTATAAAACTTTATTAAAATTAACCACATATGATAGTTAAATGCAAATAATGTTTAAGACGTTTTATCCCGTTATGAAATCGTGATTAGAGATCTGAATTTGACCCAAAAAACCTAATAACCAAACCTTCTTAATGAACTAAAAAGTTTGTAATTGCTTTTAAAACAAAACTCTCTCAATGGAGAAAAAGGTTTCAAAAACCTTCACATCTCTCTCTCTATATATATATATATGTATGTATGCTTGAATCGTTTTCCTTCCTTCAACTCTTCCAGTTTCGATAGCTATATAAACCAGAGAGATTATTGAGTTTTTTTAACTACAGAAACGAGAGAGAGAGAGAGAGAGAGACAGAGAGAGAGAGAGAGAGAGACAGAGAGATGTGAGAGAGAGAGATGTGAGAGAGATGTGAGAGAGATATGAGAGAAAGATGTGAGAGAGATGTGAGGGTTTTTGTTACCTTTCTCTTCATTGAAAGAGTTTTGTTTTTACGTCAATTACAAACCTTTTAATTCATTAAGAAGGTTTGGTTATTGGGTTTTTTGGATCATATTCATAACGGAATTAAATGTTTTAAACATTATTTGCACTTAATTATCGTATGTGGATAATTTTGTTAAGGTTTTATAAGTTTATGATACATAGAAAAAATTAATAATACTTTGGGGAGTTTATTGATGAAGTGAAAAGTTTAGGGAGAAATCATATGAGGTGCTTAAGTTTATATAGTATAATGAAGTTAACCCTTCAATTTATTATTTATTGCAATGTTACAAAAGTACATATGAAAAAGAAAAGTGTCACGTGTTCACTTTTAGTGAATGAAACTCAGATTTGATATACATGAAGTCCATAGTTGAGGTTATTGTACCCACGATACCAAACTCATTGGCTTCCTTATTCAATGGGCTAAAGTTTTTCAGATTTTAAGGAACAAGTCTAGAGAAAATTGAAGAGCAAATTGCTCTAATCAAATGGGATGGTCATGGACTAAACAAAACAGTATAAATGGACTAAAGACGAATTTAGTCCGCGCACAAAATGTACAATACGACACGGACAATCATCATGTCCAAATAATAAAAATCTAGGGTTTTAAATTTTTGTAAAAAACTCCTACAAAAAGCCAACATAAAATCTTTGATAAAACCATATGGTCTGAGCCTCTACAACTCTAGCGAACCGGAAAAGTTCACTTCCTCCAATCAGGTGGCATCTCCCTAACCTTGGTCAACACAGCATTCCGACCAAGAATCGAGTTCGTAATTCCGTTATACTTCCCTGTCTTGAATGCAAAGTTCATAACCATAAACGCAGACGCATCACCTTGCCGGCTTGACCAGTAGCAGCGTAGATCCCTTGCAATTTCCGGCGGATTATCAGGTCTCTCTCTCTCTCTCTCTCTCTCTCTCTCAAAACACATGCCCCCACAGGTGAGGCTGACATGCGCTCCTCAGAACCTTCAACTTCCCTATGTTGCTCATTGCAGCATCTTCCAGCTTCTCTTCAGGCCACGTTGTTGATCCTTTCATCGGACATACCATCCATGTGTCCTTGTCTGAGCCAAGGTCTAATACATTGTGTAAGACCGGGTGCTTTTTATTCCTGAAGAAGGATTTCTTGCTGGGTAATTGAGAGTAGTTCCAGACATGAATGCAATGGCTAATTGATAGTATTCCAGACATGAATATAATAATCCTCTGATGTTGAGACGATATGTTTCCCGACTGAAATGGAATGAAGCAGATGTTGTGCGAAGGCTAGAACCTGCAAGCACAAAAGAACGTTAATCATGATCTTAAATCTTAACTTTATGAGCAAACAAAAAATTTAACTTACGTGCGTGCTCGTGTAGATTTTCAAATATGTTTCCAAAACAGTGAGAGCTGCAGTAGACGACGGAATAAAAACTTTGTTCAAGGTAAATCATGGTTGAGACTTTACTAAACATGCTTAAGCCAGTGCCTAAAAGGCATAGAGAAAGAACAGAAGCCTTAGACGTTTTTACGGTATTCTTAGTTAGTTTGGTGTCCCCTTTATAGTTTTAGTGCGAATTTGTTTACACAAAACATTGTTTCGTGTTACATAAAGTACAAACTTCCTTAGACTTTTGGCCTAGATGAATAATGTAGAAATTTCATAGTCTTGTATCAAACACACAATCTTTAGAGAAATCAACAATCAATCACCAAATTACATGAATAATCTTAAAGGGATACTTGGAAGAAACAAGTTTTAGACGATAAAAGCACACATATATATAGTTACTTGAAGCTTTTGTAAGCTTGGATGACAGAAGCAACTGTCCCAACCAGAGTCAAAAACAAGAGAAGCACGGCAGCTAAAGTAGCTGTTCCGGTCCACAAGTCGCTGAAGTAGACTTTTTTGAGAGTGGCCAAACACATCTTTCTTCGAGATTTATAGTGAGCTTTGAGTTTCATGGCTACATGGTTGTATTGGGAGGTATCCCCTACTTTCACACCAACCTGTAACTTGTTCACCATTTCCAACACCAAGCTCGGCCGACCCATAGTGTTTATTACCACCCCTGTGTACCAGCAACACATGCATTTTTTTTATTCATACCAATTGAAAGTTAAATCTATTAATTTGTGAATTTTGTACCTTCTTCGGTGAGTAGCTGGACGTCTCTAGTGGAAGTAATTAGAAAATTTAAGAAATGTATGTAGTTAGAAGTAAAGGGTGTTACGGCAACATGGCACTGCTCAAATGCAATTACATTTCTTAGATACACATCAGACACTTCATTAGCATGGAAACCAGGCATCGTTAAGCAACCTTTCTTAAACTCCACATGCAACGAAAAACCTACAACCCTGTCTCCGTAGGATGCACAATAAATAACGCATTAACGTTGCTTCTTTTTTTGCATCAATTATAATTGATGCAAACAAGTTTTACATGATTTACATAAGTTACTCTCATCTATACAAGTGATAACGATGAAAATAGAGATGGTATCAGTTTAAGCAACAGATTCAATTATTTTCAATATTTGTAATTGATTTTAATTATTGTCGATTGGGAAAATTGATGTGAAATGTGTATCAATTAATATATTGATATTAATTAGTACTCCTTGTATTTCAAAGTGTTATTTTTAAAGTTATATTTTTGTTTTACAAAGAGTGTCTTTTTATATTCTCAACATAAATTTTACAAACTAAATATTCCTACAATTTCAGCTCATTTATTATATAAAGTACAATTTTTAAAAGTTAGTAATTCATAAGACGGTGACACGTGTCGTGTACTATTAATCGATTCAAGATTCTGACACGTATCAAAATGAAAAATATAAAAAATATTATAAAAAAACTATATAAAAAATAATTCACTAAAATTATTCAGAAAATAAGAAAATAGAAATTCTATAAAGAAATATACAAATTACTAATTCTTTAAAAGAATAAACTTCCATAGTTAAGAAAATTTCTAATACTAAAAAAAAAAAATTGTGAATATTGAACTTTATATAAACAAATAAGTAGTCTCATATTTTCTCAACGAACAAAACAATTTTATTTAAAAACTTCATCCTACCTTCAACTTCATTCTATTAGTAAAAGATCTATTCTTTTTAATTTTTAAAAAGTTATTTTAATTTACTATTATGATGTTGTAAAAAACATTATTATTTATATATTTTATGATTATTAATTTTTCTTCTGATTTCAATTTGTTTTACTTCTACTTTTTAGAAAACATTATTTTAATTTATTACTATGAGGCTGCCGTAAAAAAATATTTATGATTATTAATTTTTTCTCTAATTTCGGTTGGTTTTTCTTATACTTTTCAGAAAATGACTATCTTTCATATGACACTGAGTCAAGAAAATCAAAATAATAACACTAATTTATTTTTATGTCGATTAAAAAAAATGTCAAATATGATTAAAAATAAATAAAATTTATTCAAATAAAAATAAACTGAACTTATTTCGTTATATGTTAACCAACTAATTAAGAGACTCGATTAATGTAAACCGGTTTTACCCGACAATATAAACTCAATCACTGTGTAACAAACTACTTTAACTGAACATAACAACATTTTAATTTTCTTGATTCTCTTATGCAACTATTATTATATAATCATTTTTTAACCGACGTGAACTTCCCATCACTTTTTTAATTGATGCTATATACCTTGTTTTTAGTAGTCGTTTGTCACCCTCAGACGTCGCTTCACGCATGAACAACTTGTCGCTAGTAGGTTTTGCATATTCTGGGAGATTCAAAAGATCGGATGACTGAAACAAAGAAAGGGTGAGAATACTCGGGTCAATTATTTTAAAAGTATTAAGAATCTACAAATTGAAGGTGAGAAAAAAAACAATTAAGCATCTAAAGTCCTATTATATCAGACCTAGCTAGGGTACTTTTTAAATCCTTTAATCTTTTGGTACAAAAAAAAAAAAGAAAAAAATATTAGACCTAGACCGATTCTTAACCAAATAATAGATATACCAAAAGCAAAAAATCCTTATCAAAAAGGAAAACATAACACTAATCCAGATAGAAAACGTGAAAAGAAAAGGACTTAGAAGATGTTTTACCTTGAAATCCACTCCTGCTTGTAATAGGTTATCCGCATTCCTCAACTCTGTGATAGCTGGCCATTTCCATGAATACTTTCTCATCTGTGTTGGAATGTCGTCAAGCGATTCTTCATAAACACACTGGAACATGTCTGTGAAATGCTTGAAGTTTGTTTTGTCTTTGATTATTTGGCCAAAATATCCCAGGATCAAACGGTCAAGGGTCTGACGATAAAATTTCATCATACTGGAACTGAACAAGCTATCGACAATGAAATAGGGAAGTTGATTCTCGAGCAATACTAAATCACGTATAACCATTGAAGCGTAAAAATGCTTGTCTACAATCTGGTCATCTGAATATTTATAACGTTGCATAAATCTTATGACGAACTCCATAATGAAAACAGAATCCTGAAGGATAAGTTCCACGTAGTTTTCGGATGGTATCCACTCAGAGGGTTCTTCATAGCTAGCCCTAATATTTCCTTCTTGGGCTTGTATGGTTTTCCTCATTTCCTCCATAGTATCTTCCCCAACTCTTTGGGTGTAAGATTCCAAGTACGTCTTTTTTGTGGCTTCCATCTTAATATATTCTTTTTTGACATGCCTAATTAATAAACATCCATCGCCGTATTAAACTTTTGGATTATATAAGTGAGAATTCTAGTACACCACAAGAATTAGGGAGGTGCGAAATTCCATGGTTTCATCTAAAAACTAAATAACAATGAATAAAATGACAGATAGGTTTATATTTTGTAGAAACCTTGAGAAGTATGTAAAGGTTTTACTTAAATATTATTAACAGAGGCAATGCCCTTTTATACAAGTTACACCACGCAAACTAGGTTAACTGAATTACATGTATCATATTAACTGTTAGCCATATCGAGATGGGCCTAATATGGCCCAATATCCCTCCTCAAGGTGGAGTGTGGAGATTCCGAACACCCATCTTGTGAAAAAACGCCTCAAACTCTTTTTTCCCGAGGGCTTTAGTCATGATATCTACTAATTGAGACGTTGTAGAGACATGCTTTGGAGTGATCACACCTCTAATTATCTCATCACGAATGAAATGGCAATCATTCTCAATATGTTTGGTGCGAGCATGAAACACCGGATTCTTAGCAAGGTTGATCGCTGATAAACTGTCTGAGTAAAGAACCGTGGAGGAAGTACAATCGATGCCAAACGCCAGGAGCAACTGTCGTAGCCAAAGTAACTCACTAACTATGTCAGCCATTGCTCTATATTCAGCTTCTGCCGAAGATCGAGAGACAACATCGTGTTTCTTCGTCTTCCAAGATAAAGGAGAACCTCCTAATTGTATAAACCAACCTGTCAAAGACCGCCGAGTGAGAGGACAAGCGCTCCAATCCGAATCACACCAAGCAGTTAGTGTGAGAGGTGTATTAGCTTGAAGAAATATTCCCTGCCCAGGACTGCCTTTCAAATACCGAACGACCCGAAGTGCAGCATTCAAATGTTCAGACTTGGGATTGCTCATGAATTGGGAGAGAATATGAATAGCATAAGATAGTTCAGGGCGAGTATTGCCGAGATAAATAAGCTTTCCAACAAGACGACGGTAGGAGGTAGCATCCGGATAATCATCTCCTTTGGCTAGCGCAAGCTTGTGATTCTGAACAACGGGAAACGCAACTGGCTGTACACCTATTATTCCTGTAGAGGAGATGATATCTAACACATATTTGCGTTGACACATGTAAATGCCCGTGGAGTTTCGAGCAACTTCGATACCTAAGAAATAGCGCAAAAGACCAAGGTTTTTCATATGAAAACACAAGCTCAAATACGTCTTAAACTCTTCGATGACAGCCAAGGAACTCCCAGATATAATCAAATCATCGACATACACTAAAATATGAAGACGATGACTATCTTTCTCGAAAGTGAACAGAGAGTAGTCCGGCATATCTTGAATGAATCCATATTCTTTTAATGCAGTACCAAGCTTTTTGAACCAACAACGAGGAGCTTGTTTATACCCGTATAAAGATTTGTGTAGACAACATACCATTGTTTTGTCATTGGTACGAAAACCCGGAGGAAACTGCATGTAGATTTCTTCATCTAGATCTCCATGCAAAAATGCATTATGAACATCCATCTGATGAACCTCCCAATCACAAGAAGCAGCATGCTGTAAGAAAGCACGAACGGTGACCATCTTAGCAACCGGTGCAAAGGTCTTATTAAATCAACCCCTTCAGTTTGATTGTTCCCTAGCACCACCAGACGAGTTTTATGACGTTCCAAGGAGTTATCAGAGTTGTATTTAAGTTTAAAAACCCATTTACAACCTATTGCCTTTTTACCCGGAGGAAGCGACTCAACTGTCCATGTGCCATTATCTTCTAGAGCAACAATTTCATCTTGTACAGCATCTCGCCATGCTTCATCTTCAATAGCACCCTTGTAAAATTGTGGTTCAACACCCGTAGTAATAGCAAGTAGAAACGCTTGATATCCTGAAGAGAATTGCTCACTAGACAAAAAATTATCAATAAGATATGGTGTAGTAGAAGGGAAAGGTTCATGAAGCAGAGTTGTCACGTAGTCGTTAAGTTTTGTAGGCCGACTTTTCTTTCGCAAACCATGACCCAACTCCTCTATTCTTTCGATAACATGTGGCTCTAAAGAAGATGAAACAGTAGAAGGACACGATAAAGCAAGGTCAGGTGGTGAAGAAGTAGGTGCTGGTGAGTCATCAGAGTTAGGGTGAGGTGTAATTGAAGATGACACAACGTCAAGTGAGTCCGGTGGAGGCTGAATGTTCGTGTCGTTAGAGTGAGCAGTTTCCGGAGGTAAAACCGGTATCACGATTTTAGGAATAACATCAATTGGAGGTGACTCTGTGAGGTTGTCACCAACGGTCGCTTGGGTACGTGCTTCAATTGGCGAGGACGTCGGAAACAGCAGCTCAGCATCATCATCGTGAAACTCCAAACATGGCAAAACGGAGGAACCAACAGTAACTGAAGGATCCGTAGTGAGTGCAGCAAACGGAAATTTGTTTTCAACAAAAATGACATCACGAGACACAGAGACAACCCCGGTATCGAAATTATACACTCGCCAACCCTTCTTAGCGAATGGATAGCCTAAAAACACAGATTTGTTACTCTGAGATGCAAATTTGTCGCCGCCATGTTTTTTATTATGTACATAACATAAACAACTAAAAACACGTAAATGTTGGAGTGGTGGAGGTTGATTGTAAATTAATTCGAACGATGTCTTCCCGTTTAAAATCTTTGTCGGTGTACGATTAATAAGATAAGCTGCAATAAGTGCACAATAACCCCAAAATTTGATAGGAAGATGTGCCTGAAAACGAAGTGCACGAGCAACATTAAGAATGTGACGGTGTTTCTGTTCTACTCGACCATTTTGTTGCGGAGTACCAACACAAGAGGTCTCGTGAATAATTCCTTTCTCAGCGAAAAAATCACTAAGACACACAAATTCTGATCCATTGTCACTCCGTATAACTCGGACTGTTGCTGAAAATTGACGTGTAACAAGTGCCAAAAACTTCTTTAAATGTGTAGGTGCTTCTTGTTTGGAAGTATGAAGTTATACCCATACAGCTCTAGAAAAATAATCTACGATAGTAAGAAAATATCGAGAGCCACATAAAGCAGATGATCTATAGGGACCCCAAAGATCGCAATGTATCTTTTCGAAAACCATAGAAGATTTATTATTACTCAGAGGAAAAGAGTCACGAACATGTTTTGCTCTAATACAAATTTCACACATCTTTGAATCAAAACTACCACTAGAAAGTTTCAACAAATCCAAAGCTTGAGAGGAGGGACGACCCAAGCGACTATGCCAAATTTCCAAAGACGAAGTACTCGATCCTCGAACAGCAGCATCTACATCCATCCCGCGAAAAAAATAAAGACCGTTTCATTGTTCACCCGCTCCAATCACCATCCTGGTGATGCGATCCTGAACGACGCCAAGCGATCAATTATCTGAAACACACAACCACTATCTGCGAAACGGAAATAAGATGACACTGAAGCTCATCCACAAAATACACAGCAGACAATCATAGAGATGATCCCAAACTAACTGTTCCTTGATGAGTTGAAATGGTAAATCGACCATCGGGGAGTTTAATAAAAACAGGAGGCATGTCACACAAGTTTGACAAAAAATTCAAGGAGCCTGTCATGTGATTCGAAGCACATGTATAAATAACCCAAGATTCAAAGAATAACGTACCGGTGGGATGATCAGAAGGTTCCGGACTCCTATCTTTGAGCAATTGAACCAAAGTCTTCCATTGATGATCATTCAACCCGCTTATTCCCACACGATCTACATCCGTAATTTGGCCAATGTGCATTGCAGCTGCATTTGAACCTGAAGCAGTGATCGCACGAACATGATTTGCTTAAGACTTAGCTGAATTTCCACGGTTTGAAGACGATTGAGCAGAGACAGATGTGCGGCTATTTATCTTCGCAGCTTGTGTCTTATTTCGCGGCTTTTCTACCCACCAATCTGGATAGCCAATTTTCCGAAAGCAATTGTCATTAAAATGCCCAATTCTTCCACACAATGTACACGTATGTGAACGATAGTCACCCGGAGGTGCATAAGGTCGAGGTGCCGCCTCGACTGCAAAGCTCATGCCATCCGATTTTTCATGATGGAACTGGCTTGCCAGTTTCGACTCATCTTCTTAATGGAGCACGTTAAAAGCTTCTTGCAGAGTCGGTAAAGGAACGCGTGAAAGAAGTGAGGACTTGACGGTTGCATAGATTGATTCATAAAGTCCCATCAAAAATTGGTGAAGTTTATCTTCTTCACGTTCTTTTCTAACATCTTCCATTGTTTTAGCTTGTTGATAGTCGGCTAAACTTTTGCAAAGACTTGAAAGCTTGCCGTAGTAAGCGTCAAGAGTAAGCCCTTGTTGACGACACATTGCTAGGTCTGTCTTCAAACGTTGAACGCGTTGACCGTTTTTCACCCCATAACGCTTTTGTATATGTGTCCATAACTCGTGCGGGTCGTCGAGATGAGAAATAGAGTCAGAAATATTCTCATCAATCGTCAGCTTCATCCAAGAGACCACCAAGGCAGAATTGGCAACCCAGTCTTCATAATCCGGAGAATCTTCACTTGGTTGTGTTATAGATCCATCGGCAAATCCAAATTTCTTTCGAGCTTTTAATGACAAACGCAAATTTGTTGCCCAAGCATCATAATTTGGTCTACGCAACAAAGGTTTTGAGATGACTGATCCCGGATGATCACCCGAAGTAAGATCATAGGGTGAGATCCGTTTACGAAACATCTCGCTAGATTGGTTGATTGCGGACAAATGTAACGATGAGTTAGTTGCGGAAGGTGGTGTACCAGATATCGTTACTTAGAATTTTGTAAAAAAAAAATATTTAAGCAAAAGAGTTTAGTCAAAGAAGAAAAACTTAGGATCGAAACAGAGATCTTTTCAGAAGTGAGATCAAAAGCTCTGATACTATGTAGAAACCTTGAGAAGTATGTAAAGGTTTTCCTTAAATATTATTAACAGAGGTAATGCCCTTTTATACAAGTTACACCACGCAAACTAGGTTAACTGAATTACATGTATCATATTAACCGTTAGACATATCGAGATGGGCCTAATATGGCCCAATATATTTTTTTATAGGTAGTTTATTAGTGAATGATTTTAATGGATTTGGACATCCAAGTAAAATATATCTGCTTTAAAAATTTTGGTAAATTTATACAAAAATTTCGAACACATTTCAATAAGATTCTGGTTACTTTTTTTCCTAGATGATAAAAAACTTTAATAAAATAATCACATTCGTAGTTATTACTTATTCATCAAAGCAAAGAAAAGCACGAATATCCTAAAATTTCTAATAGGATCTAAGATATAACTTGTTGGATCCAGATCTGCAGATTCTTGCGGATATTCGAATTTAGTCTTGTTTGTATAAAATAGCAAAAACTATTAGAATAATAATATAATTTGAATATAGATATTGAATAAAAGTAAAACTAAACAGAAATATCGTATAGAAATGTTCAAATTGATTTCACAATCATTTTAATATTTTGTTACATAGTTTTCATGGCTATTCTGTAAGATACTCCAATCTTTTTTTAAATGAAGTTTTTTTTTTGTGATATTTTCAGGTATTTTCTATTTATTATATAATATACATATGTAAATCTAATACGTATATTACTTATAGAATAGATATATAAAAACAAATTAGGGCTAGATCTGATATTTGGATTTTTAAATTGAAATAACTGGATCTGAATCCTAAAAAATCCAGAAACACTAGGTAGTAAGTAACCAATTTTTTGGATCCGATCGGATCTGAGATAACATGTAATTTTAATATATACGGGCTAGCTATAAAAAAACCGGCTGAATTGGATACCATCCGAATACTTAAGAGGTGTATTTTTAAATATTTTATTAGTTTTTACATTCTTCGAAATATTTTTGTTTCCTTTTTAATTATATTATCAAGAAAAGATTGTACGTGTATATAAATATATATAAAAAAATATCTCTGTGTAAGTTTTGTGTTTCACGTACCACGGACACGGATTGCTACTCCTACTCGTTTCAGCACCGTCCTTAGCAGCTGATATGGGAGAACGATGAAGCGGGCCAATGACGACCATCCGAGGTGTATAGGCTTCAGGTTTCACATCACGTATCCTACTTGGTACTCTATAAATGCAAGGTTCTCGAACCTCCATCTTGGAAAAGTCCAATGACCTTTTTTGCTGCTTCAATATTTGTTAGATATTTAGTACAATCCAATAATAACAAACGAGAAGTTATATATCAAAGACATAATTCAAGGAAAGAAAGCTTACTGGTAATATGGATGAGCTAGGAAACGAAGACTGCCTCTTGTAAACCCTTTAATGATTTTGTCTTATTTAGAAAATTTGACAGAGAAGAGATGATCATATAAGTCAATGAATAAAATGGTACAACTTGTAGCTATAAAAAAAAAGGAAAATGGTTATAAAAATCCTCAACTTATCTATTTTGGTAATTTGAGGTATGTATTCTTGCGTTTTGTTAAATCAAACACGAATTTTAAGTTGAATTTTTTTTAATCATAAACTTAGTGTTGATCGAGCCATAAGAGACATGTCGTTAAGTCAACTGACGAACCAAATTAACAGGGTTAAGTTGACTTAATAGTATAGCTCATATGGTTCGGTCAACTCAAATTTTATGATTAAAAAAAAATCAACTGAAAATTTAGGTTTAATTTTAACAAAATAACTCTATGAAAATAAAACTTTATGAATTAAAAAAAATATTATAGTTCTAATTTTATTAATTTATTGAAATTTTACTTTTAAAAAATTATAATTTTCTAAATTCTGAATAGATTTTGTCTGTCATATTGATATTTAAATATTCCACAAGATATTTTTCTACTTTATTAAACAAATGAGATGTTTCAAAATGATTTAAAACATTTAAAAATATAAGTTTTTTTACTTAAAAATAAATCTATAGATTTAAGTTTAAAATATTTATAAATTTAATCAAATGAATATTTTTGGTTGACAAACTAGTTTTCTCCATTTATAATTTTCATTAGTCGTTTTAAAGAAAATTATTATGATAAATATGTTTAAATCTATAAAAATTTAGCCACTTTAACTTTTTAATTAACATAAATTTTACGATCCTAAATCACTTTTCAATATAATTTTCAGATTGAATATATATATATATATATATAAGTGAGATCAATTATTGTTGGTCGCAATGTAATTGGAATTTATCCTAACCAATTTAGAACTTATCTAAGTTGGATTTAAACTTATATGTCTTGAGTTATGAATCCTCCTTATCAAAATATATATTTTTATTTTTAAGTAAGAAAACACGTAACTTTTTAAATTATTTTAAACTAGGGAGCTATTCCGCACCATGTGCGATGAAAAAAAATAATAGCAAATGATGATATTTTTGTTTTTGTAGTAATGTGATATCTCATATCTGCAAGTATGTTTTATTGTTGATTATTCATACGTAATTTATAAAAGACTAAGAAATCTGAGCAATTGTTTATTAATTTCAATTCTTGTAGGTTATATTGGTTCCATTATTACAAATGTTGTCCAGGATCTTTCATATATGGTATAATACTTATTGAATATTTTTCATATGTTATTATCTTGATACTTTTTAATCTGTTACAAATTAAAGATAACGACAACTATACATTACAATTATCTCCACACGATTATTTTCTTAGTTTTTATTAGTAATTTAACATTTTTGATTTTTTTATACTTCAAATGTTTCTATAGTAATTATTTTCTCTTAATATATTCAAAAATTTTAGAAAATATTCTTTTATAGTAATTTAACTTTTACTCTTTTTTTTTTTTTAGTTTTTCCAAATTTTTTAAAATATTTTCAGAGCAATTTAAATTTTTGATTATTCTAAAATTTTTCTTTTTTTATAGTAAATACTTTCTCTTAAAAATTCGAATTTTCAAAAAAAAAAAATCTTTTTATAATAATTTAAGTTTTATTCGGTTTTTAAATAATTTTTAAAAAGAGAAATGGCAAAAAAATTAAATAAATGGATTCATTGAGGAGAAAGTGGTAATCAACCATTTAGAGGATGAATGTGAGCACTTTGTTCATTTTTTTTAATATATAAGATTAATATAAAACATCTCATTTGTTTAATAAAGCATAAAAAATATCTTGTGAATATTTAAATATCAATAATTCAATATAATAGAAAAAAATCTATTCAGAATTTAGAAAATTAAAAAAAAATTGAAATAAAACATTAATAAATCAATAATGTTAGGTATAATATTTTGTTAATTCATTGACAAAAAAAAAAGTGTTTTGTTAATTCATAGAGTTTTTTTTTCATATAGTTATTTTGTTAAAATTAAACATAAACTTTCAGTTGGGAGCTTGGGAGCTCATAAACTGAAAGATGAAAGCAAACTGAAAATGGCGATTTTTTTGGTGATTATCTTGGTGGTTCTACAGTTCGTGTTTGGTCATCTTCCTTGGAAGATTTTGATAGTTATTAACGATGTGAGGTGGTTTTCTCTTCACGTTCTAGTGCAGTTCTCCGGGAGAGTGGGGCTTTCTCTCTCCGATGTTAGGGTTGGTTTCGATTGGGATCATGTCTATTTAAAGTCTCGATTTGGGGCTTTTATCTGTACTCTTCTCAATCGAACTCCTCTTATCCTATCTGAATCACGTTTCTTTCTATTCGGAGATACGATGTCGGAGAATGTTCGTCGGGCTTTGCAAAACATCAGTTTGGGAATCGATGATGCTCCGGTGACTCTTCCTCAGGCGATAGTGCATCAAGCAGTTGAAGCCAATCAATTCTCTCTCTTGGGGAGGCCTCTCATGCCACGCAAACAAAATCTACGACAGATACTATCTGCTCTGCCGCGTTCCTGGGGGCTTGCCGGTCTAGTCAGAGGACGACTCGTTAAAAATAGGAGATTTCAATTTCTCTTCCCCTCCGCTGAATCCATGGACACAGTCCTGGGTCGTGGACCATGGTCTTTTGCTGATAGAATGCTGGTTTTACAGCGGTGGACACCGGAGATGGACCCATTGTCTATTAACTTCATCCCCTTTTGGATCCAAATTCAAGGGATTCCTATTCACTGTCTTAACGTTGGTGTCATTACGAGTATCGTGAGTTCTCTAGGAGATATGGTGGACAAGGGTCCAATTTGTTCGGGTGAGGGTGAATTGGAATGTCGATAAGCCGCTTCGGTTTCGACAAAATTACCAATTCACTCCAGGGGAGAACACGGTTCTTTCTTTTTTCTATGAGCGTCTCCGGGGATTTTGTGACGTGTGTGGTATCTTAACTCATGATTCCGGAAACTGTCTAGTGACACAAGAGGGGTTGAGTAATTTGAATCCCGGAGATGACACAGATGGTGGTGATCAAGATGGGGGTAATCAACAAGGAAGTGACGATCCGGGTGAAGATATTCATGACATTCACGAGGTTCCCGCTGTCACTCACGGAGAAGAAAGGATGGTTGCGGATCATGACGATGATGCTTTGTCAGACATAGATCCAACTCATACGGCTTTGGCTCATCTTGAATCGGATGACAATGAACCTGAGCCTTTATACCTCTATTCGATTCCTTCTTTTGCACTCACTGATGATGTTGATGCAAGTACATATACTGTTTTGGATCAGAATTGGCGCAAAAGAAAACATTTTCGGGATGAGACTGCAAACGCGCTGGGACCAAGAAAGCGAAAGGGAATTTTTACTGATTCTCAGGGTGATCGTAACGAGGAAGGCACACGCTCGGGTAGTACTATCCCTCACAATACAGACTTCGGAGCCGCAGTGGGGCCGGTACCACCTCCTTTTCGATGAGAGTCAGATTTTGGAACTGTCAAGGTGCGGGACAACCCTTGACAGTTCGACGCCTAGAGGAGATGCAACGAGTGTATCTTTTGGACGTGTTGTTCTTGATTGAAACAAAACAAAGGGATGATTATGTGAGAGATCTCGGGGCCAGTTTGGGATTCAATGAAATGTGTCTTGTATCGCCTCGTGGGTTGAGTGAAGGTTTAGTTGTTTTATGGAAAGATTATGTTTCGATTCATGTCCATTCCAAAGATGTAAGGCTAGTAGATATCTATATTGAATACAAATCTTTTAATTTCTACTTGTGTTGCATCTATGGCCATCCTATACCAAGTGAAAGACCTCATCTTTGGGAAAAATTGCAACGTATTTCAGCGACTAGAACAGGACCATGGATGATGTGTGGTGACTTTAACGAGATCTTGCATCCGACAGAAAAGAAAGGAGGTCGAATGAGAAGTGCTTCCAGTTTTAGACCTTTTACAGATATGCTCAATTGCTGTAATATGAAGGATATGAAGTTTCGAGGGAATCCTTTTAGTTGGGTTGGTAAACGATGAAATGAAACCATTGAGTCATGTTTGGATCGTGTATTTATCAACTCAGATTATCAGACCATGTTCCCAGCCTCTGAGACTGAGTTCTTATCATTAACCGGATCTGATCATGCTCCGGTCATCATTCACGTTGACGATGTCATTGGCTCAAAAAGGGGACAGTTTAGGTATGACAAACGATTTGTTCATGATGCATGATTTCTTGAATCAGTGCAACGAGGTTGGAACAGAGGGATTATCGATCAACACGGTGGTTTTCAAAATAAAATCAATTGCTGTCGTAGAGAACTTTTGCGTTGGAAACGTCGTACGAAAACAAATGCCATGGACCGCATACAGTCTTTAAAGCATCGGATAGATGTAGCCCAACGTGATCACGCAACTCCACCATCTGTCCTTCATACACTTCGTCATGATATGTATATTGCTTATAGAGATGAAGAAAATTTTTGGAAACAGAAGAGTAGAAATAAGTGGCTTCAAGATGGCGATCGTAACACCAAATTTTTTCATGCTACTGCAAAAATGAGGAAAGCTAGGAATCGTTTAAAATCGATTATCGACGATGAAGGTTTCGAACACTTTAGAGATGAAGCCATTGGTTCCGTAGCTGAAAAATATTTTCAAAATCTGTATTCAATCACTCAAATAACAGATTTGAATACTATTCTTTCGGAAGTCGATTGCAAGGTCACTGACGCTATGAACCAGGATCTGACCCTTCCGGTTTCTGACGATGAAATTAAAGAAGCGGCTTTCTCCATTGGTCCGGATAAGGCTCCTGGTTATGATGGTTTCTCAGCAGCTTTTTTTCATCAATTCTGGGACTTGATTAGTACGGATGTTGGTAATATGGTTCGACGGTTCTTTGAAACTGGACAGATTGATGAAAGTATCAACAAAACTCAGATTTGTCTTATTCCTAAAGTGTCGGTTCCGAGAAAAATGTCTGACTATCGCCCAATCAGTCTTTGTACGGTTAGTTATAAAATTATTTCTAAAATTGGTGCTAAGATTGAAGAAGTGTCTGGGTTTGGTAATTCTGATGACAAGCGGCTTTTGTTCCGGGTCGTAATATTTCGGATAACGTCTTAGTAGCTCATGAACTACTTCATGCTTTGAAATCTAAAAAAAGTTGCCAAACAGGTTTTTTGGCAATTAAAACCGATATAAGCAAGGCATATGATCGTGTTGAATGGGAGTTCTTAGAAAAGATTATGCCTCAATTGGGTTTTGCTTCGCAGTGGGTTCAATGGATTATGGTATGTGTTCGATCAGTTTCGTATGAGATTTTGATTAATGGCTCTTCCTTTGGAAACATACAACCAACCCGTGGCTTGCGTCAAGGAGATCCATTGTCACCATACTTGTTCTTATTCTGTGCTGAAGTGCTAAGCCAAATGCTCCAAAAAGCTGAATCTACAAGGCGTTTTCATGGTATGCAGTTAACAAAAAAGTGTCCTTCGGTTTCTCATCTTTTTTTCGCAGATGACTCGTTATTTTTTTGCCGCTCAACGACTAGTGACTGCGAATACATGGCTTCTTTATTTAAAAGCTACGAAGAAGCGTCGGGTCAGCAAATAAATTTGGCAAAATCTTCTGTGATATTTGGTTTCAAAACCCCGGAAACAACTCGAAGGAGACTTCAACAAATATTGCGCATTAATAATGTTGGAAGTGGTGGTAAATATCTGGGCCTCTCTGAACAATTTGTCGAAAAAAGGTGGAGATGTTTGAGGATATTGTGAGACGGGTTAAAAGCAGAACGGAAGGCTGGTTTACGAAATTTTTATCTCCGGCAGGAAAGAAAATTTTAATTAAATCAGTAGCTTTGGCTCTTCTAGTGTACTCTATGAGTTGTTTTCTTCTGCCTACTACTATTTATGAGGAAATTGATAGTGTGGTTTCTTCCTTTTGGTGGGGAAGCGAATATGGAAAACGAAAGATTCCTTGGATTGCTTGGAAGAAAATGACTCTTCCAAAGAAAGAAGGAGGGATGGGCTTCCGGGATCTTCATAACTTCAATAGAGCCATATTAGCAAAACAAGCGTGGCGTATTTTGGAAAAACCGGATAGTCTCCTTGCTCGTCTTTATAAAGGTCTTTATTACCCACAGACTTCGTATCTCAAAGCAACTACTACAAGTTATGCATCCTATGGTTGGCGGTCCATTCAGGAGGGTAAAAGGTTACTAGCTCAAGGTCTACGCAATCGTATTGGGAATGGTACAACTATCAGAATATGGGAAGATTCCTGGCTCCCATCACTTCCTCCTCGTCCCGCTAATGGGCCGGTTCTTGATCACAATATGACAGTGGCTCATCTATGGAAGGAGAACAAACGGGAATGGGACCCAACTATATTCGAAGGTGTGTTATCTCCCGAAGACCAACAATTGGCATCAACTCTTTACCTCTCAAAGTATGCGGAACAAGATTCTTTCATTTGGGTTTACACAAGAAATGGAAAATATACGGTCCGTTCCGGCTACTGGGTGGCAACTCATGTTAATCAACATGCTGAAGATCTTATTACCCCTCCCCGCGGTTCTCTCGATCTAAAACAAGCTATATGGCATTTAAACATAGCACTGAAACTTCAACATTTTCTCTGGCGGACTCTCTCTGGGGCTCTTGCAACGTCAACACGGCTTCGATCTCGGAATATCCCTGCTCATCCGACTTGTCAACGATGTTGTGTTGGGGCTGAATTGATTAATCACATACTCTTCTCTTGTCCTTTTGCTCAAGCAAATTGGAGGTTGCTTCAGGGTATTACGGGTCGACATTACGTTTTCACCGAAACCCTTGACTATAACGTTCAATATCTCCTTAATATCCACAAGAGTTCATCAACCAATCTCACTCATGGACTAGTACCGTTTTGGTTGATGTGGATGTTATGGAAATCAAGAAATGAAATTCTTTTCCAAAAAATCAATCGTAGTCCGATGAGTGAAGTGAACAAGGCTATGACTGATGTGCAACAATGGTTAGTGGCATATCAATCCCATCCTTTGACTGGTCGTGTCACTCACCAAAGATTCGGTTCTTCATCTACTAATCGATCTAGTTGTTGGGAACCACCTCCCCGGGATTGGATTAAATGCAATTTCGACAGTGGATATATACAAGGTGAAGCTTTTACACCAACAGGTTAGATTTTGAGAGATTACACCGGTAAAATAGTGTATGCGGGTTCAGCAAAACTCCAAGCTTCATCTTCGCCTCTCCAGGCCGAAATGTTTGGTTTTTTAAATGCTCTACAGGTTGATTGGGTGCAAGGTTTTCGACAGGTATGGTTTGAAAGTGACAATCAAGAACTTGTTAAACTGATCAACCACAGTGAGGATCATCCAACGTTAGGAACTCTTCTTCATGATCTTCGGTTTTGGATGTTAAAACTACCCATATCTTCATTGGATTTCACAAATCGAGAAAGAAATGTCGCAGCGGATATTTTAGTTCATAATGCTCGTTCTCTTGATGTTTTGTCTCGTATGTATCATGCTCCTCCTTGTTGGTTGACTGAATTCTTGTACCCCCCCCTTACTCATTTTAATAATCGATCAGGTGTTATAAAAAAAATACTTTCAGTTGATTTTTTTAACATAAACTATGAGTTGACCGACCATATGAGACATACCGCTAAATTAAATTAACCCCGTCAATTTGGTCTGTCAGTTGACTTAACGACATGGCTCTTATGCCTCGGTCATCGCAAATG
The DNA here is from genome assembly GCA_004349715.1 of Crucihimalaya himalaica. Taxonomy (NCBI): domain Eukaryota; kingdom Viridiplantae; phylum Streptophyta; class Magnoliopsida; order Brassicales; family Brassicaceae; genus Crucihimalaya; species Crucihimalaya himalaica. The sequence continues at coordinate 1,544,440 of SMJT01000019.1, forward strand.
TTATGATAAAAATAAAAGTTAATTTAATGTTCGTATTTGATTTTACAAACGCAAGAGTATATGCCTCAAATAGCCGAAGTTGGTAAATTTAAGATTTTTGTGATTATCTTATTATATAAAGTAGAGTTTTCAAAGTTAGTAACTCACAAGATCGCAACACGTGTCATATTCATCAATTCAAAATTTTGACACGTGGCAAAATTAAAAAAGAAATGTCAAAAATTATTATAAGGAAACAATACAAAAAGATAATTAACTACCATTATTCGGTAAATAAAAAATTTATAAGGAAAATATACAAATTATTATTTCTTAAAAAATGTAAACTTCCATATTTAAGAAAAATAATTGTAAATATTGAATTCTATGGAACATATACAAATTATTAATTTTTTTTTTAAAAGTAAACTTCCATAATTACAAAAAACTCTAATTTTAAATAGAAAAAAATTGTAAATATTGAACTCTATAGAAACAAAAAGAAAATTTCTAATTTTAAAAGAAAAAGAATTATAAATATTGAACTCTATATAAACAAATAAGCAGTCTCATATTTTCTCAACAAACAAAACACTTTTCTTCAAAAACACCATCATATCTTCAATTTCATTTTATTGGTAAAACATTTATTCCTTTTATTTTATTTTTAAATTTATTTTAATTTAATATTATGAGGTTGTTGTTAAATCGTTTTACTTATATATTTTTATGATTATTAAATTTTCTCTAATTTTGGTTTTATTTTTTTCTACTTTTCAAAAAAGTTAATTAATTTATTATTATGAAGTTGTCGTAAAAAAATTTATTTATATATTTTTATGATTATTAAATTTTTCTCTAATTTCAATTATTTTTTCTTATACTTTTCAGAAAATGTCTATCATCCAAAAGACAATGAGTTAGAAATTCAAAATATCAGCAATAATTTATTTTTATGTCGATCTGAAAACAAAAATCAAATATGATTAAAAGTAAATAAATTTTATTCAAATAAATATAAAACAAATTATGTATAATCTAAATAAATAAATAATTATAACTTTGTTAGGATTTTTCATGGGTAAATGATTTTGGATATGCGTTCTCAATATTTTATTATATATGTATATTTACGGGTGATTTAATTCTATTTTTCAAAAAAAAAATTATAGTTTTATTTTTATAAATTTCAAAATAGTAGATTATAATCCCGCGTATATGCGGGACCTAATCTAGTTTTTTATAAAAAATGCTTTTGCAGCGGGAAACGGAGGTCTTTTAATATTAATAAAATTTGACAGTTAAGAAACTGATCGTATAAGTCAATACAATAAAGTGGTACAACTTATACTTATAAAAAGAGAAAATTGCAAAAAAAAAAAATTACCTCCAGGCTCCAACCATAACTTATAAGTCAATACAATAAAGTGGTACAACTTGTACTTATAATAAGAAAATTACGAAAAAAACCTCCAATCATAACTTCAATTTTTTTTCATAATCTGTCAAGATATTATCATATTGATATTTTAATTGAACCCTATTACAAAATGACAATATATCTAATATAATTTAATACAACACATTTAATTATGACTTTTCCTATAACATTTGAATTCTTGCATCATACCAACCATAGACAATTTTAACTCTGACTTTCTAAACCACAACAACGTCTTTGCTTGCAGATTTTTGGATCTTCTGATTAGTCTTGCGTCATTAATATGTTAGTTTTATAATACATATTATTTAAATGTTAGTCTTCTTTTAATAATTTTAATGTTAGTTTTTTTTAAGGTTGTTTTAAACATAATAATTAAAAAAAAATTTCACTTTTATTCTTTACTTATACATAATATCAAATTTTAGTTAGTCAATATTTAATATTGTACGTTAGAAAATAGGGATAAAACTGAAAATTTTGATAAAACATTAGAAATTTAAGAAAATATTTAAGTAAAATAAAAAATTAAATTTGAAAACAATATTTAGTTTTATATGATGAAATATATAATTTATTTGTTATACTTATGAATAGTTATGAATGTAAGTCGTCGCCGTTTAGTCTCAATTTGAGTCATTTATTTAATTAATATTTTCTTTGGTCACGCATTTATTTAATTAATTAAACTAAAAACACTAATGTAAACAGCCCAAGATGTAAATATGTAATCATCGACTAATTTTGTAATAATATGATTCGAATCTCGAGTTAGTGCGCCTAATTATTGTTATTTAAACTCTAATATAAGGAAAATGCCAAAAATTCTTTGCTACGTGTCAAGAAACATATATATAAAGTCAACTTTGCTGTGAACAAAGAGTTTATGAATTGATATCTTGTTATTTCGCCAACAAAGTATATACTCGCGCTACGCAACCGCACTTTATTTATATTATTTATTTTGTATTTAATAAATTAATATATTTTTTTATTAAAAAATACGGAGTATATTTTTTTGTTTTTTGAAAAATACATAAACAAATATACTACAAATTATTATTTTTCTAATCAAAAAACTTCAATGATTATTTTTTCCGGTTAAAGCCTCTTTGGAATCATTTTTCAATGTTTTTACTTTTCTTGTATCTCCTTCTCTTTCTTTTCAATATCTATGTAAGTTTATTCGTTCTGAACTCAACCTCTTTTTTTCTTCTTCCCTTAAGCTTAAGTCACCTAAAAATATTTTCATCTGCTTAATCGGAATCATCCGTGAAAAGTTTTCCGTAAATACCATAATCATATTTCAATGATGCTCTAACAATAACTTCATTAAAAATTTACCAAAATACTATTTTTTTAAGAGCAACAAACTCTGAATCATTGGTCTTTCTTACAACAACATCGTCAGTTCAATCCACAGTCAAATATTATTAATTTTTACTCCTACAATTTTTCAAGAAACAATATCTCCAAATTTATCTTGACTCACTTATCAACCGTGCCAACAAAAAAGTTTGAATCTTTTTTACAATAACTTTGGTTAGCATATTCCAAAAAATTTCAATGATATAAAATTCTAACAAAGTTTTGATTCACATAATCAACTCACATATTGGATCCCACTGTAGCTCGAAGACATTTGCCGGTCATTACAAAATCTCCGACTCTTACGTACAACAATCTAATTGTGTGATCTATGAGTCGTTGTCTTTTCTATCTTTCCTATAAGTTTTTGGTCTTCCAAACAACATCTTCGATTCGTTCCCAAATAGTATCTTATGGAGTTTTGAATTTGTTGAAATATTGCTTCTCACCAACAATCTCACATCGGAGAATTTTCAACTTTAATATTTGCAAGTAAGAGCTTGAGATGCTAATTTCAGCTCAAATTAGTATTTCAGCGTGATTTCGATAGATTTATGTCTTGAGATAGATTTTCTAAAGGAGATAAAAATATGCTCTATATTGCGTATATTTTCTAATAATATTTTCTTAATAATTATTTTCAAATATTTTATTGATTTAATGTTGAAATTGTATATATGATATATTTTTAAAAAATTGTATATTCTTGGTTTGGATTGTAGTAAAAATAACCGGATAGTTAAGGGGGCTTTATTGGTTCATTGATTTGTAAATCCATATAGGATTTTTAAATTCTTATGGAATTTGAAATCAATACATATGGATTCTGAAATAACATGTTTTAACCACGGATTTGAATCCTTCTATTATTCACTTTCAAATCCATTCAAATCCATTAAAAGTATATTGTGGATTTTGAAATCCAACAATAAATCATTAAACGAATAACACATGATTTTAAGTAGTATTTACAAATGATAGAACCAATAACACATGATTTAAAAATCTTTTTTTAAATCAATGATTGAATAACACATGATTTTACTTGGATTTCTCAAATCCATTAAAATCCTTGAACCAATAAACTCCCCTAAATTGAGTACACTCTAATTTTTTTTAAAACATCAAATAAACTTCAACTCTAACTAAATAAATTAATCACTTATATTGTATGAATTTATATATGACTTAGTTTAAATTGTACTAAAATTAATTGGTTCTTTTAATTAAATACACTACATTATTATTTTTAAAATATTAAATTAACCTCATCAATGTATGTCAAAAACTCATGATTATTCATTGGCTTGATGCGAATTAATAGACATATAATCATTTACTTAAGACATGGTTTCACTAGCATTATCAATTAACCAAATACTCTTGAAAACTTCAGGTTGCAAGCCAATAACAAGAGTATAAGGTGGATAATTAGTTCACAATATCTCTTTTTAGTCGTACCAGAATATTGATATTATCCAAATTAATTGGGGTAGATGAAAACCATATTATCATCTTGCTTTGTGAACAAACAACATGTGACAAATCATTAGAAAAAATCTTCTAGTTTTCTAATGAATGTTCGCATATATTCCAAATTATTCTTTCACATCACTACTGAACCAGAATGGCTTAACCATCATGCCAAACAGTGAGATTTTCAATAAATTTCAGGTTTATAATATTTATCTTCTAGATAACATAATTAATAAATTTACATAAAATAATTTAACAATTATCACAATGCAGTAGTTCGTTTCTATCATGCCATTAAAGTAGATTCTCAATCTATAATCAATTTATTTCATTAGACGAGATAATATGACAATAATATAAATTTAATTAGCCCTGGGACTTCGGTTATTCGGTTCGGTTCGGTTAGTTCGGTTTTTGGTTTTTTTTTTTTTTAATGTTGCCGAAATTAACCGAAATAAATTTCGGTTCGGTTACTTCGGTTCTCGGTTAATTTCGGTTTTGAATTTCAAAACCGAAATTAACCGAACTTTTGTTTTTGAAAAAAAAATCCGTTTTTTAAGTTATTTTCGGTTATTTTCGTTTATTTTTGGTTCGGTTCGGTTTGGTTCGGTTAGGTTATAGACAAAAACTGGTTTAAATTTGATAAAACCGGTTTAAATTGTGGTATAATCCGGTTATTAAAAAAAAACAAATTCGGTTAACCGAGAACTGAACCAAACCGAACCGAAGTTTTTGGGTAACCGAAGTTTTTTAAAAAACTTGCCGATCGGTTCGTGACCGATAACCGAAACCGAACCGAACAGCCAAAATCTCGGTTCGGTTCGGTTCGGTTCGGTTCGGGTAGTTCGGTTCGGTTAATAATCCCACCCCTAAATTTAATGCAAAGTCTCCAAAACCTTGTTTGTTTAAAATCCATTATAATTTTTTTTTTCTTTTTATGACAAAATCTAATAATCTCTAATGAAATCATAAATCACAAAAATCATAAAGTAGGAAATTCATGATTAAGCCGCAATTAAGACATGAGCAATCTAGCATGTACATGAGCACAAATACAGACTACCTCTGTTTCAGAAAAATTGATTTTTTGGGTATTTCACATAGATTTAGAAACATTAAAAGCTTATTTTAATTAATTATTTTTTTACATTTTTTAATTAATTTAAAAATAAATTTCATTCATTGGTTGTTTCATCACTAATTTTTAAATTCTTTTTTTTCAATGTTTGTAGTTAATAAGTTTTGCAATTAATGAGTGTATGAAATCAATCTTTTAGAAACAAAGACAAAATCCAAAAAATCAATTATTCTAAAACAGAGGTAGAAGTTATTAAGACATGACACAAAACTTACCTTTTTAATCGGAAGGATCGTCACGGGAGATCTGAAAACGGAGTTGACATCGGCGGTAGTAATCATTTGTTATTCTTCTATATTATATTAAACCTTTCGTTTCAAAACATTAAATACGTTTAGCCATCTCAAATAGGTAACACAATTAATAATAACCAACAATCAATAAATATGCCCAACACTACTACCCCACCCCACTATAGATATAAATTAATAATCATGAATGTATAGTTATGAATTGAAACATGAATCGATATTGCATTAAACAAATATTACCTCCATGAAGATTGATTTTCTATATTTTTATTTTGTTTCATAAAATTAATTTCATACATTCTAATTAATATATTTTTTTGGAAACATAATTATTTTTTTTGAAAAGTGTAGTTTCACTAAAAATTTTAATCATAACTTATTTTTTATTGGGTTTTAAGCATTAATGAAGAAAAAAAACAATTTTTAAAAAGTTATTAGTAAATGTTTTTTAATATGTTTGAAAACCCTGGAAAATCATTTTTTGCGGAACGGAGGGAGTAATAAAATTATGGAATTATACCAATGGTATAGTATACTAGCAATTAAAGTTACGTCAATTATTTCTTTTCTAAGTCCACATAAATCTATGGAAGCAATAATAATGAAAAATGATATACTAACGGATCAAACAATCAATAAGACCAGACGTGTGTGTATGATTCCATATAACACAATAAACAATAATAAATAATATCATCGATTTAAGAATTGAGAAACTTAACCAAACCAATGAATGATATAAAAGCATAAGTGATAATTCTAATAAAGCATGGAAACAACAATAAAATTTCATGGACAAAAAGAAATAAACTTCTTTTTGATCAATTTAAGCATAAGTCGATTATTATGCAACATGCTTCCATAATTAGCGAGAGTCCAAGCAAGAGTCTGTTTGTTATTAAATAATAAGAAATAATTAAAGCATGCGATCAACTTATCTTGATGAGTGATCGAAGATAGCAGACGTCATCGTAAAACGTAGACCTCGGCCAAAGATTTCAACGAGAGATCTCTTTTAACTCGATGAAAATGGTTTTAGAAAATAAGAAACGAGACGATGTTGAAAACAAACGTTTGCTCAGCGGTTAGGATTTTGTTTTGTTCAGTGGCTAGGATTTTCGTTTGCTTAGTTAGTGGCTAGGATTTCGTGCTTGAGTTTAGAAATTGATCTCTTGTTATTTACCTATTCTATAGAATACAAGATATATATAAAAATACAACATTAGGGTTATGTTAGATTTTGAGTTTTCGAGAATCTACTAATGGGCTTTTAATGAGCATCCACATAATATACTTAATATTCATTAACAAACTTTCATTTTTGAACATCATTTTAAATTTTAAAGTCTTAATATTTTTTGGGCAGAAAGCAACTCCTTTGTGTTACCTTTAATAGTAACGACACTACAACTAGATGTAAAGCCGTTTTCCTTTTTAAAAACGGCACACTATTTTTCAGTCGATTTTGAACATAAACTATTCAAAGTTCAAACTCTGAGTTCTGCATCTTCTTCGAGCTAAGTTAATGAGAGGATGTTTTAAATTATGGATTCTTAGCTAAGCGAATTGATAAGATTAAAATTTAGCTAATGACATAGTGAAGAATCGAGTAGATACTTGTCATCGACGAGCTTCTTTGGATTTCGAATTTCTAAGTACTCAACCATTGTACTTTTTGTTTTTGATAAGCCAGGTGATCCGGTTCAACGGATACCATGAGCTCCGAGCCAGGTCACAGGGACTTTTAATCTCTAGCTAGTTTTTGGGTCAATGGGCCATGAGATCCGACTAATCCTGGGACCCAAAGAAACCATGTGAATACCCCGGTAGCCAAATGGGTTAATTTACTCAACCATTGTACTTGAACTTGATAGTCATGAACTTGTCTTTTTACCAATGATTGTTCCAAACGGCAATGCTGCGGTTGCTTGATAAGCAGTTGCAACATTGCTTAATTAGGAAGCAGAAAGTGAACAAAAGAGGTCCAAAGAAGAAGATAATTAGTCAACAACATATTCCTAACATGTAAAGACAAAAACATCCTCTTCTACCATTAATCGAATCTACTGACTGAATCATATTAAATCTTCAATTCGTATAGGTCTTTAGACCGGTATCAGAAGTGAAACATCAAGATTCAGGAGTAGTATTAAACAAGAGCAATGTTATATGAGAACAAGAAACAAAAAAAGAAAAGTTTACGGTGAGGCATATATAACTTGTTTTACAGACTTCTAAACTCCTAGAACTGCTCATTCCAAACATAATGTGAGGTCAAACCTCATATATATGCATTAATAGAAGTTTACAATGACGGTGAGGCATGTAGGTTGTTTTCAGATTCTTGAACATAATATACTGTCAAACCTCAAGTATACACATCTTTGCATAAATAGAGGACATGATCAAGGAAAACACACATGGATGAGACTAACCAAATGAACCATTCTTTGTCTATATTCAATCCGTTAAGTTTATGCGTCATCTTGATTCTTGAATATGAATACTAAACTGAACTGACCACATCACTCTTTTGGATAGAATGTACTCTATATGAAGTATATATTGCTTAAATCGCATAAATCACTCGCTATACCGTATAACAGATAATTCAGCCATATGCTCCCACATCAAATGATATATGACAAGATGTAGCAAAAAAAAATAAAAAAAAATAAAGAGAAATCCCCATCTAGCATACCGAGTTAGTTCCTTCTAGCTGACAACAGAAAGAAGCAGAAGTATATCCTGCAATGCCGGAAGTGAGTGTACATGCAGGGCCGTCTCAAAAAAAATTGGAACCCGGTGCAATATTATAAACTTAAGATTCAATTTACAAAATTTCAAACAATTTAAGCCCCTTATTTACCAATTTATCAAAAGTTTAGGGCCTAAAATCTATTAAAATTTGTTTTGTTAAAGGCGGGACCTGGTGCTTTTGCACCTTCAACACCTCCTCAGCGACAGGCATGTACATATGACAACTAGTGAAGTTAACAATCTGCCCTCGTTGTATGGATAAAAGACATCAATTAAAGCAAGTAGAAAGAAGAAAGCAGCTCTGCAATGTTATTAGTAGATAAGAAAGCAGGTCACAAGCAAGTGAATATCCCAAGTTAATGTCGAAACTTGCATGGTAAATAATTGAGTCAGAACCAAGAGCGGCGACAAGTAAAGATTTGTGTTTTGGGAATCTAAATACATGTCCGTGGAAAGAAAATCGTTTTTTTTCATAGATGCACTACATCGTTACGTTGAATTCATATATGAAGTATATATGCCTGCTAGAACATACATTAATTATATATATAGCGAGACGAGGCAAGAATTTAGGCATAACCGTCAAATATATATATATATATATATATATATATATATATATATTGATTTTCTATTTATTTGAGGTGAAATTGGTTTTATTTTTTTATTTTTTTTCTATTTTTATTTAATATATTATAATTTAATGGATAGTTTAGAATTTTAAAATTTTAAATACTATTTACTATTTTCGCGTATTAAATTGATTAAAAGTTTTGAATTATTGGAACAATATATAATTATGTGCATGTAATACTTTACTGATAAAACAATTTGGTTTAGTTGGTTATGTATCTCATATTTGACGCAGAGGTAAGAGGTTCAAATCTTTTCAAATGCTAAACTATGATTTTTTTGCCATGTGTTTGTCACGTCAGCATGAATTAACGGTTGACTAACTGTGTTAGTGATTTCATATGTTTTAACATAAAATGTTAAGTTTATGTCCGATATTCAAATTATCGTTTAATTGGTGTATGTTCTAGCACGCCTATATACTTCATGTATGAATTCAACATAATAATATAGTGTATGTATGAAAAAGCCGACTCAATCCATCTCTTTTGGTCATCAGATGTTCCTTCATCGCATATGTACCCATTAGGAACAAAAAAATGTAGATGTTCCTTCATCTCTTCTTGGTCATCAGATAGAGAAAAAGAAATTCGAAATTTCAATTTTGTTTAGGTACATGTCTTATTTGGCAAAATCATTCTTCAAGACTCTAACAAAAATAGCTACAAGCCAGTCAAGAACAATTAGATATTTAAGCTATCCACTACAAAAAAATCACCGTTGGTTCCGACGAATTTTCGAGTAACTGTAAAAAATCGGAAAACACTACTAATAAAGCATGTTTGACTAGAAAGTGGTTGGAAATTTTCGACCAACCATATTATACTAGTCTAAAATTGGTAGAAAATTCTGATGAATTTCCAATGACATATCTAATTATATTTACAATGAATTTCTAATGACCTTTATAATTTTGTTAAAAAAAATCGTTTGTTGTATTTGTTGTTATATTTTAAAAAATTGAGTTTGACTTTGAGTTTTGAATTTTGTGTTTTTATGTTTTGATTTTCTGTGTTTTTTTTTATTTTGTTTTTTTGTGTTTCAGATTGTAGTAGAGATTTGAATATGAGTTTTGAATTTTGTGTTTTTATGTTTTGAATTTTGTGTTTGAGATTGGAGCAGAGATTGAAGATTAAAGATTAAGTTTTATTTTTTGTGTTCTGAATTCTGAAATGTGTGAAATTTTTTAGGAAATATATTCTAACCAATTAAAAAATTAGAATAATAGTTAGAAATTGGTAGAAAATTCAAATATTCCGACGAATTTCCAACCAACATTTTTTAAAAATTAAAATATGAAATCGTCAGAAATTAGTCGGATTCAAATATTTATGACCAATTTGGGACCAAATTTTTATTATAGAAAATAAAAATGGTCGGAAGTTCAAATATTTCCGCAGCATATGCATTAGCCTAGGTTTTAAAACAAAATAAAAGCGATATTTTTTTTTCGTAAAAGATCCAAAAGTGTAACATATTTAATTTACCCGTAGACTAATTATACAAAGCATTGAATAAATACATTTATAATTGAAATTTTCTTTAATTTTTTATAGTTGCAGTTGCGGTTGCTAGCGGTTAACAATAATCATGCAAATCGCTTTAAACCACTGTGGATCGCTTGAAATCACTTCAAATCACTCGATTTCAAAGCTCCTTCCCACTAGCGCTTGAAACAGCGGGTGGTTTAAAAACTTTAATTTTTTTTAATCTACATTAGTAATAATAATCCATTAAAAATAAAATAAAATAAATTTTCATTTTCTCTTGTTAAATACTATCATAAAATTTTTTAAAATACTATATATCTATATATATATATATAAATTAACTAGAAAAATAATATTTAAACTATTAAGATATTTCTTTTATATATAAAATGTTCTAAATCTCTTAAATAAATATCTTGAATTAGTTTAAAAATTTTAATTTTTATTACAATAATATAATTTATGGTTTTCCTATATACATTTATATATTGTATGTATGTTTTGTTAGATTTTATATTAAACCGCTATTATAATCACTGTCAATCAGTCACAAATCACCCGTAAACGCACTCGTATAGTTGTGTTCAATAGTTATATTAGTCTTTCAAATCGCTTAATAAAATCTAAAACCACACCTGCCTGTTTTCGCAAATTCCCACGCCCGCACCCGTAACTGCTACGTTTAAACAAGTCGTCACACTATCGGCGAAGAACTTTGAAAGATCGTTTACTAAATTATGGACTAAAGAACGTTAATCATCTGTAGTATTAATTGGACTACATAAGATCAAACCGATCGGTTTGTTTGTTTTGAAAGTAAACTATACTATTTAACTTTTTTTCTTCCTTTTTTCTTTTTGCAACTTCTAGAAGAATAAAATCTAACGAATCAGAGAAATAAAAACAATTTTTTATTCTGCTTATCATTATCCTATATACAAAACAACTAACGAATCTAATTTAATGGAATCTGTTAGACTAGTGCATAAATATATACGTTTTCTTCAACTGTTAGTCTCTATCGAGTTTTAGTTCCCGAGACTTTCTGGTACGTTCCCATGGAGAAGCAGAAGACGCTGACGAAGGAACCTTCCTCCCAACACTTCAACGAAGCTGCCTATAAGCTTCTTGCAAATCCCGACATCGAGCCAACGGTGAAATTCATCGCCGCCCTCACAAAGCCACCGGAGAATCAAGAAGACAACTTCAGAACCAAGTTCTTCCGTTTTTGCGTCGCCTCTTTCCCAGGAGGTCTCTCCCTCAAGCTCATGCAAGTCTACTCCTCGAAAGAGCCACGTGTTCCTGACGAGATCAGAGAGAGTGCGATGAGGTTTCTCCACGTTATTATCATCATAGAAGAAGCGTCTTTGAATTTAGAAGTGGTTCACGTACTCTCGCCTATACTCATATCTTGCCTTGAAGAACAGGTTATCTCTGAAACTAGTTTCAAGATTCTTTCCAAGCTCGTGAACCGTATCGCTTTCGAGTTATTTACCGTTCACGAAGCAACGTGGCGTGACCTGCTTGAGTTTATCTCGTCTAGAGCAGAAACAGAGTTTGCAAAAGCGGTTTTCGTGTTCAAGAGCTTGTCGATGCCTTTGGATGGAGATGAGTTAGTGATTCCTCTCATAGAGAATCTTTTACCAGCGATCTTGAAACGGTTAGGCTACGTCGACGAGGGTTCGAGCCAGTGGGGTTTAGCGTTCGTGGGTTGTTTTTGTGCAGTGGTTCACTTGTTGGAGACGACACGTGTCGATTTGGTGGAGAATATTGCTAATGAGATGTTGAAATCTGTGAACAGGGGAATGGAATTAGGGCTTTTAGGAAAAGCTCTTAGGGATGTTGAAACTGTTGTGGTGGAACAGTTATGGTGGTATTGTACTGCGGAGTTTAGATTCGTTTTGGGTTTGATCCGGAGGATTGATGAGATTAACCGTGAGGAGAGAACGAAGGGTGTGTTGCAGAGGATCAAGATGGTTGTGGAGAAGAAGATGCTTGAATCTGCTGTAAAGATTGGTAATGGTGACAAAGATTATCTTAATCAACGCCATTGAATTCGGATGCTTCTTGCCCAAGTAAACATTCCCCTAAGAATTTGTTTAATCATTTTAAAATGGTTTCGTGTTTCTTTTTAGTTTTTTCTTTCTTGCTTTGAGTATTTTTTGTTTTGAGATTTTTTTTTTGATCATTTTAAAATACTCTTTTTTTTTTTCTTTTGGTAAATTCTTTCTTTTTCATCTTTTTAAGATACAAAGCAATTTTTTCTCTATATACCGATTTGTACAAACATGTCATTTTATTATAAATCAAAGCCTTATAGATCGATCTGATCAAATCACGTACACATTGAGAAATGAGAACACTTGTATTCTAACCAAAACCTACTGAACCTTGGTCAATTACAAACTCAAACACAAGACAGAAACATTGAAAGTTTGGAACAAACACAACACAAGACAAACATCTTTTTTTTTAAAAAGAAAAAAAATCCTTCAAATATTGCTCAAAACTCATCGCTGTTGATCGCAGATTCATTAGTAATATACACAGGCCTGGCTCTAAGAATAGACAAGATAGAGATTTGCCGTGGGTCCAAAATCAATTTCAAAATATTTCTCACACTAAAGGACCCAATTTTTACAGAAAAAAAATGTACTTTTAATTTCTTTTGGTTTTGCCAAGGGTTCTCTCATGAATTGAGACGGGCCTGTCTGCAGGTACAATAACTGTGGGAACATGTAGCTCAGTGTTTTGTCACCATTCCGGTTTCCGATATAAGTAGTGGCTGTATCAGTGTCATCGTTGTTGACAAAAAATATTGATCTTAGCCGACTATAAAGGTAACTTCAATCACAAACATGAATTTATGGTTTATAGGCATATCGATGGTGCATAGCAAAGAAAGGAGATGACATTTGCTTTCATTTTAGAGCTGCTCAGCTTTTAAAACCCCCCACCTTTCTGAGTTTTCGCCATTTTAGAGCTGCTCAGCTTCGAATATATTTAAGCATGGTTTGAAATAAAAGTTTGGGGAAACAGACCTGGAACGAGACATTGCAGTTGTGTGTGAACGTACATGAAGCAATCACCAGACTATTTCATGTATTCAAAATAAAAATTTCAAACCAGGTATAATAGTCATAAAATTTTCATACATACAGTACCCCTCGAACAGAACCTGTAATACCCTAGCATTCAAAACAAAACTAAAGGGAAAGTGAGAGAAAACAACATAACCATATAACAAGTTTTGGGATCAAACTGAAACCTTTTTGAGTATTGGGGAAACGAACGAAATTACTCAGCCATGACCTTCTCATCATCGTCGTCTTCTTCTTCCTCCTCACTGAGGTCAAGTTCAGCAAGTAACTCTTCAATTGGCACTGATGGTGCACCTTCTCCATCTGTCATTGAAGCAGTTTCAGAAGCTTCATAATCCTTATTTTTGTACAAGGATATGTTGAACCTTAGCTCAGGGTTTTCTTCAAGATCTCTCAAAAACTCTTCGTATTCCTTATCCGTCTTCTCTGGATCAACCCTGCCTCTTGAATCATCCATTTCCATTGGAAGCCTTTTTGTCTTCCAGCTACGGGATTTCTTCTTCTTCCTCTCTCTCTGCTCCTCGTAACATTTCTTGATCAGAATTGCTTCAGGAAGCCCATTCTTCACACTCAGCCGGTATTTTTCCATTTCGTTGTCATTAACATTCGCCCCGTAAATGTCATAGCCCAGAGCTTGATCACCCGGTTTCAGAATGTGTCCTAGATGAGTTTGGACATAAAACATCTTACCAATGTCTGATTCACGGGCTATTTGGACATAGGATAGAGCGTACTTTTGTCCGCCAACAGTCGCTTCACCAACAGGTGGTTCCACATCAAACACAAAGTATTTCACAAGTTGTCTACTAGTAAGCGCAGATCGAAACCCAGATCTCCAGTACTGTCTCGCATCCAAGAACGCACACCTTAAGGTTCTCGGATCAAGTAGAGTGATGTTATCAGATACTTTTGTGCATACCACAAGTGGACCAAGATTTCCTAAGCCACTAGCAACTTTTGAAGGCAAGCATATAAGATCCTCACGACAAACAGGACATATTTTAACAGAGTAAGTGTACTTATAGTTGTACAAGCTACTCTTCACATCATGAGACACCAGTTGTTGATCTTGACGATATTCAATCGGGACAACTTTTCGCAGAAACTCAACAAAGCTATTAGCATGACTTTTATTCCCAAAGAAAAAATCAATCCCTTGATCCACCTGTTGGATTCTAATAGCTCGTGAAGCTGCATCGTGCCTAAGAATCAACTGTTCCAAATAAAAAAAAGTCCTTCTATGCGAAACATGCTGCCTAAGCTGAACCGAAGCAACCCACTGATCAGGATTAGCCTGAAACCTCGAACACGACTCACACAAATTATCTCTAACCGTATACTCAACAGGATAAGACTGCTCAAGAACAGCACCATTAAGAACCTCAGCTTGAACAGTCAACTTAACCTTTATCCTCTTGGAATGAGGCTCAGTCCAAACGAATTCGGCGTTCTTCAACTTCACTTTATTAAGATTCTTCAACCTCTTGATACAAAATGTCAAAAGCTCTTTGGATTCCCATTGCGCTTTGATCCAAGTTTTCGGTGGCTGTAAGTAACAAGTGCATTCAGGACAATAGAAAATCTGAATACTCTTTTGCAAACCTTCGGTGATATCAACTTCAGAACGAAGACAATTCACACACATATTAGCTGCATTTGGTGCCATAGGAACACCACATTTACAACATAATACACTTCCAATTGTTTGTTGAACCTTAAACATTCCTGACTGTTCATCCATTACTGACATATCTGTAACCATAAGCACAAATGATGAAATCAATTTCAAGAAGAAAGCAATACAGATTTCGTTAACACAACACAACACCATTTCTAGACATCTCAACCGAATCATGTAATTCTGTGATTCTGAAATTAGGGATTCTACAATCACAGCGATCAAATCGACGCAACAAATAGATTCCCACTTGTTCCGATTCAAATTCTGACTAGTTTTAGGTTAAAGAACTTGCTACGATAAAACGGGAAGATCGACACGAACCTTAAAGGAGAAAAATGTGTGAAGGATGACGAAAATGGAAGAAGCTTACCTGAGAGAGAGAAGCAGGCGGCGCGGAGTAGAGGGAGGAGGAAGATGATGAGCAAAAGGCGGTGAAAGTGTTATTTTTGGGGTCTTATTCTCATAGTACCCTTAACAATGTTCGATATTTACCAACCCAACCACTTTTATTTCGGGCGCCCACCCAAACCAAATAGAATTCGGATCTATCCACCTGTGTTTAAAACAAAATAGAAGATATACCAAGTTGAATAGTTGATCACTAACTAATTATTATAATTTTTGATCTTGCTACAAAACCAATTATTATTTTTTAATATAATATGATGGTGTATTAATTTAACTATTTTTTTGAATACAACATTTTAGATTTGACATAATTAATGATAAATAATAACTTTAATCAAATACGGTGAAAACATAACATATAACTGATCTTATCTCATTTTCTTTGAACCTCACTTTCAGACACATTAAATATCTCACTATTTGCTGGATCATACTCTCACCGTATTTAACAGCATCATCAAAATTACATTGTCCCATTCAAACATTCGTTGACATTTGTCTATTTTCTATTTTTTTTATGTTGCAGACAATTTATTTTATTATAGGGAAATGAGGTTATGTGAAAAGGTAATGAGGAGTTTATTTTATGAAAAATCAAAGTAAAGAAGAAAAGAAAGGAAGCTACGTTTAATCTAGAGAAATTTCTTCAAATACCACTAAATAAGTTTATTTTCCAAACATACCATAATAAGTTTTATTTTCTAAAAATACTATTAAAAAGTTTTATTTCTAAAAGTACCACAAAACTAAAAACTAAATTATAAGGGTTTATAATTTAAATATTTGGGTTTGGGTTTAGTATTTTGGGTTTAGGGTTTAGTATTTTGGGTTTTGGGTTTAGTTTTGAGGGTTTAAGGTTTAGTTTTGAAGGTTTAAAGTTTGGTTATAGTTTTGTAGTATTTTTGGAAATAAAAATTTTTTGTGGTATTTTTGAAAAATAAAACTTGTTATGGTATTTTTGGAAAATAAACTTATGTTAGTGGTATTGATGAGAATTGCCCTTTAATCTATCATTAATTGTCTGATAACTACTACAGTAAAACTTTTATAAATCAATAATTATGTTGGGACTTAAAAAAATTATTATTCTATATTATATATGTTTTAATATATCGATAAATTAATAGTTATCGATAAATTAATAATTATTAATTTATAAAAATAAATTAATTTATAGAGATAATTTTTTATCTATAATTATTTAAATTTTATTTTACTGTTAATATTTTATATATATATATATATTTTGTTAATATACTATTTTTTAGAAATTTTTATAATTTTTGAATGCACGTCGAGAAGACAATAACATGTGTTGTGATTCAATAAGAAAGATTAAGGATGATATCCAACGAGATTCTAACTCAACGAATAAACAAATAACAATAGATTCATATTTTATAAAATTGTCTCAGATATGTATGCATAAGATTTTTTGTTCATAAAGATTTGCGTAGCCCGATGTGATTTTGTTTTGAATAAACCAATTCAGCATATGTAAAAGTAGATAAAGAATGAGTACTCTCCTCTTGAAATGAATGATTTTTCCATTTTATATTACCACCGGGCATGACATGACTCATTTCTTCTTTTTTCTTACCGCATCTTGACCTCATAGAAGCTTCTTACTAACTCTGATGGTCTCTGGATACAATTGGTTCCCTCTTAATCATTGAGAGGCTACCTATTTGACCTGACTATATTGAAATGTCTTAAGAGCAGTTCAAAACATACACAATATGGGCCAACTCTTCTTCTTCTACAAATTTTTATAGCATCAAACAAAGTTAGAAGACATTAAATAAAAAATCACTAACTAGCACATTTAGTATAACTATTTCAATTTTTGATCTTGCCACAAAACCAATTATTATGGATTATATGATTTGATGGTGTATTAATTTAACTAATTTTTTGAATATAACATTTTAAATTTGACATGATTAATGATAAAGAGGTATTTTGATGTCGTTGCAAAATAGAGTGAAAATCTGATCAAAGAAATAGTTGATCTTATCTGCTTCTCTTTGGACCTCACTTTCAGACACATTAAGTTTTTCAGCTATTTGTTTGATCATGTTTTCGCTCTATTTTACCGCATCATCAAAATTACATAATATTTCCTTCTTTTTTCTTGCAAACAATTTATTTTACTATAGGAAAATGTGGTTATGTGAAAAATGTAATGAATGAAGGATAAATTTATGGGACAATTGGAAATAAATAAGTTCTAAAAAATGTTTTGTCTACACCTTAATTTCTAAATTGTTAATTTCGACAAATCTACCCCTATATCAAAATTTTGATAAATTTAATAGAAAAACCACAAAAACATGTTATAGACATGTTTGAAGAAGATTTAGTGAATGCAATTTTTTTTATTTGGTCGCATATAAGTAGGCTTTAGATATTCCGAAATGTGTAGAATTTGTTTTCTAAATTTTTGATCTACTTTAAAACATTTAAAATACGTATTATACGCATTGTACATGTTCTAAATATTTTTGAACATATATTTGTTCTAAAATTTTAGAGTACATGTTCTACGAAATTTAGAATTCGTATTCTCTGAATTCTCTATGTTCTACAAAATTTAGAATATGTATTCTAAAGTTTAGAATACGTACTCTATAATTTACTCTATGTTCTAAAAAAGTTAGAATACATATTCTACGAATTTTAGAATATGTATTCTGTAATAATTAGATTTCCTTAAAAATAGTAATCAAATCTACAAACAAGGAAACTAAATCTATTTTATGGAAAATTGAATATATTGTTTAGATTACGTATTTATTGTTTTGATTATGTTCTAAAAAAATTTAGAATACATATTCTAAAACTTTTAAAATAGAAATTTCTAAAAATTGATCTAAATAGGGGTGGGCGTTCGGTTCGGTTCGGGTCGGTTCTTTTGGTTCTCAGTTCTTTTGGTTTTTGGAATTTAGTAACCATATAGTAACCAGGGTAAATTCCGGTTTGGATCGGTTCGGTTCTTTTCGGGTTTGGTTCAGTTTGGATACTTGAGATTGGAACCATTTGGAACCAAGAAACGGTTTCGATCGGGTTTGGTTCGATTGGTTAACTTTGTAACCAAAATTACCCAAATTACCAAAGAAAATCTATGGTACCCACACATAAAACAAATAAACCAATACAATAATAAACATCCAACGACCAATCTGTTGAGATTATAACATCCATACAACACAAGGTTTTAGGGTTTCCAGATTAAAGTATTAGTGTAACAAAGACTTTAAAAGATTTGATTTGGTTGGATTCTTCGAATACGAAGAGATTTTCTCGGGGAGGGAAGTTAAGAAGAGATTTTCACGGGAAAAGAAAGTGATGAACCGTCACTTGTAGAACGTGGAAAGTGTAAAAGATATAGTTGGAAAGTGTAAAAGATATAGTTGGAAAGTGTATAAGATATAGTTAGAAAGTGTATAAGGGACTAACTACTAAGTGTAACTTGCTAAGGTTTCATCGGTTCTATATGGGTACTATTAGGTTCTCGGTTCGGTTCGAATTAGGTTTTGGGTCTTTGGGTATTGAATTTTAGGATCCACTCAAGTATTTTATAAATTTTGGTTTAGTTCAGTTCGGGGTTTTTTCAGTTTGGTTTGGATCGGTTTTTTGGTTCCAGGATTTTAAAATAGAATTCTCTTTCTAAATAGCCTAAAAATCGATCTAAACCCTAAAATTTTCCCCTATTTTCTTCTTCTTCTTCCTTTGCCACGAGTACTTCATAAGTTTTCAATTTTTTTGATCAATACGCTGCAAAATTACGTAATATGTGGTGTATGGAGATTGTATGACAACAAAGAATGGAGATTTATTATTGATGAAGAAAAACGTGTTAGATTACTTACTTTGCAATCCACCACAACACTTGAAGAGTTGAAGATGATGGTTTCAAAAGACTTTGGAATAGAACAAAGTGAAGTTGATATGGAATTCAATTTATCTACCGATCTTATTTTTGGTTCCCTACCGGTTGTTATGGTGAATGATCGACAAGTGAAAAATTTGGTTGCGTATTTAAAAAACAAAAACACTATACAGTTATGTGTGACGTTCAAATGTATAGTTGACGATTGCAAGAGTGAAGTCAATTTTGACTTGAATAAGGAGCCAAGTGATCCAAGTGATGGTGACAATGATGGCGATGATGGTAATATGCATGAAAATAGCAGCAATATTGGTGAATGAAGATAAGTCGAATGATGATTTCATCAAAAAGTCTAATGACGCTAAATTCAGTGATGGGGTCGGTTCGATGGTGGAAGACAATGGTAACTAAGGGGCAATATTTCAACAACAAGGATTTACAAGAAACTCTTGAAATTTATGTGATGAAGTATAACTGCGACTACAAGATTACGAAGTCTGATACGAGATTATGGTGTATACGCTGCATATATAGGGTTTGCAAATGGGTTCTTCGTGTTGAGTGTTTAAAGGGGTCTATTCAAAATCAACAAGTATGTGGGTACCTTCAGCAAGAAGATTCTATAGGGCACCTTCAGCAAGAGAAAGAAGGGGCACCTTCGAAGAAAAAAAGATTATGTAGGACACCTTCAGCAAGAACAATTAGGCATCTCATTATGCATAATTATGAAGGTGTGAAGAAAGGACCTAAACCGAATGATATCCCTAATATTATTAGTACATATTATGGATACGAGATAACTTATTCTCAAGCTTGAAAATCTTGTGAGTATGCAATTAATGAAGAGTTTTGGCAATATACCAAAATACTTGCACATGCTAGAAGAAGCGAATCTTGGTACGTATACGAATTATGAAATTGATTGCGATGGTTGATTCAAATATCTTTTTTTTTCTTTTGGTCAATCAATAAGAGGCTTCTACAAGGCAATTCGGAAGGTCACTGTAGTTGATGGAACGTTTTTGTAAAGCAAATACAAAGGAGTTATGCTAGTTGATACAACTGTTGATGGTAACTCTAATTTGTATCCAATCGCATATGGAATTGTTGATACAGAATATGATTGCTCATGGGAGTGGTTTTTTATGCAGCTTAAAAGTTGTTATAGCGGATGACGAAGGTTTAGTTTTTGTATCAGATACATATGTCGCTTTGTAAATCAATTGGAAAAATCTATCCATTGGCTAAACATGGTATTTGCATCCACCCACTTGATTAATAATGTGGTAACATATTTTAAGGGAAAGGGTGTTGCTGGTTTGGTTGCAAAAGCATCAAAAGCGTATAGGATTGGTGAGTATGAAAAATTATTTGCGCAAATTTGCAATATCAGTTCGTCTATTGGTGGTTATCTAGAAAATGTTGATGTGAGAAAATGAGCTCGATATCATTTTTCGGGCTACATATACAACATTAAAACCAACAAACCTGCAGAATCGATAAGCTTTGAGATCACTTCAATAGTATCCAATAGTTTCTCTTGAACAGCATCAGGTAATTGTTAACATGTGGGTTTTATGAGCGTAGAACATTAAGTGCAATGCATCATGATCCTCTAACTATTACGGTGGAGAAAAAGATTGATAAAAAGATAGAGAAAGATAAACTATTTAAAATTTTTCCAATTACCAAATATCGTTTTCAACTTAAAGGTAACGAAACAGACTATGTTGTTGACTTGAAAAAAAGAACGTGTACATGTGGAAGTTCGAGATAGGAAAAATTCCTTACTGGCACGCCATAAAAGGAGCATTTAATGTTGGTAAGGATCTATACCAATACACCGATGAGGTGTATACAACTACCGTATGAAGATTGTTATACGAGGAAACGATTAATCTAATAAGAGTTCCTTAAGTTAGTAAGAACTTAAGGAACTCTTATTAGAAAATTTAAACAACAACAACATAAGTTATACGAGGAAACGATTGTATAAAAAATTTAAACAACAACATAAGTTAGTAAGAACTATCCTCAATACAAAAAGAAAAAAACAGAATCATTTAGCACCAACAACTAATAGTCATTAGTACTGTTTCAATATCCAGACCTATAGGATCACGTCTAGTTTGATTCTGAAACTTTTATTACTTATCAATTGCTCAAAAATAGATGTCATGTATAAATAAGATATTTGTGCTCATCATCCACAACCCAAATACCAACCAAACAACATTGTAACTTTTTCAAATCAAACGAAAACATGACGACTAAAAAATTAGATTGAATGAACTGGGAAAAGTGCCACTTTATGGTCCAAGACGGCATCGTTCTGGGACATAAGGTCTCTAAAGCTGGGATTGAGGTTGATAAGGCGAAGATTCAGGTCATGACAAGCCTCCTGCCACCTACATCAGTGAAGGATATTCGGAGTTTCCTTGCCCATGTCGGGTTCTATCGCAGGTTCATTCAGGATTTCTCCAAGCTAGCCCGCCCGCTTACTGCTCTGCTATGCAAGGATGTCACGTTTGATTTTACACTAGAATGCCTTGCTGCGTTTGAGATGATCAAGAAGGCATTGGTTTCTGCTCCTATTGTGCAACCACCAGATTGAAGCCTTCCTTTTGAGGTCATGTGTGATGCAAGTGACTATGCAGTTGGATCTGTTTTGGGACAGAGGAAAGACAAGAAGCTCCATGTGATCTATTATGCCAGCAGAACGCTGGATGACGCCCAAAGGAACTACAGCACCACTGAGAAGGAATTGCTTGCTGTCGTGTTCTCTTTTGAGAAATTTCGTTCCTATCTAATAGGAAGTAAGGTGATTGTGCACACTGATCATGCCGCTCTTCGATATCTGCTGCAGAATAAGGATATGAAGCCTCGATTATGTCGATGGGTTTTGCTGCTCCAAGGTTTTGACATAGAAATCAAGGACAAGAAAGGAGTAGAGAATGGCGTCGCAGATCATCTCTCGCGTATAAGGATCAGTGAAGAGGTTCCCATTGATGATTCTTTGCCTGAGGAGAAGATATACTTCATTGAGACTGTTTCTGCTTCGAGTCTGTCGCTGAAGAAGACGAGCATCGATCGATACAATGGGAGTATCGATTGATACCCTCACGCGTGGTTGCCTTCAGTCCACAATTCCAGCATCGATCGATACCCTCACTGTATCGATCGATACCAGAGACTTTCCATCGCCGATTCCTCTACAGATCACTCTGAATTTGAGGAATCTTTGGCGATCACTTCTCCTGCTGAACCTTGATATGCCGACATCGCCAATTACCTTGCTGCTGATCTAGAACCAAAGCACCTAAAGAAGTATGTGAAGAAGAAGTTCATGAGAGATGTCAGACGCTACTTCTGGGATGAGCCATATTTGTACAAGCACTGTTCTGATGGGATTTACAGAAGGTGTATAGCTGAGTCTGAGATGCCGGAAATCCTGTTTCACTGCCATGGTTCTGAATATGCTAGGCACTTTGATACATTCAAGACGGTCTCTAAGGTTCTTCAAGCCGGTTTCTGGTGGCCCACGATGTTTAAGGATGCTCACACTTTCGTTTCCCGCTGTGATGTATGTCAGAGACGAGGGAAGATCAGCAAGCGTCATGAGATGCCACAGAATTTCATCCTGGAGGTTGAAGTCTTTGATTGCTGGGGTATTGACTTCATGGGACCATTCCCCCCATCGAGGCAGAACCGCTACATCTTAGTCACCGTCGACTATGTCTCTAAGTGGGTAGAGGCAATTGCTAGTCCTACCAACGATTCTGCCGTGGTCCTGAAGCTGTTCAAGACTATCATCTTCCCACGATTTGGAGTACCCAGAGTTGTCATCAGTGATGGGGGTACTCACTTCATCAACAAGATCTTCGAGAAGCTGCTGAGGAAGTATGGTGTACACCACCGCGTTGCCACGCCATATCATCCTCAGACCAGTAGACAAGTAGAGGTCTCCAATAGACAGATCTAAGAGATCCTGGAGAAGACAGTTGGTGCTACACAGAAGGATTGGGCGCTGAAACTAGACGACGCTCTTTGGGCCTACAGAACAGCGTTCAAGACGCCACTCGGTACAACACCATTCCATTTGCTGTATGGAAAGGCATGCCATCTTCATGTTGAGATAGAGCACAAAGCAGCCTGGGCTACAAAATTGCTGAATTTCGACATCAAGTCTGCTGCACAAAGACGACTGGTTCAGTTGAATGAGTTGGATGAGATCAGACACTCCGTCTATGAGAATTCCAAGCTGTATAAGGAAAGGACCAAAGCTTATCATGACAAGAAGATCCTTTCCCGACACTTTGAACCAAATGACCAGGTACTTATGTACAACTCTCGTTTGCAATTGTGTCCTGGGAAATTGCGTTCTCGTTGGTCAGGTCCCTTCACGATCAAAGAGGTCCGCCCTCATGGTGCTGCAGTGTTGCTGAGTGCTGAAGGCAAGGAGTTCACTGTCAATGGACAGAGGGTGAAACACTATTGGGCAAAAGCCACCATTCCAGATGGGCAAAAGCAACCATTCCAGATGGGCACATTGTGCCTCTGGCTGAGCCACCCGCTGCCTGACTGACCTCCATGTCAAGCTAATGACATTAAACAAGCGCTTGGTAGGAGGCAACCCACTGGTGAGTCTGTACATAGTCTTTATTTTGATTTGTTAGTTTTGTTTTTGTGTTGTGTTTTCACGTGGAACTAGGTCCAGACAACTAGCATCGATCGATACCCCTTGGTATCGATCGATACCATTAGCCTAAAGGGAGTTGTGCTAAACGCTGGGCATCGATCGAATTGATGACTACAGTGACGGGTAGGAGGATTGTGGCCAATACTTTACCGGTTCAGTATTCAACTTCGGTAAATTTAGTGTCTTATCCAGCTTAATGATATGCGTTGAACTGAAACATTGTAACTATATCAACAAATGAAAACACAAGCACTGACGACAAAGACATGTTAACAAAGCTACAAAATGTTTATGTAATCTAAACAGTATAGTCGATTCAACCTTAGTGTTGATTCATGTTTCTCGGCAACCCATATGAAAATTTTGAATATAGAAATTATAATGAAAGAATAATCAAACCCAAAATAATGATGATTTAGATGTAAAACCAAAAATTTTAATCAATAAATTAGTGGAAAAATCAACAAATAAAAAATTTGAACTTCATCATATTCAAATTAGTGAGTTAAAGAAGTTGTCAATTCATTGAAAGTAGTACCATCAAACTCAAATTACAGAGATTAACAACAACAGAAAAGTTTGAATTTCATCAAATTCGAATTGGGAAAATTGCCAAATAATACCCAAACTTTTTACATTTGGCCAAAAAATACTTTAACTATAGAACTGACCAAAAAATACCTAAACTTTTTATTGACTGGCCAAATAAACTTCAAACTTCTCGTTGACTCAGCCAAAAAATACCTGCCGTTATCTGATCTAATATCTGTTTATTATACCGTTTAGATGAAACGACGTCGTTTCGCCCAAAGCTTTTGTTAAGACTATTTGGCCAAAACGACGTCGTTTCATCTAAATAAAACAATTAAAACCCTGTCAAGCCCTAGGCTTGAACTCGGGTTTGGTATCTCATGGGGAAGGGTTTCTTGCCACTTTGCCACTAGCATATTTCCGTTATATATTCAACAAAACTTATACTTAAACGTAATTGTATCACATAAATGGTATATGGTATGAGATTTTTTATCAAAAATGAAACAGATTATATAATTTTATACATATATTATAGATTATATAATTTTATATATATTATAGATATTAAAAATTATATATAATTTTATACATATATTACAGATTATATAATATTAATTAATATCTAAAATTATATAATCTGTAATATATGTATAAGATTATATAATTTTAATTAATATCTACAATTATATATAATTTTATACATATATAATATGTAATATATAAAATTATATAATCTGTAATATATGTATAAAATTATATAATTTTAATTAATATCTACAATTATATATAATTTTATACATATATAATATGTAATATATAAAATTATATAATCTGTAATATATGTATAAAATTATATAATTTTAATTAATATCTACAATTATATATAATTTTATACATATATTACAAATTATATAATTTTAATTAATATCTATAATATATATCAAAATTATAGAATCTATAATATATGTATAAAATTATATAATATGTTTCATTTTTGATAAAAATCTCATACCATATACCATTTATGTGATACAATTACGTTTAAGTATAAGTTTTGTTGATCATATAACGGTTATGTGACAGTGGCAAAGTGGCAAAAAACCTTTCCCCATGAGACACCAAACCTGAGTTCGAGCCTAGGGCTTGACAGGGTTTTAATTGTTTTATTTAGATGAAACGACGTCGTTTTGGCCAAATAGTCTTAACAAAAGCTTTGGGCGAAACGACGCCGTTTCATTTAAACGGTAAAATAAACAGATTTTAGATCAGATAACGGCATGTATTTTTAGGCTGAGTCAACGAGAAGTTTGAAGTTTATTTGGCCAGTCAATAAAAGTTCAGGTACTTTTTGGCCAGCTCTATAGTTGAAGTATTTTTTGGCCAAAAGTAAAAAGTTTGGGTATTGTTTGACAATTTTCCCAATTCGAATTATGGATATTGACAGTCATATAAGACCCATAACATGGATTTCATAGATAGAAAACACCATCAAAACATACCTCAAAACGGCGAAGAACCCTATGATGATTTAAGTTCTAAGCTTTTGGAGAAGAAGAGTAATGTGGTTCAAATTTCCAAAAGAATTGTTGAACTCTTTAGTTTAGCTTTAGATTTAGATTTTTTTTAATCGGAGGAATGAAAGAAGAAGAAAGTCTCATGCGGCGAGAGGAGGAAGAAGAATAAAAAGAGGGGTTATTTTTTAATTTTAACATTTTCCAGTTTTTGGGTTTTTTAAAAAAGAAGAAAAACTTTTATGAGTTAAAGGTTTTGAAAAAATTAAGGATATCTAGTTTATCTAAATAATTTTGTAAATGTAGGGTATTATGGATTTTAATTATTATAAATCATAGATCACTAATTCTCACAGATAAAAGTATATATGGACAAATGAGAAAAAATCGTCCTTTATTTCAATTTTCTCTAAATTTATAGAAAAATCAAAGTAAAGAAGAAAAAGAAAAAGAAGCTACATTTACTGCTATCATTAATTTTCCGACGACTATTACTTTGATAAAAAAAAAAAATAATAAGCCAAAACATGATATGAAGCAAACCCATCATTACCTTGATGACCCACCCCTCTATTCAAAGTGTATAATCTACTTCCATATTTACCTTGCATTTTAATTATACGCATTAAATATATTTACTAGATAATGCCTTCATAATTACGCATATGTTAGATATAAATATTAAGTTTTACTTATGATATTTGAAGGATAAGTGATAACCCATACACTTTTCGTACAAATTTAGTTTGATAATTTTTGTTTTAAAACGGATTTTAATCTTACACAATATATTTAATTATTTATATCAACATAATAAATCAAACTTTAATTCTACGCACTCCATCTTAATCATATTTTTAAATTAGTTATTTTAATTTTAAACCGGAAAAATGGCGATACGAAAGGCAAAACTTTTACAATTATTTTCATGCATTTTCTTCACCATCCTAGTGGCGGTTTGTGAATTTCTCGGCGGAGAAATGGGGGTTACTCCGATTCTCACTCTTTCTACATCGTCCATCCCCACGTTTGTGACCCATTCACATCGTGATGTTGCTTCTGAAATTTGGTTAATCTGTCAACAATGTTTTTTTCTTTAAAAAAAATATTCATGAGAATACACGTGAGAACTATGAAAGGTACATGTCAGAGGAGAGGCGCGGTTATGACAGCTCTACGCCAAGCTACTCACTCCAACAAAACTCTCAGCCTATCCAACGTTTATGTAATACAAGTGACGGGAGAGCAGCAACTGTTGAGCAGCCCGAGTCCAAGGAATCAGTGGTTCCTACATTAGCATCGGTGGATGACTTATTAAATGCTCCTGGCCGCACCAGGTTGCAGAAACTAAGTCCCAACCGAGAAGAAAACACTATTTGGTACAAATTTTTCTTCCTTGACATATTTGTTTGCCCTTGAAAAGTCACTTGAATTGTTTCTGAATTTGTTTTATATTGTAGGTTTAGGCATGATTCCTCTGGTACGATTACTAAACAATTGCTGAAGATGCTTAAATCTGATCTCCCTAAACCATATCCAACATATCGATCTCTCCTGCAAGAAATCAAGAACAGATGGTTCTGAGCATTCGCGGTAAATGTAGACTAAGTTCTTTTTCATAATCTAGACTAAGTTGTTTTATAATTTGGTTTCTAATCCAGCTTACTTTGATAGACAGCAAGAGTTCACCTGGGACCCAAGCATAACTAAAAAAGTCCAAGCTGCTTACATGACTCAAGAAGATTTGTCATTTAGATCAAACTTGCATGAGTGGAAGAGGTTATGGAAGACAAGAGGGATAAATAACTTGCCATAATGTATGAAATCAAGGAAATCTCTATTTGAAGGTTACATCAAAATGTGGACAGATGAGAAAGTGGTTAAGACGGCAGAAAAAAACTCAAAGAATGGAGCTAGTGATCGAGGTGGTTTAGGCATCGCAATACACAACAACGGTGCAAAAACATTTGAACGCCGCTTTGATGAAATGGTAAGTATATATTTTCATAATTTTACCTTCTTTTATTTCTTCTATTTTATGAAATTTTCTTTTAGACGAGTGAAGTTGGAAAGGAGCTTTATATGATGAAGTTTATGGAAGAAAGTCATTTAAACAAGAAGACTCGTTAAATTAACGACATGAAGGCGAAAAAGATTCTGGACGACGCATAGAGTTTGATGGAGCTTACAGCTTCTCAGCGACAAACCGATGGAGATGAGGATATCCAATCAAACACTATCACTGCTTCGAAGATAAACGCTATAATGCTTGAAGTAAGTTCACTGTTTTTGATATTTTAATCTTCGTTTTAGATAATCAGCTGGTTATAAACCTTAGATGCAGGTACAACTTTAAAAAAGTCTCTTCATAGTTCACACGTACATGTTTTAGTAACTAGCATCATATATGAAATTTTGTTCCTTAACTATGATTATTCTAATTAGACGTACATGTTGGTTATGCAACATATACATGTGAAATCTGGCCACTAAACTTGTATATATACACTTAGATACTTGGATACATTTTGACAGTATCTTAATATGTGAAACCTGGGTATTACTTTTGTATTAGTCTTTGGTTGTGGATATTGGTTAATTTTTTTTTGTGACATGTTGGTTTATGTTTTTTTTCAGGCAGTCCCCAAGGTGAAAGGACGTCGTTTTGGATTTGGCAAGTTTTTTGATGACGAATGCTCTTCCTCTTCTTACACCTTGAGAAGCCTAGAACATGAGACGTTGTTGCGAGAGAAGATTCAAACATTGAAGGAAAGTGAAAAGGAGAAAGATGTTCAGATCCAATATCTAATGGCGTGCAACAAGCTCCTCCTTGAGAAATTTCCTGACATCCGTCCACAAACTTCCTCACTACACCCGGGATCAGATGAAGACGAGACGCATCCATAGCTATGTGGTTTCTTTAGCTTGTTGGTTGTGTGATTTGAACATCAAACTTGATTTTTTTTTCCAAACCAATAAACTTGATTTCCTTTAAAATTAAAAAGGGTTTTATGCTTTGTTTACAATTATGATTAATTTTACAATTTATTCATGTAATTACAATTTAAATTCTATTTTACTTTTATCAAAAAAAATTCTATTTTAAAATAGATAGGGCATTTTAATATAGAATTTTACTAATAATTCCTATCACTTTCCTACGACCTTTCAATACATAATCCTACGACAAAAATTTCCTACGGAAATAATGGTAGGAATAAGTTGCACGTTTCTTACGACTCTCCTACCACGAAATTCTACAATATTCCTACCAACAAAGGACGTAGGTAATGCTTCATCCTACGATTTTCCTACCTCTATTTCCTATGAATTTTGACGTTTTTACCTACAAACATATTTTCGTAGGAAATTTTCTTCGCTTTTCCTACCAACAAGAGACGTAGGTAATACTAAATCCTAAGACTTTCCTACCTCTTTTTCCTACAAATTTCCTACCATTGGGATCTGCATCACTCCCATTGTAATCGGGATCATCCGAGTCACTCTCGTAAATCAATGGATTTATCAGCATTGTAATTTCTCTTATTCGATTGCAAGGATGAGTTCGATTTCGATTTGAAGAAAAAACCCCCAAATCCCCAAGATAAAACCCTAGACCCCAATTTGAATTTGATTATGATTTCGCGTCTGGGTATTAAGGACCAAACGTGATTGTTAAGGACCAAACGCAATTAACAATCTCGATTATTGGTTAAGCCGGTTTTTTTAACCAAAACCCCAAATCAATTGGAAATATTTCAAATATAACGGTTCTGAAAAGTTTGTGGTGGAATACAAAGTTTTAACTTTTTCTGATAGTTTTTAAAGAGGTCAAAAGTATATGGTGAAATTATGAAAATAACCATAATACATGGAGAAAAAAGCGTCAATCCTTAAAACAATTATTTTTCTTTTTTCAAATATAGTTTTCTAATGGTAACCATCTCGCATCGCACTGTACATATATATATATATATTTATATTAATATTTGAATTGCACCGTACCTTTCCCACAGTTGTTCTGTACCTTTTCCACCGTTGTTCCGTACGTTATCTTTTAGAACAATAATTTAATGATGTACTATTATTTATATCATATAGCTTATTTATCTCGAAAAAAAATATTTTTAATATATACTTTATCAATTTTAAAAATCAATTACAAATTTGAGAAACAATTATTTTTTACTAAACTACCACCACAAGTTTCATAACTTATCTTTATTTTATTTTTTTCTATAACACTTTTTCGAGAAAAATCTTCATTAAAAAATTGACGAAGTTGGTAAACAATAAAATATTGACCCAACCACAACTTTAAAGGAAAATAAAATATATTAGTTGCCATTCTGTCACGATCTTATCGAATTGTGAGATTTTTTTCAATTGTTTTTGTTTTTTTTTTTAATTCGATTTTTGAATTTTTTTTAAAAGACGCTCTCTCTCGTTTCAACTTCCCCAAATATTTTCAAAACCCGCCACTTTACTTTTTCCCCTTCCTCTTCTTATTTCCCCCAAAATTTCTCATCTCTCTCTCACAAATCTCGATAACACCAATCTCTCTCTCTCGTTTCAATAATGGCGCTTGAAAGTCAGGTTCCCTGCGACGCAGACGGTGTATGTATGCGGTGCAATGTGAATCCTACGGCAGAAGAGTCACTCACGTGCAGCACGTGCGCCACTCCTTGGCACGTGCCGTGTCTCCTTCCGGAATCACTCGTTTCTTCAACCGGAGAGTGGCAGTGTCCCGATTGCTCCGGCGTTGTCGATTCCGCCGTTCCTGTTTCCGGAATCGCCTCCGGTTCAGTCCTTGTAGCAGCGATCCGGGCGATCGAGGCTGATGTGACATTGACTGAAGCTGAGAAAGCCAAAAAAAGGCAGCAACTCTTGAGTGGTGGTGCTGGTGCTGGTGACGATCTTCTCGATGAAGAAGACAAGAAGAAGAAAAAGAGCGTCGATGAAGCGGTCTATTGTTCTATTTGCACTCAAATGCCAGAAAGACCTGTCACGGTTCGTTATCATCGATTCTTCAAATCAATAGATTATATGATTGTGATTTGTGTTAATGACTTGTTGAATCTTGTGATTAGTATACATAAGAGTATTAGAGTCTTGACAATGGTTAATGGCTATATTAAATCTTGTTATTTGAAATCAATCTGATGCTTGTGATTGTGGTGAAAATCTTGTTAAGCTGCTTGAGTAGTAGAATCGATTCTTGATAAGGATCATTAGTATTTAAGTAGCACACTAATGGATATATTGTACTTGTGTTTGTAGACACCGTGTGGGCATAACTTTTGCTTGAGATGTTTCGAGAAATGGGTAGGTCAAGGGAAGCTATCATGTATGACATGCCGGAGCACAATTCCTGAAAAAGTGGCGAAAAATCCTCGCATCAACTTAGCTCTAGTCTCTGCCATTCGTTTAGCAAAGGCTTCCAAATGTGCTGTTGAGGCAACTGCGGTTAAGGTTCATCATTTCATCCGCAACCAAGACCGGCCTGATAAAGCGTTTACTACCGAGCGGGCCATAAAAACTGGGAAAGCTAATGCTGCTAGTGGTAGGATACATGTGACAATTCCAGGTGATCATTTTGGTCCCATAACTGCTGAAAATGATCCCACTAGAAATCAAGGTGTTTTGGTTGGAGAATCTTGGGAGGACAGGCAAGAGTGCAGGCAGTGGGGAGCTCATTTCCCGCATGTTGCTGGCATTGCCGGACAATCAGGTTTTGGAGCTCAGTCAGTTGCACTCTCTGGAGGTTATAAGGATGATGAGGATCATGGTGAATGGTTTCTCTACACAGGAAGGTTTGCTTTACATACTCCTATCCTTGTATATTTGTCACTTTTGTCTTTCCTTACAGAAGTAGCCTTGTTCCAATTGTCTTAATATGTGTGAATGTGTGTTGCAGTGGTGGAAGGGATCTCAGTGGAAACAAAAGAACAAACAAGGAACAGTCTTCTGATCAGACGTTTGTAAAAATGAATGAAGCTCTCAGAATTAGTTGCAAAATGGGCTATCCTGTCCGAGTTGTCAGGTTAGCTCTTCTTTGAGCAAAGTTCCTATATCTTTCTCACTTTTTGCAGTCTTTCTTCAACTTTAAGTGAAATGGATGCTTCTGTGTCAAAATTTGCTTTCTTTATTGAGTAAGGATAGATTGTTTGTCATAGGGCCGCATTCAGCTAAGCTGGCTATACTTATTTCTCAATTTAACAGGGTTTTCTTTTCTAGTTTTATCTTTTTAATTGATATACTCTGAGCAGAGAGTAATCCTGACTCCTCAATTTTCAGGTCTCACAAGGAGAAGCGTTCTGCATATGCACCTGAGGAAGGAGTGAGATATGATGGGGTTTACAGGATTGAGAAGTGCTGGAGAAAAGTTGGAATACAGGTTTTGATATATAGCTAGCGTTCCTAATTTTCTCCCCTTTTCCTCTTATGCAGAGCTGTATTGTTTTATCCTCTGACATACCCTCTTCTGTTTTCTATAGGGTTCTTTTAAGGTCTGTCGTTACCTGTTCGTTAGATGTGACAATGAGGCAGCTCCATGGACGAGGTTTGATCTTTCTTTTTTTTTTTTTTTTTTCCTTTTTTTTTTCCGTAAGCCTTAAGGTGCCTTATATCTGTATTTGCTATTTGATGCTCATGAGATTTTGAATTATATACCGCAGTGATGAGCATGGAGATCGTCCAAGACCTTTGCCCAATATTCCAGAGCTTAAGAAAGCTACTGACCTGTTTGTGAGAAAGGAGAGTCCATCATGGGATTTTGATGTTAGTCAATGTTCTACTTGACGAATATTCTTCGGTTGTTTGAGAAGATATCAAATATCCTTCGGTTGGTTCATTATTTGTAACCTTTCCCCTTGTGCCTGTGGATACATTTTCCTTGATTAGGAAGCTGAGGGTCGTTGGAAATGGATGAAGTCTCCACCTGCTAGTAGAAAGTCTATTGCTGCTCTGGATCCTGAGGAGAGGAAGATCATGAGAAAAGCGAAAAGAGGAAAGAATACTATGAGGGACAAACTTCTCAAAGGTATACATCGATTGTCACTTGGGTTATTGTATCTAGCACAAACCATAACTGTTATGGGTTTTAATTTTCTGGTTTGACACAGAATTTAATTGCCAAATCTGTCGGAAAGTGATGAGTCTTCCGGTGACGACGCCTTGTGCTCACAACTTCTGCAAGGCATGCTTAGAAGCTAAATTTGCTGGGATAACTCAAGTGCGGGAGAGAAGCAGAGGCGGACGCACACTACGTGCAAAGAAGAACATCATGACCTGTCCTTGTTGCACTACTGACCTCTCTGACCTTCTCCAGAACCCACAGGTATTCTTACATTCTAGTTGTTACCAATTTTGTTGGAATTCCCAATGTAATAACATAAATGCTTTGATAAAACAGGTGAACAGAGAACTGATGGAGGTGATTGAGAATCTGAAGAAGAAAGTGGAAGAAGAGTCTCAAGTTGTCGATGAATCAAGCAAAGACGCAGAGTCTTCTGAAGGAAACACAGAGTCTGAAGAAGAAGTAGAAGAAGAAGCTGAAACACCAAGTAAGAGGACCAAACTGGACAGCGACTGTGTTGGTGTTGAAAACTAAGAAACTTGAGTTCCTTAGTATTATTATATGTTAATAACTTCTCTCAGCTCAAGGAGCTTTTTTGTAATACATTCAGTACGTAAACCTTTGTGGAACGTACCTCATTGCCGCTTATTATTTTGGTCTTTATTTCAAACTTATTAGAAATTCCTCCAATCTTTTTTTTTTCAATATACATATATATATATATATATATATATATATATATTCAACATATGCTATTTTACTATAAATCTTGGTGGTGAGTGATGATAATAATACGAAATTACATCAATAGGGTTTTGTAACAAGACACTAAAAGCCATTCTGCATTTTAAGTTATGTAAGAGGTAGACAAAACCAAGTCATTTAAATGACAGTTGATACTATACTTTATAATTTGTCAAAATTCATTGTGTTTTATTTTTTATTAAGAATTTGTTTTGAATGATCCAAATAAAATGAGGTTGATAGGTTGATTACCAATTCTACTCTATCGTTTCAAAATAATAACAATATGTCATCATTTTCTTTGAATCGGCTAAATCTTTTGCTTCAACTAAAGAGTTCATGTTTTCTCCAATAAAAGCTCACATATCTTTCAAGATTTCTATCAATAAGGTGTTATTTTTGTCATACATCATTTGTTCGCTTTCGATTCCATCACATATATTTATGTATGTTTTAATATCTCGTTTTAAAGCTTCGTTGGTCTTCTATTTTGCATATATTTGTCAAAAAAAAAATCCATTATATGCATGGGGGCGACGATACTCACATATATCTGAATTTTGTACACTAGATTTACAGGTTAAAGAATAGTTATAAGTTGAAGACAAACATGTGCTTCTCGATACGACAAGCTTCTTTCTCGTTCTGGTTGGCATTTCCCGACATATAAAAAACGAATTTTCTTTGATTACTAATTCTTGGATGTTTTCAGACACTACACTTCTACATTTTCTTGGATCCACGTTCAATACTCCTTTGACTATGTTCTTCACATTTTATCATATTTTTGCTTCTAAATCCTGTATTTATCGCCAAACATACCTAAGAAGACAAAAGACTGTACAACAAAGTGATGCAAGATTGCAAGTGACACACCTTTTATTTTATTTTGTAGGTCAAGACCGTTTAAACAAATCCATTGGAGGTATAGTTGATCTCAGGTGAGTTTCCTCAAGTTATTAAGGAGCATTGTTCAGTTTGTTATGAAGGAATAAAGATTTGTTAACTGATATATATCTAATTTGTTTGGCAACAAATATTTTATTTTCATAGTTATCGTTTTGATATATTTTTGGCGGGTAATTATAGTTTTCCCACCGGCTCCATAGTCATGGTTGGTGTAACTATAAAAATTGGCGCAAATATATTTTATATAAAATATTATAACAAACTATTTCATGTCGTTGAGATCAAAATCATTTAAAAATTAACCCAACGTTATAAAGTTAAGAGACTTTGGTTAAAGATCTTTTGTCTCAAACAAAAAAAAAACTCAAGAATGAAAGAGATTTGAGAAACCTTGGAGAGTAACGACACAGATAAAGTAGCAAATCGTATAGTAATGAGGGAAAATGTGTTCTTGGTAAAATTTAAACGGAGACAGAAACAGACGAAAAGAAGACTTTTTTCCTCTAAAAAGACGAAAATTGTTTCTTTAAAGTATCAACTTTGTTCTTATTTCTTTTCCCATTTAAAATTAGTAGAAATTGATTTTTAAATTCGATGAGAACGTTTTCTTTTCTTTTTTCAGTGAAACTTTTCCCTCTGCAATTTCCATTTTATTTTTCTAGTGTTATCAATTTGAACAAGAAACTAGTCATCTTGTCTGACCATTTAAGGTTTTATTCGAAAAACAAGTTGAAACATATATTCAATCAAAAGGCTCAAAACAATACAAGATGCAAAGGAGGATGCCATGAACAATTTCAATGAGTTATACAGAAGCTAATGAACAATTGAAAAGATATACGATACTTACGTTTGATCTTGATTTTCACTAGTTTGTGTGGAAGCCATGGAGGAAAACAAAATTGTGAGAATAGGGTTTCAAAAAATAAATAAGGGTTTTAGAACAGAGGACGTGATACAAATATATATATATATAGCTAAATATATATATTTTCTATTTTTTACAGCGATTGTTTCCTTCTTTTTTTTATCCAATCGCTAACAACTGCTACCATCCACAAATGTAGCTTTTGCGGGTGGTAGCGGTTGAACCAATAGCTTTTAATGGCCATACCAATAGCTTTTAATGGCCACGCCCGGGGGTCTAAGGCCTAATTGACATCTCTACCCATGAGATTGCATAAGTAAAAGGAAACGTCAATCCCAGGCAATGGCGCCAATTTGATAACTTGAATAATTAACCCGTAATATTTAACCGCAAGGGCACGGTGAAGTCGCAATAGTATGTTCGGGGTCGATCCACAAGGACCAATGGTTCTCTATAGACTTGCGAGATTCGTAAATAGCTAAAGCGTAGAAAATTTGTTTTGGTTTTCAGAATTGTGAATAAAAATGCGAAGAATAAATGATGTTAAGTTATACAATAAAAAGCATTGGATCACATGGTAATTGAGAGAAAAAATTATTCATGAAACTATTGAAACAGAAACTTAGCAGTTAAACATTGTTCTCAACTATGAATACTAGAATATATTAATTCTCTTTCAAGACATTAATTTCTAAACTTGACTAATCAAGTTTACAAAATGTCGTTTGAGACTTCCTAGTCAAATCAGCATTATCAATCAAGTTCGCTATGTTCACAATACTTCCTAACATCAACTGTCGTTGGCTAAGAGCATATTGCTCAATTCACATTAGTTCATTCATTTTATCGAACACTTTCATGCATAGAAAAATCTAAGATTTAAAACAGGGTGAACAATCTAATTCTAGCATTGAAGACATGTGAATTGAAGAACCTAAAAAGTTAGAATTTCCTAGAACAATCAAATCATCAAACCATTGAATCCCCTACTTAGAACCCTAAAATCCAATTAAGAGATTACTCACTTATAGCAAAAAAAAAAAACACAAATCAATGAAGAAGACATAATAGAATTGCAATATATTAAGAAAATAGGGTTTAGAAATCTATTTCAAATTGCCATAAAGGTTCAATCTCTAATCCCCAAGGAGTAGCTTACAATGATGCAAGTCTCTCCAGAAAATAGAAAAGAAAGTGTATTAAAAATAAAATATTGGTTTCTTTTTCTATCCTTTGCAAAAAAAATAGGCAAAAAGAAAAGAAAATAAAATAAAATTTCAAAACAACAGTTCATGTCGCATCTTCGGACCGATCGTTGTTTGTTCCTTGGTGCCTCATGCACGATCGGATCGATCGATCCGGTGGGGATCGATTGGTCTCTTCCTCTTGGGCTCATCTGTAGGTTCTGATCGATCGATCGAGGTGGGGATCGATCGATCTCTTCTTCTGGCGCTTGTCCGCAGGTTCTGATCGATCGATCCAAGTGGGGATCGATCGATCTCTTCTTCTGGTGCTTTTCGTGTGGTCGGACCGATCGATCCAGGTGGGGATCTATTAGTCGTTTGTCTTCACGCCATGAATTGTCCCCCAATCATCACAAAAAATGTGCAAAAACTTCATATTCCCGCATAATGTCCCGTAACCTGCAAAAGACTCAAGACTCGACCAAAAAGACGCTAAAAGATGCTAAAGAGACATGACGGACTCAAAAACTACACTAAACCAGAGACAAAAGACAATAAAAACACAATATATCAACTCCCCCGACTTAGACCTTTGCTTGCCCTCAAGTAAAGCGAGTGCCCTTATCGAGAGAAGAGATTTAAAAACATGAAAACTCACACATTCTTTTGGGATCATGTCTTAAATCAATTGTCTACAAACCACCGATACAAGATCAATATCAAATTGTACTATGTTGTACTTCGTCATACATGTAGCAACATTACTAAACCTCGAAACCACAAAGAACTTTCAGAATCAAAGAACTCAACCTTTTTACATTCATAAGATAATGTGTGCACTCTCACAAAGGGGGTATCAAACACGTTATGGTCTAGGTTTCAAGGCTAGTTCATGGTGGCTTAAGTGTTTATGGTTTCATGCAAATGCGAACGGATGCAAGTCATTGTGCAAAATCACAGTGAAACACATACCAATTGGGAGGTACACAACTTCCCTTTTGCCTAGATTGATCTACCCAACTCAAAACCTCAGTAAATTATAAATTCCCTTGATGTTTTTGAAAACTAACATAATAATTAAGACTTTCCGATTCTTTTACTTCTCTTTTCCTGCATTATTATTCTTTTTACGTTTTTTTTTATCAAGGGAGCGGAACCGGTTGTTGTCTTACACAAACTGCATCAAGGAACAACTTAATCATGCATGCTCAGTTCACATCCATAAGCATTATCATCAATCACAACTACATGATCATTCCAAAATTTCATCCATACAAACTACATAACTCAATCCTAACGAAAGAAAAGCTATGTCGGTTTGTATACTCCGTAGTTTTTGCACATGGTTGCACATAATAATGATGACAAAAAGATGCATGAGGTTTGAAACATGGGTAGGATAGATGTGTGGTACTAGACTAAAGGTGAATCTAAATATTCAGAGTTTACAGAGAGTGATATAAATGATGCAAAGAAAACTCTAAATATATGATTCATTACTTGATAATCAAGCCCCTAAGTGATATATAATAAGTTCGTTTTAAGTTCCAATAAACAAGGTTAAGCTCAAGTCATCCAAATTTCTAAGTGATAGGGATTATCGTACAGTGATCGAGGCATGAATTTTCCTGTGTTTCCAAATCATCCATCAACCATGCAAAAGCAATCATAGGACAGTGATACAGAGCAAGATGCAATTCCCTAAGAAAATGTCATAGTTCTCAAACAAAATTATGATTTAATAAAAAAAACACGGTTTTGACTCGATAAAACTGACTGACTGACTCAAAGAAAGACATAAGAAAGAAGACATCCAAAGAAAAACAACATTAGTAGACAAGTGACATCTCCCTCAGACTTGCTTCACACCGTCTCGGTGTGAGAACTAATCCAAGAGAAATGTCAGAAAAACTCAGAAGAAAAGCAAAATGGTTAAATAGAGATACATGATGGGTTGCCTCCCACAAAGCGCTTGTTTAAGGTCGTTAGCTTGACCCCTCAACACAAAATGTTAATCCTAAGAATCAAAAGGTTGAGCCTATGGACCTTTTGTCCTTCTCCTATTAGCACAAGAAATAATTTGTATCAAGTGACACACAATTTCCTATAATAAAGATATATAACTCACATCAACCAAATTCACTACAAATATAGCATATATCTTGAAATAATCCTTAATGGTTGGATGCTCATGAGGATCAAATGCATTTGAAATGAAAAATAAAGTCAATTTTAGGTTAAACGAGGTTTTAACAAAATAATCAACTTCATCTCCATTAATCTCATATAGCACAATATAATCAACTTCAACATTTTCAATCTTATGCAAAATCTCATCAATATCAAGTACAATTCCTAGGTAATATTCTTCAAGAAGAGGTCTAGATATTTCAGGCATTGAAAACTTAAACTCGAGATCATAAACATTCAAAGCACAATGATATTCAATATCAAAACATATGTCATGGTAATCCCTACCAAGTTGTGATGCTCTTAAAGTATCTAGTTGAAACTCACATATCAAATCATAACATTCCTCAATGTGCATGAGAGTATGCAAACTAGAAGTCACATCTTCAATGCAAGGCATGTGAATATCCTCAACATCATGAATTTCAAGGGTTGAAACACATGTACCTTCTAATTGGCTTGGTGGAATCCAATATAACATCTTTTTAAGCGCATGAGCTTCTTGTATCTCATAGTTAGTGAGTTCCCTCTCTTCAAATACCGCGCCGCAATGATGAGAGGTTCAACCAAATCAAAATCGATAAATCACTCCTTGTTAGTGTATGATTTTCCTTGTAAAG
Organism: Crucihimalaya himalaica; assembly: GCA_004349715.1. Lineage (NCBI taxonomy): Eukaryota > Viridiplantae > Streptophyta > Magnoliopsida > Brassicales > Brassicaceae > Crucihimalaya > Crucihimalaya himalaica. The sequence goes on from SMJT01000019.1 coordinate 1,584,395, forward strand.
GTCATCCAACTTCGCTTTTTGTTCCGGTATAAGAACAACTTCATCAAATGGTGGCTCAACATATGACTCATCCTCTTCTTCTTGTGGCCAATCATCGTATTTCATGGCCAACAATGACATCTTTTTTTTGCCTAAAAACCTGATAACATCAAAAGAAAAAGAAAACGGTAATTAGAAACTGTTGTTAAATATTGTATAAGTTAAAATATGAAGTTTGAAATGGTGAAACTGTGTCTTTTTGGAATGCAAATTGGTCATCAATGGGAAGACTTTTTGACATCACTGGTCCGCGAGGATGTACTGATCTTGGAATTAGCTCCACAGCCACGATAGCTGAGGCTATATGGTCTCACAGAAGACGACTGCACATGCGAGATAGCCCTAATCGGATTGAAAAAGAGCTCCACGAAATGAAAACTAAAGGGTTGGTTGAGCTGGCAGATATAGTGCTCTTGGAAGACATGGTAATCGATACAAAACTGTCTTTAGCAGCAAAGAAACCTGGGCTATAACATGGGTGTCAAACCAAAGTGGGAGTGGTCTAAAGGTGTATGGTTTCGCCATGCTACTATGAAATACTCGTTCCTCTCATGGCTGGCTCTGAAAAACAGGTTAACAACGGGAGATCGAATGATATGTTGGAACACTGGAGTTAACCCCTCATGTGTTTTCTGTCAACATACGATCGAAACTTGAAATCACCTTTATTTTGCTTGCAGCTACTCGGAGGAAATATGGCCTACTCTCATGGGAAAGCTCATGGCTGGGTACTTCTCAACGAATTGAACTAATATTTCGAAGCTTCTTGTGGACAAATATCTGGAAACGGTGAGTCTATTTCTAACAAGATACACATTCCAACTCACCATTTATTACATTTGGAAAGAACGTAACAGTAGAAGGCATGGTGAAAATCCAACACCGCCTGTACTTATGATTCGACGGTTGGATAAGCAAGTTCGAAATCGCATTTCATCTATAAGGGAGCTCGGGGACAAACGCTATAATGAATGTATGGTGGTTTGGTTCAACACTAGATAAGGACACAATCCACCTTTACTCTTCATATTTCAGAACATGTATTCTAAAAACGCCTCAAAAAATGAGGCACTTGTTATAAAAAAGTAGTTTTTTGAATGAATTTTACATTTTATACGAAAAAAACAAAAAATATCAAAATTTTGTTTATTGTAAAGAAAACAAGTTCAGATGTGCACTGCTGAAAAAATTGCAAAAAAATATATAAAAATAATCTAACTTACTACAGTTTCACCTAAACATATTTGACAAACTTTGAGGTGTAAATTAAATTTTTTGGCGAGGGTAAGCGTGGAAGCCTTCAAATGGTGGCGAATGAGACCTAACAAAATTTGAAAACATAAATAAAATAAAACAAATATATTTATTTATATATCACTTAATTTGATACAGAAAAAGTAGAACATATAGCATTTTTCTTTAGCATTATACTGTAAATCATAAATTTTTGATTTTTTAAAAATAACTTTGGTTAGTAGTAGCATATGGTTTGTCCTAATGACACAATTTCATGTTCCTGAATAGCATGAGGCTGATTCAGTTGTGAAATCTGCTCTAGTTATTGTACTTTCTTAAGATTTGGAATAAAATAATTTAAATAACCAAAAAATATGTATATATAAAAAGACTTTGTGGAGTTTGTTGCATTTGGTATGAATAAAACTATAATAGCATATCAATAAAAGAATTTCAATTAAAATGTTATTATAGTTTTATTCAAAATTATAAATTATAAAAAACAATGAGCTTCTCCTTTCTTCTGACATCTTTGATCGACAAAACGGATGGCAAAAAAAAAAAAAACACCCCACACAAAACTTAATCCTTATTACGTGAGGTGACACGATCTAGCAGAGTTGAACTTTGGAGGAAAACATAGGAGGTGGCCGTTAATCACTTGACTAAAGGCACTTTCTCACAAACAATGATATTCTAAAATAAACATTTTATGAATCATTTTGTTTTATACAATTAATCTACCTTTCCCAATTGTTTTAGTTTCATAAAAGAAATACAAAATTGATTATTCAAAAAATTCTTTGTCGAAAAGTAAAAATTTATTAGTAATGTAATAAAGTTTGGTAATTAAACAATATTACCAAAACCTACTTTATTGGTAATANAAACACCCCACACAAAACTTAATCCTTATTACGTGAGGTTACACGATCTTCGGAGGAAAACGCAGGAGGTGGCCGTTAATCACTTGACTAAAGGCACCTTCTCACAAACAATGATATTCTAAAATAAACATTTATTAATCATTTTATTTTATACAATTAATCTACCTTTCCCAGTTGTTTTAGTTTCATAAAAAAAATACAAAATTGATTATTCAAAAAATTCTTTGTCGAAAAGTAAAAATTTATTAGTAATGTAATAAAGTTTGGTAATTAAATTATATTACCAAAACCTACTTTATTGGTAATTAAGTTTTTTTTTTTCATCCAATAGGTATAAAGTACAAGAGTATTTCCAACCTCACTCCAAATCTTATACTCCCAAACTCTATTTTGCAGTAAAATTCACTCTAACTCCACTCCAATTTCAACACCAAAATAGTGTAAACTCATTTTTCTTCCAAATATGGAGTAATCTCATTTTCCTCTATTTTGGAGTTAAACTTTTTATTTATTAACGAGTCCTTAAAATTTCAAGTTATTTAATTTTAATAATTATTACAATTTATTTGACAAAGAAAATATCAAAATCTTATATTATTTTTTAAATAAAAAATATAATGACATATAATCATAAACTGAAAATATATTTTAAAAACATTAAAAAACTAAAATTAAATAGTGCATAAGAAAAATTTTAAAAAACAATAATAGTGACTTAATGAGTGAATAATATTTTGCATTCACAGTTTTCCAATCACGTTTTGCTATTGTGAAAGGACCGGTTTGTTTTTGGAAAAAGAATGTGCTACACATGACATAATGACTATTGTGTGATTTTACATAACATGACAATCGAGGAGGAGCGCGATTGTAGTTGGAAGAGAAGCTCCACCTTCAAAGGTTGAAATAGTCAGGGACAATAATATTCGGTTCCAAAATTTTTCTTGCTAGATTAGACGTTCGTTTTTTGCTTTGAAATGCGTTAATTGATCACTTATGGAGAGAATATATAAATGATGATGAATAATTTAAATCTACTTTGTTTTGTTATTTTTACGTGGTGTAATGTGTGTTTTTAATATAATAGTTAATTTTAAATATTATTATAAATTCTAAAAGTTTTGAAAAAAAAATAATGGGTTAATTTGTAAATTTTATAAATAAAGTTTATTATTAAGAATTAGTAACAAAATAAAATCAAGAATATAATTAAAATATTATTTTTTGAGTAAAAAATGGTGTAATACATTGAAAAAAATCTAATTACTCTATTTTAGAGTGGACAGGGTGTAATACAGTAGAGATATCCAATGGTCTAAGAAATCAAATCTCTGTATATTTTAACAGATACAGTATTTTACATACGAATATATTAGTCTGACTTAAAATATATACAAAACTACAAATTATATAAAAACAAAATGGGAAGTACAGCAAATATGTAGGGTCAATATAAACGTAGCCTCGTCTCTTCATCTCTTCATCTCTTCGTATCTTTTGATCTTCTTCTTCCTCTCTCTCTCTCTCTCTCTCGCTCTCTCTCACTGACAAGAAAGAAAGCAAGATGGTTCTGTCAAGAACAGCAACGAACAGTGACGAATCTGTCTGCACCATGTTCGGATCTCGCTATGTTCGCACTACACTTCCCAAGTAAGTACACCAAATGACATATTAAAGGAATAATACAGTAATATATATATATTTTTTTGATAAATAATATTTTCTTATTGATGGTTTTATTTTATCCACTCATTGGAAAAAAAAAGGTATGAGATTGGTGAGAGTTCCATACCAAAGGACGCTGCGTTTCAGATTATAAAAGACGAGTTGATGCTTGATGGTAACCCAAGGCTTAACCTAGCTTCGTTCGTGACTACATGGATGGAGCCAGAGTGTGACAAACTCATCATGGACTCCATCAACAAGAACTATGTTGACATGGATGAGTACCCTGTCACCACCGAACTCCAGGTCTCTCCATCCCTCGATCTTGTCCTAATTAACTAATGGTGCTAGATCTTGTTTTTGTGATCTAGTTTGCTTTGGAATGGTTACAATTGCGCAATGGTTTCATCATAATACATATGATTGTTTTGATAAAGATTTGATTTAAATTTAAGTTTCGTTCCATTTAGTTTTGTTTTTCTTTTTTTCTTTTTTTCTTTTTAAATGGATAAAAAAAAGTAGAAAAGTTGGATTAAAGGTTAGAGAGGGAGTGGAAGATGAAAAATGCTGTTTTGATAAATTCATATTCATTGTTTAGTAATAGTCCTACATTTATTTCTCCATAACAATATAGAAGAAGACAAATGTACATTATTTTTTGGTTAAGCTTTTTTTTTTAAATATATATATATATATATATATATATATATATATAAATGACCAATACGTTTCTAGCTTTTATTGGCCGACATGTCCATATATGCTCTTAGACTAGTGGACTTGCTCGTTTTGTAAGTTGTTCTCTAATCTCTTGATCAGAAATAACTGGTATTGACTAATGTTAAATTGTCATCAATACTAGTGGCCCACTTGATTTGAACTTTGGAAAATAACACATTCGGTTATCAATAAACCAATCGCTATATACAATTTTAATTTATCTGAAATGAATCAATCAAGTAGTATGATTAAAGTTTAAAACATCCAAATCTTTGAGAATCAAAGTATGGGAGAAAAAGATGGCAAAGCAGAATAATTGAATAGTAGTAGGACAAAGTTTGCACTTTTGTCGGCAACCTCTCTTTGTTCCACTCATCACCACACTTTTTCTTTCGGTTTTGATTGTCCACTAAACTTATTCCCGCTAGCTAGGTGATATAGTTTGATTGAGTATATCTGTATATATATAGTTAAAAAGTGTAACAGAGATTGAGGGAAGGTTTTGATGGACGTAGTATGTATTAAAAGTGAATTACAAGTTTGAAAAAAAAAAGAAGAAGATAAAGTAATTTAATTAACAAGAAGGGTATAAGCAGTTGGGACTTGTGATGAAACCTAGGAGTAGGAGGAGTCCACCCACCATTAAAATCTCGTGTTGAGAGGTCAATTGTCACATTGATTCAATCGTGTGAAACTTAGACAAATTCTCCATTAAGAAGTTGGTACTTGTTTGTTCATAAATGGTTATGTGATGGCATCATTGTGTGCCTTTGATACTTGAAAGTGTGAATACGATGATGGTAAAATATCATAGAATACTTTATCGCAAATATTATGTTGTCATATCGTTTATATTTCATAAAAATAGATATAGCCCATTTTCAATAATATAATATCTTTTACTTTACAATAAAAATTACAATTTCATTTGATAAAAAGTCTAGTAAAGTATATTATAAATGAATTTGGTAGATTCACTAATTTACTCTTTAAATTCTTCTGATAATAAACGTCATAAGATATCTTTTGTCTTCTATTGTTATGTTTTAGTTGGTTTATAAGTCATGGATTAACGAATAATGAGGTACTTTTAGTTGTTAATTAATAACTTTAATCATGAATATCATAAAAAATGAGGAAGAAACTGAGCTAGTAGAGAGTCAAAGTAAATGTGCATGGAACTTCATTTGTCATAAAACTTATATCAGTCTTGTAAAAAAAAAAAAACAATCAGAAATTAAAGTGAAGAAACGACTGATGAATGGTTACTGTTGATGGCTACAAAAATTGAACTCATAATTCATAATTTTGAACTTTTTGGAAAAACAGAACCGATGTGTAAACATTATAGCTCGACTGTTCAATGCGCCACTCAAAGAATCTGAGACTGCGGTGGGAGTAGGAACAGTTGGTTCTTCTGAAGCCATCATGTTAGCAGGATTGGCCTTCAAAAGAAAATGGCAGAACAAACGCAAAGCTGAGGGTAAACCCTATGACAAACCCAACATTGTCACCGGAGCCAATGTTCAAGTAAGTATATATAAATATTCATAGTACAACGGTTAAAACCATAATAATAGATAAAGAGAAGGTTTAGTAAGAATAAAACGTAAAATATCCCGTAAATATTGACTTGTATATACTTTGTTTAATCCGTATGTATGAAAAATTTGTTTTAATAGTTAATCAAATTAACAAAATGGATAAGTACTTGGGACTGTTTTCTTTAGGTCTTTAAATTGAATCTAGAATCTAGTATCGATTGATTTTACATGGTTTTGATTTCGTTTCTGATTATGTTTTTAATCAAACAAATGATAGTTTTCAAATAAAATTAAATTTCGGTTTCAATTATTTATTTATTTCGGTTTTTGTTTGGATTCAATTTCAAATTTTTCGGTTATTGGAAAAGTAAATTGCCATTACAACGCTAATTAATAAAGTCTCGTTTCATTTTCGGATTGATTTTTTTGGGTTTGGTTAGAATAAGATGGGTTCAGATTTATCTAAATGAAACACGCCTCCTTCACTTTTGACTTTTAGAAAATAAAATGTCTAAATCAAATATAGTAACTCATAAAGAAGGTCTAATTTCAGGTGTGCTGGGAGAAATTTGCTCGGTACTTCGAGGTGGAGCTAAAAGAGGTAAAGCTAAGTGAAGGTTACTACGTGATGGATCCAGACAAAGCAGCAGAGATGGTGGACGAGAACACAATCTGTGTCGCAGCCATATTGGGATCCACACTCAACGGTGAGTTCGAAGACGTGAAGCGTCTAAATGACTTGCTTGTCAAGAAAAACGAGGAGACTGGTTGGAACACACCGATCCACGTTGACGCAGCAAGTGGAGGGTTCATAGCTCCGTTTATCTATCCTGAATTGGAGTGGGACTTTAGGCTTCCTTTGGTTAAGAGCATCAACGTGAGTGGTCACAAGTACGGGCTGGTCTATGCTGGTATTGGTTGGGTCGTGTGGAGGGCACAAGAGGATTTGCCTGAAGAGCTTATCTTTCATATTAACTATCTTGGTTCTGATCAACCCACTTTCACTCTCAATTTCTCCAAAGGTGTGTATATATGTTTCATATTTCTATAGTTGAATATTTTATGATGTTATGTTTATGTAGCGTGACAGACGTTTTGGGTTGTTGTAGGATCGAGTCAAATTATTGCTCAATACTACCAGCTCATTCGTCTTGGGTTCGAGGTGAGTCTATCTAAACCAAAAAAATATATAATCCTAGCTTGCATGAGTTATACTATCTTAACGATTAGTATGTTTTGATTTGAATAGGGGTACAAGAATGTGATGGAGAATTGCATAGAGAACATGGTGGTTCTCAAAGAAGGGATAGAGAAAACAGGGCGTTTCAACATAGTCTCAAAGGACCAAGGAGTGCCAGTCGTAGCATTCTCTCTCAAGGACCATAGTTTCCACAACGAGTTCGAGATCTCAGAGATGCTACGTCGTTTCGGCTGGATCGTCCCAGCTTACACTATGCCTGCCAATGCACAGCACATCACGGTTCTGCGTGTTGTCATCAGGGAAGATTTCTCAAGAACACTAGCGGAGAGACTAGTGGCAGATATTGTGAAGGTGCTTCACGAGCTCGATACCTTGCCTTCCAAGATATCTAAGAAGATTGGAATAGAAGGGATCGCGGATAATGTGAAGGGCAAGAAGATGGAGAGGGAGATTCTGATGGAAGTTATTGTTGGATGGAGGAAGTTTGTGACAGAGAGGAAGAAGATGACTGGTGTGTGCTAAGGAAGTGTGTTGTGTTTGTTTGTGAATAAAGAGGTTTTTGTGAGGACTTGGCGTTTGTGTTGTTATCTCTATTTGAGCCAGTAATTATGGATTATATAAGCTTGAAACTCATTTGAGCCAGTAAATTATTGAATGGATTGTAAAAATGCTTTCCCTTAATATCTAATGCTCCGTAGTTCAATGTGTGCCACCAAATTCTTCTTCCTTGTTCATAAGGCTTTAATTTCTTGTTGATCATGCTATTTTGTACATGAATTAATATGATCCACATTTGAAATGTATAGCTACGGAGCACGCAGTTCAGTTCTGATAAGAACAGGGAAACACTTTATAAATCTGAATGTTTCTATGTATTTCAAAGATGAGAGGCAATGCCTCTTTATACAAGTTACAACCAGTGTTTATAAACCCTACGTACAATGAAGCCTGTATACATGAATCGTAAGCCTAATATAGGCCCAATACCCCCCCCCTCAAGCTGGAGTATGGAGATTACAAATACCCAGCTTGGACAAAAACTCACCAAATTCTCGACTACCCAAGTTGAGCTTTTGTGCCAACATGTTTGGTGACAATGGTTCCCCGAAGTATCTCATCGTGAATGAAATGACAATCATTTTCTATATGTTTCGTTAGAGCATGATATACTGGATTAGAGGCCAAATTGATTGCAGAGAGACTATCGGAATAGACCATTACCGGCGTGACTTTCTTTATCCTAAGTGCTGGCAACAGTTGCCGTAGCCATAAGATCTCCTGAACAATGTCGCCCATAGCCATATACTTGACTTCAGTTGAAGAACGTGACACAACGTCATGCTTTCTTGTCTTCCACGATAACGGAGAACCAGCGAGTTGTATGAACCAGCTGGTGAGAGATCGACGAGTGAGAGGACATGAACTCCAATCAGAATCACACCAAGCAGTAAGTGTTAAGTTAGGGTCAGCTCGTAAAAGTATTCCTTGACCTGGGCTGTTCTTTAAGTATCGAATGACACGTAATGCAGCATCCCAATGTGTTTTACGCGGTGAATCCATGAACTGTGACAAAATGTGAATGACATAAGACAGTTCGGGCCGGGTAACACCAAGATAAATAATTTTCCCAATCAAATTGCGATAAGAGGTAGGATCCGGAATCAAATCATCATCGGCGAGTGCCAAACGGTGGTGTTGGACAATGGGGAATGAGACAGTTTTGACGCCAAGACAACCCGTTGTAGTGATAAGATCTAAGGCATGCTTGCGTTGACATTAATAAATACCTGTAGAATTACGAGCAACCTCAATGCCGAGAAAATACCTGAGAATACCAAGGTCCTTCATGTGAAAACAGGAGCTCAAATATGCCTTAAACTCGGTAATGACATCGATCGAGCTTCTAGTGATTATCAAGTCATCTACATAAACCAAGACATGAAGTCGTGTACTCCCAGATTCGTAGACAAACAACGAATAATCAGAGATATTCTGAACAAAACCATACTCCTTCAATGCGTTACCAAGCTTTGCAAACCAACACCGAGGAGCTTGCTTCAAGCCATATAGAGATTTATGCAAGCGACATACCAGATTCTTATCATCAGATCTAAAACCTGGTGGAAGTTGCATATAAACCTCTTCTTCGAGGTCACCATGGAGAAACGCATTATGAACATCCATTCGGTGGTGTAATTCCCAATCCAAAGAGGCAGCTTGTTGTAAAAACGCACGGACCGTAACCATTTTCGCAACTGGAGCGAATGTCTCCGTATAATCGTCTCCTTCGGTCTGATGATTTTTGAGGACCACCAACCGTGCCTTGTAGCGCTCAAGTGTGCCATCGGAATTAAATTTCAGTTTGTAGACCCATTTACAACCGATAGCTTTCTTACTAGGTGGAAGAGCAACAACTGTCCATGTACCGTTTTCTTCAAGGGCCACAATCTCAAATTTCATAGCCTCACGCCAATATTCATCAAGAACAGCATCTTTGTAGTATTTAGGCTCAATTCCAGACGAGATGGCAAACAAGAAATGTTGATATGAAGAAGAGAAACGGTCATTAGAGAGGAATGCATCCAGCGTGTGAGGTGTTTGAGGGGGTAAAGGAGATGAGAGCATCATCGTTACATAATCACAGAGATGTGTGGGAGGACGTTTTACCCTTATTCCTCGGCCAAGATTCTCGACATCCTCAGGTACAGAAGCCATAACAGGTGGTACGACATCATGTATCAATGAGGAAGACGAAACTGTACACTCTGAAGAGAGAGGTGGAGCTGGTGTCGTATGCAAGAGTGTCATCAATTTGCAGGGGAGACAGAGTATTATCGGAAGAAGATGTGTCAGCAACCACATGTGACGTATCCTGATCCTGGGAACAAAACTCTGTTTCGGGTAGAGAGAACAGGGGATCGTTGTTAGGAAGGCTGGACGGCAACGAAGATAAAGATGGTAGCAATATCGGAGGCGGCGTCATTTCTGTTGCAGATGCCAGATAGGAGGACTTATGCTGCGACAAAGGTAAAGGATCAGACATCGGCAGCGAGACATCATCAAAAGATTCGGCTGCATCAAAAAATTCAAGTAGGGGGTCCAATGACGGATGAACAGGTGTACTCAAAGACATTAGTTGGGGAGTCATCGTGGCTGTGATGGGAAAATCAGATTCATAAAAAACCACATCACGGGAGATAGAAATGACTCCTGTTTCAACATTGTAAACACGCCAATCCTTTTTAGCAAACGGGTAACCTAGAAACATTGATTTATGACCGCGTTCAGCAAACTTGTCTCCATGGTTCTTGTGGTTGTGGACGTAGCAGAGACACTCGAACACGCAAAGATGAGACATAGGTGGTGGTCCATCGTAAATGAGCTCAAATGGAGTCTTGCCACATAGAAGCTTACTCGGTGTTCTATTTATCAAGTAACCCGCTGTAAGAGCACAATATCCCCAAAATTCAAGAGGTAAGTCAGCCTGAAATCTTAGAGCTCTAGCAACATTAAGAATATATCGATGTTTCTGCTCAACTCGACCGTTTTGCTGTGGTGTTGCAACACAGGATGTCTCATGTATAAGTCCCTTTGTTGCAAAGAAAGATGACAAGCAAACAAACTCATATCCGTTATCGCTCCTAACTACCTTTACAGTATTCGAAAATTGTCTTTCAACAAGTGTAAGAAACTCTTGGAGGTGAGTTGGAGCTTCAACTTTTGTCGTTAGAAGATATATCCACACGGCACGGGAATAATCATCAACTATTGTGAGAAAATAGCGAGAACCACATAGTGCAGAAGTTCGATATGGACCCCAAAGATCGCAATGTATCATCTCAAAAGCAACAGAGGTTTTATTTGAACTCAACGGAAAAGAAATTCTTGTTTGTTTTGCGCGCACACAAATCTCACACGTCTTTGAATCAAAACTACTAAAACTAGAATCTGAAAACGGTAGCATCTCTAATGCTTTAGTGGAAGGGTGGCCCAAGCGGCAATGCCAAAGATCCAACGAGCACTCCTTAGTTTGCACAGCTGCTCTGACTGGCACTTCTAGAAAGAAATAGAGTCCATTGTGTTGCTCACCCACTCCAATCACCATCCTCGTGATGCGGTCTTGAACAACACAAAGACGGTCAATGATTTGTAAGGCACAACCACTCTCACGTGTCAACTGTGAGATAGAGATCAAATGACAGTGTAAACCATCCATAAAGTAGACATTTTCCAATGTCAACGTAGAGCCAAGATGCACACGACCCTGTTGGTTCGATAGAGTCCGACGTCTGTCAGGCGAGGTGATTAAGACAGGATGCATAGCAGTAATATCCAACAGAAACTCAACATTGCCTATCATATGGTTGGACGCACCTGTGTCAATGATCCAAGATTCAATAACGAATTTACCTGTGAGTTTATGTGTGGGAGATTTTTCACGTTCTTGAAGAACTTGAACTAAAGACTTCCACTGGGCGTCATTCAGTCCTATGATACCAGCTCGATCGTTCACAGTAAGCGGAGTATGAGACACGTTATATCCAGCTGCAACAGTGGTAGGAGAAGCGTTGGTGATTACCATGTTAGCGCGCACATGTGATATATCATAGTTTTTACCCGTTTTTAACCATGATATAAGTCCTTTTATTGAGTCTTTTGAGTATTTTTAGAGTCTTTCAGAGTCTTTTCAGGAATTAGGCACAATTGGAGCTAAATTGGATTTATCGAAGTTTCTGGAGCACCTCGGAGCTGAAGCAGTTCGGAAACTGAAGCTCAGTATCGATCGACACCGCCATCCAGAAGAAACTTACTGAGATTTCTTTTATCGATCGATACCATTTATGGTGTCGGTCGATACCGATAGTCAGAAAGCACAATCTTCAGAAAACCCGAAGAAGAAACAGAAGATTTCCTTATTTTGCAATTAACTCCAAAGCGTGTATTAGCTATATAATTAGGGTTTTCAGCTTCTTAGAGGAAGAGACTGATTTTGGGAGATAGAGAATTTTGCAATAGAGTTTTGGGAGAAGAACCTTGAACCCTCTTTGTATTCTTACTCTATTTTACTTTATGATATCTATTTTATTCATGATGTTTGTTTGATTCACCATGTCTGAGTAGATTCCTTGTTAGGTTTAGGGTTATTCAAAGATATTTGATGGATAGTTAAAATTAGATTTAATTGTTAGGAAAATCTATAGAGTTCTTCACCTAGACTTGAGATTAATGTTTATTCTAGCCTCGCGAACTAGAATATGATATTAGGTTGATTAATTGACACGAAAGTGTGATTAGTTTCATGAACTAGTGTTTGGTGAGCAAAAGACCTATTCGCAAAGAAATTTAGTTTAAGATTTTGTGAAAAATTAAACATGAACATTAATGCTTATTTAAATTAATAAAATATAAAAAGAAATTTGGAATTCTAGGTTTAGACATAGATAGTCTTCGCAGCGACAGTTGGTTGATTTTACATTTGTGTTTCAAGTTCAAGAACAATACTTATTATATTCATGACATTTTATTTGATTGACAATTCTGATTTACCTGCGAATTTCCCTAGGCTTAGCGCTTTTCTTATTGATCTTACTACTTGATTTTAATCGTTTTACTACTTTTGATTAAATTCATTTTGCTTAGCTTAATTCACATTCTGGAATTTATTGAGTGATAATCTTGAGTCTTTGTGGTTCGACCCCTAAAATACAACAGCTACTGCTTAGATACTTTAGGGTATTATATTTGAGCATATCAAATTTTGGCGCCGTTGCCAGGGACTCTAATTTCGCCATTAGATTTAAGTTTAGAATTTCGACTAAGTTGTCGAGCATCGATCAACACCCTTTAGGTATCGATCGATACTCGTCTTAATCCCTGTTACTTACGTGCTTCAACTTCTGTGTTTCAGGTGTATGCACAATCGTGAGACCAGAAGAAGCAAGAATAAGCAGTTGACTAATCTATCCAACAAAGAACTAGCTTATTTATAGCGCACGATCAGAAAGCAAAAGAAAAAAACAGTGATGAACAATCCGATTATGCTCGCTCGTGATGAAGCTGGGGTTTTGAGAGATCAGGAAGGTCATCTGTAAAATGAGCAAGGACAGAGGGTTGATGCAGAAGGAAACATCGTTGTCCCTGCAAAGGAAGCCAACGAGGTTATCCCACCAGCTGTGCGTGGGAATGTTGGGAATGCTCTGGTTAATCGCGCCAGGACGCTTGGGGAGTACAACAGACCCGATCAGTTCTATGCCAATCGGTCTGCGATTCGTATTCCTACTTTTCAGAAGAATGACTTTGAGCTGAAGCCTACATAGTACACTCTCGTAGGCCAGCACCCTTTTCATGGTCTTTCTCACCAGCATCCCATGGATCACATCGAGAGGTTCGAAGACTTGGTCACCAGTATCAAGTACAATGGAGTGCCCAATGAGTTCCTCTTTTGTAAGCTCTTCCCATACTCTCTTGGTGGAGATGCAGCTTACTGCCTGAAGCAGTTACCTCCTGGTTTTCTAACTACTTAGGAAGAGACTAAGAATGCGTATCTGACTAATTTCTATGATGATGCGAGATCCGAAGAGCTCAGGAACAAGATCTCCCAGTTTTCTCAGGGAGCAACTGAGGCATTCAAGGCATCTTGGGTTAGATTTCTGTCTTATCAAAGGGATTGTCCTCATCTTAGTTTCTCACAAGTTCAGTTGTTGGGTATCTTCTTCAAAGGGATCGATTGGAGATATCAGATGCTTACATACTGATTGAGATGCTTACATACTGAATGAGAACTTGGCATCTTGCAACAACACCAAGAATGCTGACTACGAGCAGAAGAAGCAGAATGGGGACGCCGACGGAAGAAGCAGAATGACTTCACCAGCTTTCAGAAGGTATATCAAGCAGATGGTGTCAAGTAATGTGAATCTTGAGGAGGGAGTGCTCTGAGGATTACTCACGAGTGCAGTGCGATCCTACTCAACAAGATCCCAGAAAAGCTGCCAGACCCTAGAAGTTTCGTATTGGATTGCACAATCTTCACTGAAAGGTTCGAACGCTCCCTTTGCGATCTCGGTTCCAGTGTCAACCTCATGTCGTATTCAGTAGCTAAGAGAATGGGGATGATAGACTTCTCACCCACTAGGATCTCTCTAATTCTTGCTGATTGCTCGGTTCGATTTCCCAAAGGATTACTCGAGGAGGTTCCAATTATGATCGGAGACTGCTTAGTCTCGACTGATTTCATAGTCCTAGAGTACGACGCTGAGCCAAGAGATCCACTGATTTTGGGCAGACCCTTTCTAGCCACAGCATGCGTTCTGATCGACTGCAAGAATGGGAGAATATCCCTTAACATTGGTGATCTGATCATGACTTTCAACATGGAGAAGATGATGAAAAATCCAACCATTGATGGGCAGACATTCTTCATCGATACTTTCAGTGATATATCGGACGAGTACTTCATGCGGTTACACCCTGAGAACCCTTTGGAGAGAGCACTGGTTTGTTCAGCTGAAACAGAAATGAATTCCTGTGAGGTTGCTACTGGGTGCGCCACGATCCTTGACAACAGCACTGAGGCATTAATCGACACCACTGAGAGCATCGATTAACACCAGCTATTTTTACCCGAGCAACTGGTTGTCACTCCTACCCGATCTGATTCATTTGGTGATTGGAGTGAGAAGAGAGCTCCTAAACTCGATCTTAAACTACTTCCAGCAATTCTGAGGTATGTCTTTCTTGGCCCTAACTCCATATATCCTGTAATTGTTAATTCTTATTTAAACAACGTAGAGGTCGCCTTACTGCTGAGCAAGTTGCGCAAGTATCGCAAAGCTCTCGGCTATTCTCTTGATGACATTTCAGGTATAACACAAGATATGTGCATGCATCAAATTCATATAGAGGAAGAGTCAAAAGCTTCAATCAAACATCAGAAGAGGCTAAACCCGAATCTGAAGGAAGTTGTGAAGAAAGAGATAATGAAACTTCTGGAAGCAGGGATCATCTACGCCATCTCCGACAGCAGTTGGGTCAGTCCAGTTCATGTTGTACCTAGGAAAGGAGGATTTACTGTGGTAAAGAATGAGAAAGATGAGCTGATCCCGACAAGAACAATCACTGGGCACCGCATGTGTATAGATTACACGAAGTTGAATGCTGCTACTAGGAAAGACCATTTCCCACTGCCATTCATCGATCAAATGCTAGAGTGGTTGGCGAGTCACCCGTACTACTGCTTCCTGGATGGATACTCAGGCTTTTTCCAGATCCCGATACATCCACACGATCAGGAGAAGACGACGTTTACATGTCCCTACGGCACATTCGCTTACATGAGAATGCTGTTTGGGTTATGTAACGCTCCAGCCACTTTTCAGAGATATATGATGTCGATTTTCTCGGATATGATCGAGGAGTTCATGGAGGTGTTTATGGATGACTTTTCAGTTTACGAATCTTCATTTAAGGGCTGCCTAGACAACTTATGCAAGGTACTTCAGCGATGTGAAGAGAAACATCTAGTTCTGAACTGGGAGAAGTGTCACCTTGTGGTTCAGGAAGGCATTGTTCTGGGACACAAGGTTTCTAAGGCTGGGATCAAAGTTGACAAGGCTAAGATTCAGGTTATGACAAGCCTCCTGCCACCAACATCTGTGAAGGACACTCGGAGTTTTCTTGGTCACGCCGGGTTCTATCGCAGATTCATTCAGGATTTCTTTAAGTTAGCTCGCCCACTTACTACTCTTCTCTGTAAGGATGTCACCTTCGATTCTACACTGGAGTGTCTTGTCGCGTTCGAACATATCAAGAAAGCATTGGTTACTGCTCCTATTGTTCAACCACCAGACTGGAACCTCCCCTTTGAGATCATGTGCGATGCGAGTGATTTTGCAGTTGGATCAGTTCTGGGTCAGAGGAAAGACAAGAAGCTCCATGTCATTTACTACGCCAGCAGGACATTGGATGATGCTCAAAAGAACTGCAGCACTACAGAGAAAGAGTTACTCGCCGTTGTGTTCTCCTTTGAGAAGTTTCGTTCTTATCTGATTGAGAGTAAGGTGACCGTTCATACTAACCATGCTGCTCTCAAGTACTTGCTGCAGAAAAAGGATCTAAAGCCTCGCCTCTGCCGTTGGGTTCTACTGCTCCAAGTTTTTGACATCGAGATTAAGGATAAGAAAGGGGTAGAGAATGGAGTTGCAGACCATCTCTCACGAATGAGGATCGATGAAACCGTGCCTATTGATGATTCTTTACCTGAGGAGAAGATCTATTTCATCAAAACTGGGATTCGACACAACCCTGTTGTGACTCTGCCAGTGCAAAACACCAGCATCGATCGACACTCTCCTAGTATCGATTGACACCCTCACGGGATTTTGCAATCTCCCCGTGTCCAGAATTTTGGCATCGATCGACACTCATCCAGTATTGGTCGATACCAGGTATCTGCCAGTGCTGTTTCGGCTGCAGACCACTTTTCTGCTAAGGAATCGTTGGCTGTTACCACTCCTGCTTAACCTTGGTATGCTGACATAGCTAAAGTATCTTGCTATGGAGTACAAATCAAGGCATCTCAAGAAGTATGAAAATAAGAAGTTTATGCGAGATGTCAGACGATTCTTTTGGGATGAACCGTACTTGTACAAGCACTGTTCTGACGGGATTTACAGAAGATGTATCGCTGAGACTGAGGTGCCAGAAGTTCTATATCAATGTCATGGATCTGAGTATGCTGGGCACTTCGCCACATTTAAGACAGTTGCCAAAGTTCTTCAACCTGGTTTCTGGTGGCCTACACTGTTCAAAGATCCTCACGCTTTTATCTCACATTGCGATGTTTGCCAAAGAAGAGGGAAGATCAGTAAGCGACATGAGATGCCACAAAACTTCATCCTCGAAGTAGAAGTTTTTGACTGCTAGGGTATCGATTTTATGGGACCATTTCCTCCGTCGCGGCAAAATAGGTAAATCTTGGTTGTTGTGGATTACGTCTCCAAGTGGGTGGAAGCAATTGCTAGTCCTACCAACGATTCTTCCGTAGTCCTGAGGCTTTTCAAGACCATTATCTTCCCTCGATTTAGAGTACCTCGGGTTGTTATAAGTGATGGTGGCACTCACTTTATCAACAAGATCTTCAAAAAGCTGCTGAGGAAATACGGTGTACATCATCGCGTCGCCACACCTTATCATCCTCAGACAAGCGGACAGGTTGAGGTCTCAAACAGACAGATCAAAGAGATTTTGGAGAAGACAGTTGGCGCTACACGGAAAGACTGGGCAACGAAGCTCGACGATGCACTTTGGGCTTACCGAACCGCTTTCAAGACACCACTCGGCACCACACCATTCCATTTGCTGTATGGGAAAGCATGTCATCTTCCAGTTGAGATCGAGCACAAAGCAGCCTGGGCTACCAAATTGATGAATTTCGACATCAAGCCTGCTGCTCAAAAGCGATTGGTTCAACTAAATGAGCTAGATGAGATCAGACACCTCGCCTATGAGAACTCCAAGCTGTACAAGGAGAGGACCAAGGCCTATCACGACAAGAAGATCTTGTCTCGCCACTTTGAACCGAATGACCAGGTACTTCTGTATAACTCTCGTTTATAGTTATTTCCTGGGAAATTGCGTTCTCGTTGGTCAAGTCTCTTCACAATCAAGGAAGTCCGCCCATATGGTGCAGTCGTGTTGGTGAATGGTGAGGGAAAGGAGTTCACTGTCAATGGACAGCGGGTGAAACACTATTGGGCGAAAGCCGCTATTCCAGATGGCCACATAATGCCTCTGGCTGAACCACCAGCTGCCTAAAAGATCCCAATGTCAAGCTAAGGACATTAAACAAGCACTTGGTGGGAGGCAACCCACTGGTGAGTCTGTACATAGGTCTTTCTTTTCATTTTCATTTTTGTTTTTGTGTCTTGTGTCTTCACGTGAACCAGGTTCAGATGAGCAGTATCGATCGACACCCATCAGTATCGATCGATACCGAGACCAGAGAAGGACTGTGCTATCATGTTGCAAATATCGATCGATACCACTATCGGTATCGGTCGATACCCTTCGTCCAGGTAAGTTTCTCTATAAAACACTCGGGATTCTTCTTTATTTTCTTCATTCCCATCTGATGAGGACATAGAGACTGAACAGGAAGACAATCCGTCAGAAGCCTTTCAGGATGTTCCAGTTGCTGAAGATATCACAATTATGAGAGAACCACCAAGAACAAGATCAGGAACTCGAAGACTTAGAGAGCTATTTAACAAGAGCATTCAAGCCTTCCTGGATCAAGTAAAAACGTCCAAGCCCATTCAAGAAGCTTCTCCAAATTCGACTAAGTGTTTAACAGGCCATGAGGAGCCCAATGAAAAAGTAAAGATGGTTTTCACCATTCAGCCCATCTAGGCCTATTCTCCTTATCAAAAACGACCAGGTATGTGTTTCAATTAATATTATTGTGTTTGTTCGTTTTGCAGGCCTAAAAGATTAGTATAAGTTTAGGATTTTATAATATGCTTGTATGTTCGTTTTATGACATTTAATAGCTTGTAATAGGTTGTTTTTATTGCATTTTCGTTTTAGGACTTTAGATTAGCAATTGATGTATTAGGTTTTCAGCACACGAATGCATCAGCTGCACGAACCATTATATAAGGTTCCTTAGCAGCAGTGTATTTTTTTACCCTATCTATGATATAACGCAGTTCTTCACTGAAACCCTAGAACTCTCTGAGGTTTGAGAATTCTGGAACCCAATCATCTTTCCTTGTGAGTAATATCAAGGCGACTTGATTGTTTGTCTTATCACAAGATCCTTCACAGTCTTGTGTGGCGACCATCGATCCACAAACCATCAATCATCATCCTCTATCTCGTTCCATCCATTTGTCACAAAAACTCGATCGGAGCCTTAGCTCGATCACCTAGCTCGAGTCTAGGCTCGAGTCAGTCACCTTCGCATCATTCGCTCACCTCGATCCTTAGCTCGATCCCTCAGCTCGAGTGCACACTCGAGTCAAGCTCCCACCCGCATCATCTTCATCCATCACTCTCGCTCGACCACCTTACTCGATCTGATCAGATCGAGTCAGTTCACTCGATCATGTCACTCAAGTCATCTACTCGAGCCAGCACCCGCCACAACCATCTCGCTCGATCACCCACACTCGACCTCCTCACTCGATCCTTAGCTCGAGTCAGGCGCTAGTCCTCCATCCCACCTCATCTACACGCTTCCTTCTTGCATCATTTGGTATCAGAGCTGAAAAGCTCCTATATCAGGCTACCTCTAATCCATTTACTTAGTTTACATCATCTGGTATCTTGTGTGCTGCAGTTTAATTTGTGTTAGGTTTTGTTTAGGGTTTTCTTTTGTTATCTAGAATCGGTTTAGGATTAACATTATCTTTTATTATCTTCTAGAATTTTCGTTTTAGGTTTGTTGTCAGAAGTTTAGGTTCTGTTTTGTTGAGTTTGGGTTCTGTCTTTGTTTCAGGTTTCTGTTCTGTTTCTGTGTTTTGTCTTAATTTGAGTTTGTGTTCTGTTTTTGTGAGTTGTGTTCTGTCTTAAGTGTGAGTTGTGTTTTGCCTTATTTTTCAGTTTGAGTTCTGTCTCGTTTTGTCCTTGTTTTGTGTTGTCGTGTGCTTGCTTGTGTCTGCTGCTTGAGTTTGCTTGTGTCTGCTTGTGTTTGCTGCTTGAGTTTGCTTGTTGCTGCTTGTGTTGTTGCTTGTGCTTGCTACTTGTTGCATTTGTTTGAGTCTGTTTCTGTTCTTATAGCATTTAATTGTTGTCATCATAGGCTTATTAGTTCTGTTTAGATTTTTAGTTTTTATTTTGTTCTTTCTGTTCCCTAGGCCCTTGATCGTCTGTTTAAGTGTGTGCAGGAAAGAAATGTCAGGAACAGACGCTGATCCCAACGCGGCACTCCTGGAGGCACTCCAAGCTATGAGAAACGACTTGGCATCTCAGATTGGACGAATTGAACAAAGAGTAGGTCGTTTGGAGCTCCCTAGAGAAGAAGAACACTCTGATGCTGAAGATAGCGAACACACCATTGACGCCAGAGCAAGGAGGAGAAACCAGGCTGCAAACGACAACCACCAACTTAACCACAACTACGCATCATACGGAAAAGGGAGGTAAACCGTGTGGTTTTAAAGATTTTAAAACTGACTGTTCCTACTTTTGCAGGAAGAGTTAATCCACATGCTTACTAGACTGGGAGAGAACGCATGGAGTACATCTTCGACTACTACGAGTACAATGATCAAGAAGAAGATAGCACTTGCTTCAGCTCAACTCACGGACCACGCCTTATCCTGGTGGATAGAAAAACTCAAGACCGCAGAAGAAAACCACTTCGAACAGATCACAACGTGGGCAGCCATGAAGTTCAACTTCAGAAGGCGATTTGTTCCCCCTCACTACCACAGGGAGATGCAAAGACAATTCAGACAACTATTCCCAGAAGACAAAAAGTGTGGAGGAATACTTTGAGGAGTTCGAACACCTCAGAAACAGAATGGCATTAGAGGAGAGTGAAGAAGTCCACATGGACACTTCATTGATGGACTCATGACCGCATCGCCAGAAAGGTAGAACGTCAAACTTGTCATGATTAAATGAATTACTGCATGTTGTTGTGCAGGCTGAACAGGGAATCAAGAAAAGACTGCTGCAACAAACCGTTCCAGGCCTAACCAATGGAGTGCACTCTCAGCAAGGAAACCAGTGGAACGCACCCCAGCCCAGCAGTGTTGATAAAGGCAAGGCATTACAACCACACCCCAGGAAAAGAAACCAGCCTTTGACACCACCAGAAACAACCGCCAGGACCCGGTAAGTCTTCTGCTTCTAAAATACTAGAGCTAGAGATATAACCTGTTTCAAATGTCAGGAGAAAGGGACACTATGCTAGAGAGTGCCAAACCAGCGAGTCATGATCCTCACACAAGAAGGAGGATATGAATCCCAAGACGAGGAAGAGGTCTGGAAGCTGCTGATTCAGAGAGGAGATTCGCAATATGCAGAGACCGGAGACATGCTTGTTGTCTGCAGGGCCTCTAAGTGCAATGAGTGATCCAGACACCATCCAGAGGGAGAACTTGTTCTTCACACGCTGTTCTGTCCAGAACAAGGTATGTAGCTTAATCATAGACGGAATGTTCTTATACTAACGCTGCGCGAGCAGATTTTGTTTGATAAGCTAGGTTTGAAGACAACCTCACATCCAAGACCCTATAAAGCTGAGATGGTTAGACTCCAACACTGAAATTAGAATCCAGGAGCAAGTCAAAGTGCTTTTCAGAATAGGTAAGTAGAGAATGAGGTTCTTTGTGAATGTAGTGCCAATGCAGGTAGGACATATTCTGCTCGGACGCCCATGGCAATTTGACAGAGAAGTTCTGCACAACGGACGCACCAACACTCACTCCCTCACCTTCCAGAAACGCAAATTCCAGCTTGCACCATTGTCTCCTCAAGAGATACATGAGATGCAGACTTAATTTGCTACGGATGCTAAGGTAAGTAAGACTAACCTTTCATCACACCTAGCACTATTTGCAAAGCTTTTAGCAACATAAAGAAACGGTGCTACTATGGTTTTTTAGAGATGTTTGTCTTACAAGAACACAGGAAGTGATGCTTCCCCAAGAAATCATTTCTTTGCTTGACAGGTTTAAGAAGGTATTCCTGAAGAGATACCAGCTGGGTTGCCACCCATAAGAGGAATTAGAGCATCAGATTGATCTCATTCCCGGCGCAGCACTACCCAACAGACCAGCTTACAAGGTGAATCCCACAGAAGCTAAGGAATTGGAGAAGCAAGTTCAGGACTTAATGGAGAAAGGCTACATCAGAGAGAGTCTTAGTCCTTGTGTCGTCCCAGTTCTGTGGGTGCCCAAAGAAGGATGGAACTTGGCGGATGTGTGTAGATTGCCGCGCAATCAACAACATCACCATCAAATACCGCCATCCTATTTCCAGGTTAGATGATATGCTTTATGAGCTATCTGGTTCTAATGTATTTTCAAAAATTGATCTCAGGAGTGGATATCATCAAGTGAGGATGAAAGAGGAGACGAAATGGAAAGACTGCATTCAAGACCAAGCAGGGTCTGTATGAATGGATGGTCATGCCATTTGGCCTCACCACGCCCCCAACACCTTTATGAGGTTATAATGAACCATGTCTTAAGGGCATCAATCAGTAAGTTTGTAGTCGTTTATTTCGACGACATACTTATCTACAGTAAAACGTTTGAAGATCATTTAATGCACCTTGAATTGATTCTAGAAACAGTTCAGAAGAGGGCATGTATGGGAACCTTAAGAAGTGTTCTTTGCTGCTACGAAGTTATTTTCTTAGGTTTTGTGTAAGTTCTCAGGTTACAGGTGGACCAAGAAAAGATTAAGGCAATACAGGATTGGCCAACTCCAACAAGCATAGGACATGTCCGGAGCTTCCATGGACTAGCCAGCTTCTACAGGCGATTTGTCAGAGATTTCAAGCACTGTGGCTGCTCCTCTCACAGATGTGATTAAGAAGGACATTGCCTTCAAATGGGGATCAGCCCAAGAAGACGCCTTCAATACTCTTAAATCTCGTTAACTAATGCACATGTTCTAGTTTCACCTGACTTTAACAAAATGTTTGAAATTGAATGTGATGCCTCAGACTAGGTATTGGAGCTGTACTCACACAAGGAGGACGTCCAGTAGCCTACTCAGTGAGAAACTAAGTGAGGCCAGCCTAACTACTCAACTTATGATAAAGAGTCTTACGCACTAGTCAGATCATTGGAGACGTGACAGCACTATCTCCTATCAAAGGAATTCGTTATCCACACTGATCATGAGACGTTGAAGCACTAGAGGTCAGACAACACTAAAGAAACGTCATGCTAAGTGGATGGAGTTTGTGGAGTATTTCCATACATCATCAAGTACAAGAAAGGCAAAGAGAACGTGGTAGCAGATGCATCTGTCCAGATGACACCTGCCTGATCACAACATTGGAGGCTAAAGTTCTAGGATTCGAACAATCTAAAGGAGGCTTACAAAGATGATCCAGACTTCAGCCCCATATATCAGAACTGCTCTCAAACACCCTCTGGTTTCTTATTACATTCATATATTGATTATCTATTTCGGGGAAACGTTTGTGTATTCCTCAGGGGTCTATGAGAGACTTGTTGATCAAAGAAGCGCATGGAGGAGGACTTATGCGGGCATTTCGGAGTAGACAAGACTCTGAGTGTTTTGTGGAGCATTTCTTCTGGCCCATTCAAGAAGGATGTGGAACGATTCTACTCCAAATGTGTTACATGCCTTAAAGCTAAAATCCAGTCACATCCCCATGGTTATATATGCCTCTTCCTATTCCTTCAATGTCTTGGGTAGATATTAGTAGGACTTCGTTTTAGGCTTACCCAAAAATCCGAGGAAAGATTCTATTTTTGTTGTAGTGGACATGTTTCAAGATGGCACATTTCATTCCATGTGCCAAGGCCAAATGACGCTACACAAACAGCCAGCTGTTCTTCAAGAAGTAGTTCGACTACATGGAATTCCAAGAACCATTGTTTTAGACCGCGACTTGAAATTCCTAAGTCATTTCTGGAGGGTTCTATGGAGGAAGATAGGAACAAAGCTACTCTTCTCAACAACTTATCACCCACAGGAACGATGGGCAAACAGAGGTAGTAAACGAGACACTCTTACTCTGTTTGAGAGCAACGGTTGGTAAGAACTTCGAAACTGGTTTAGACTGCATTCCATTTGTTGAATTGCTTATAACCATGCTAACCACTCTGCTACTAAGCTGTCACTTTGAGATTGTTATGGATTTCAGCCAACTACTTCTTTAGATCTTGTACCATTCTCGCCACTAGACGTTTACTAATCAACGATGGAGAGGTTAACGCTGAAGTTAACAAGAAGCTTGCACCAGAAGGAAGGAGAACATTGAGAAGAAAACAGCTACGTGCAAAGGAGACTGCAGATAAAGGGCGCAAAGAAATCATCTTCAATCCAGGCGATTGGGTTTGGGTTCATATGCGGATTGAGAGGTTTCCCAAACAAAGGAAGGCTAAACTCGCACCAAGAAGAGCTGGACCATTCCGAGTTTTAGAAAGGATCAACAACAACGCCTACAAGCTGGATCTTCCAGGTGAGTTAACCATTTCTCCAGTATTCAATGTTTCTGACTTGCTTCCTTACAATGCTGCAGATGATGAAGTTCTGAGGTCAGAACCTTTTCAAGAGGGAGGGAATGATGAGGACATAGAGACTGAACAGGAAGACAATCCGTCAGAAGCCTTTAAAGATGTTCCAGTTGCTGAAGATATCACAATTATGAGAGAGCCACCAAGAACAAGATCAGGAACTCGAAGACTTAGAGAGCTATTTAACAAGAGCATTCAAGCATTCCTGGATCAAGTAAAAACGTCCAAGCCCATTCAAGAAGCTTCTCCAAATTCGACTAAGTGTTTAACAGGCCAGGAGGAGCCCAATGAAGAAGTAAGGATGGTTTTCACCATTCAGCCCATCTAGGCCCATTCTCCTTATCAAAAACGACCAGGTATGTGTTTCAATTAATATTATTGTGTTTGTTCGTTTTGCAGGCCCAAAAGATTAGTATAAGTTTAGGACTTTATAATATGCTTGTATGTTCGTTTTATGACATTTAATAGCTTGTAATAGGTTGTTTTATTACATTTTCGTTTTAGGACTTTAGATTAGCAATTGATGTATTAGGTTTTCAGCCCACGAAGGCATCAGCTGCACGAACCATTATATAAGGTTCCTTAGCAGCAGTGTATTTTTTTACCATATCTATGATATAACGCAGTTCTTCACTGAAACCCTAGAACTCTCTGAGGTTTGAGAATTCTAGAACCCAATCATCTTTCCTTGTGAGTAATATCAAGGCGACTTGATTGTTTGTCTTATCACAAGATCCTTCACAGTCTTGTGTGGCGACCATCGATCCACAAACCATCAATCATCATCCTCCATCTCGTTCCATCCATTTGTCACAAAAACTCGATCGGAGCCTTAGCTCGATCACCTAGCTCGAATCCAGGCTCGAGTCAGTCACCTTCGCATCATCCGCTCACCTCGATCCTTAACTCGATCCCTCAGCTCGAGTGCACACTCGAGTCAAGCTCCCACCCGCATCATCTTCATCCGTCACTCTCGCTCGACCACCTTACTCGATCTGAACAGATCGAGTAAGTTCACTCGATCACATCACTCGAGTCATCCACTCAAGCAAGCAACAAACACAACCATCTCGCTCGATCACCCACACTCGACCTCCTCACTCGATCCTTAGCTCGAGTCAGGCGCTAGTCCTCCATCCCACCTCATCTACATGCTTCCTTCTTGCATCACCATCGATCGAAGCCGCCGTTCACTCACGATTCTCTCTCACCATTTCTTCATTTCTTAACCGATTTGGTTGATTTAAACGCCTATTCTGATAGGAATTTCATCCCCATTGTCACCCTAGCATTCATTTTCTCGATCAGCAAGGTAATAAACTCAAAATATCAACTTATGGATTCGTTGCCTGGTTTGTAAAAACTCAATTTTGTTTCCTCTGTTTTACTTTCTTGCATCGTCTCACTTCCTGGATACTTTCTTGCATGAGGACACATTATATAGAATTGAATTGGCTTGATTTGCATGTTGATTTTTCTGAGAATTTTGTCTCTTGACATTGTGGAAAACAGTTGTAATGATTGAATTGGAATGAGCTGAATGTGTTGATTGTTGTTGAGTTGCTCACTGCTATTATACAGTATCTACGTGACGATGTAGTGATTTGTGTTGGCTTTGTTTTGTTCGCAGATGGCACCCCGCAAGAAAGCACAACACTCGGAAGCCTCCAGCTCTAACCTGTCACGCCACGAGTACAGTCTACAAGACTCCGTGGAGGCTTTCGATGGATTGTTCTAGCACGTCGTGGTCGTGACAGCTTGCCTCACCAACGATCGTTACAAGGTTCTGAAGGGAGATTTCACCAATGACACGGGTCCTCAGAGTTTTCTTGTGGTCCACGTCAGCGACCTGAGAGCTGCACCACACCGCACACCGCACTCCCTTTGCCCGGCTGTTGCTGCTACGCCTCCTTGGCCTAAGTTGGAAGGAAGGCGGATCATTCCAAAGAGAGCATAGGCCGGTTTGCCTAAGGAGGAGAACGAGAGCGAGACCTGCATCTATAGGCCTATCGCCAAAGAGTGGGACGACTATGATACGTTGTTCTACAACGAGTGGATGTGTGTTGTTGTGGTCTCTACGCGCTTCATCAACTCTCACACTATGCGCCGTCTGGGCATCGACGTGGAGCTCTCCGCCATGCTTGATAAGATCGGTTTAGGGACATTATACTCACAGCAGTACAACCTCTATCCCGACCTTGTCTGCCAGTTCCTTGCGACCACACGCATCTACTATAGAGACGAGGTTCACCGTGACGCTTTGGAGGGCACTCTGACCTTCCTGATTCGGGACGTCCGTTACAGGCTGCCAATCCCTGACCTCTGCAATATCTACGGTTTCAACCGCGACCTCAGGCAGGTAGCTTTGCCTACTCAGTTTCATGATGTCCAAGTTTTATGGCGACACATCGGTCTTGGAGCCTACCACTCCAAGACTACCATGCAGATGGACGTTCGCCACCCCACTCTTCGTTGCATTGTCCGCATACTGAGCACCACTCTCCTCTGCAAGATGGAGCTGAACAAGTTGAGGATTTATGAGCTGATCCTCCTCTACAAGGTTGTCGGCGACCTAATTCCTGAGGATCGATATGAGTGGTCCGAGTTGAACCTCGTGGTCAACATGGGCGCCGTCTTTACGCACCACCTGGTCTCTCTGAAGACCAAGCCTTTCTCCGGACGCAACTACACCACTGCACGGAAGACCGAGTTAGTCGGTAGCCTCCTCACTCGTATCTTCGAGCATTTCGGTATCTCCACTTTAGAGTGCTCGATTGTCATAGCTTGCTCTCTCATGGATGAGCAGCATATGCAGCACATGCGTTGGCTGAAGCCAACTCGACGTTGGTGTCTCCCCACGACCGAAGGTGAGCTATTTGTGCAGCTCTCCAACCGAGCTCTGACCCCCATTGACGGCGATGCCTCCCAGCTGCGATTCGACCCAGACCCCAGCTTGCTTTCAGTTGCTCTGGCTACACGTGTACGCGCTCTGCCACGCCTCCCCTCTACTCCGATTGATGTTGATGCCGTACCCGCAGCTGACTTTGCTGGAAGTCAGCCCTGCTGTTCACAGCGCCGACAGACACCTGCTCCTGCACCCTCATTTCCTCCACCACCGGATCTGCCGATGGAGACTGCCACCTTTCAGAGGTACACCATCTCTGACACTGATGATTCAGTTGATTAGACTCTATGTTTCCTTGGTTTCACGTTATTTATTTCCCTGTTCTTTTTCTTTTCCTTTGTCTTTCAATTTGAACTCTTAGGTCTCATTCTCAGTACTCTATTTGTGTTGAACTTGTGGCCCTATTATGATTTTGTTGCTTCTAACTTGTATTCCATTGATCTAACAGTGCTTCGATATAACATTTGGTTCTCTAGACACGATTTTGGGCATCAATTTCACGACAAAAGGTCTCTGTATTGGTCGATACTTGACAAGCATCGATCGATACCCAGTATTACACACGGGTAATCTTTGTGCAATCCTTCAGTCACTCTATTCTTTTGCTTTCTTTTGCCTTCTCTAGGCTAGATTACACTGTGAATAGTGTTGTTTAAGTCTGGGGCAGGTAGTTACTGACATTGTGTTTGTTTTTCTTAGAGTCAGTTATCTTTGAGTCAAAATTTGTTTTTCTTGAGTCAAAACCTGTTGGATATTATGAACTTTTGCTTGAATCCATTGCTCTGACTTTGCTTTTAAGTAACCAGTGTTACAGAATCAGTTCTAGATCGAGTAATGAAAAATCCATAGACTGACCAGATGACTAGAAGACACCCATGTCTCCAGCAGACTTTTTTTAAAACCTGAGCCAAATTATTTGCACTTCAATTTTGAGGTTGGTATTTACAGAACTTAATTCATCATTCATATCTGAGAAAGGAACTCATGTGTTTAAAAATTATGGTATACCTCTCCCTTGACATACGTTGATACATAAAATGCATGAAAGATGAGATGATTTTCGCCAAGTAGAGGGCTAGGACACTTCCTGTGATCCCATTGTTTTACTTGGATAAGGAATGATCACACAAAAGTCTGAAGCGAGGGGTAGGAACATTTCTCGAGACCCCGTTATTCGTCTAAGACCTTTGATACTTTGAGAGGGGAGAACCGGGGATTCGGTGGCAATTACCATCAATACTCGCATCTCAAACCTTGATTTGTAAATGCGAAGCTTAATCCAAAATCAAGAGCATAAAAAGAGATAAGTCTGGGGGAGAGGAAAACATTACCAAAGTATGAAACTTGGGTAGTTCCTTGGTCATGATATCACATGAAGAAAAATCTAGAAGGTTCTTGAACATCAGCAACAGTGATGAAACGGTGATGAAGGATTCAATATGTTGATGCTGTGAGACAAAGTGTGGAATCTGGGAAGTTGTGAATGTCTACGGAGAAGTACATGGTGGTTAGATTCAGAACTGATTAGGTGATATCTGGAAAGCTTGGAAAAGGGGTCATTACAATGCTTCAAGAACAGGTGAGTCTCCGTGTTTTCAAACCTCTTTCTCTCGTTTGGTTTTCTGTTTGCTTGAGAGCAAGCAAATACTAAGTCTGGGAGAGTTGATATATCATGGTTTTTACCCGTTTTTAACCATGATATAAGTCTTTTTATTGAGTCTTTTGAGTATTTTTAGAGTCTTTCAGAGTCTTTTCAAGAATTAGGCACAATTGGAGCTAAATTGGATTTATCAAAGTTTGTGGAGCACCTCGGAGCGAAAACTGAAGCTCAGTATCGATCGACACCCATGCAGTGTCGATCGACACCGTCATCCGGAAGAAACTTACTGAGAATTCTTTTATCGATCGATACCGATAGTCAGAACGCACAATCTTCAGAAAACCCAAAGAAGAAACAGAAGATTTCCTTATTTTGCAATTAACTCCAAAGCGTGTATTAGCTATATAATTAGAGTTTTCAGCTTCTTAGAGGCAGAGACTGATTTTGGGAGATAGAGAATTTTGCAATAGAGTTTTGGGAGAAGAACCTTGAACCCTCTTTGTATTTTTACTCTATTTTACTTTATGATATCTATTTTATTCATGATGTTTGTTTCATTCACCATGTCTGAGTAGATTCCTTGTTAGGTTTAGGGTTATTCAAAGGTATTTTTGATGGATTGTTAAAATTAGATTTAATTGTTAGGAAAATCTATAGAGTTCTTCACCTAGACTTGAGATTAATGTTTATTATAGCCTCGCGAACTAGAATCTGATATTAGGTTGATTAATTGACACGAAAGTGTGATTAGTTTTCTGAACTAGTGTTTGGTGAGCAAAAGACCTATTCGCAAAGAAATTTAGTTTAAGATTTTGTGAATAATTGAACCTGATCATTAATGCTTGTTTGACTTCATAAAATATGCAAAGAAATTTGGAATTCTAGGTTTAGACATAGATAGTCTTCGCAGCGACAGTTGGTTGATTTTACATTTGTGTTTCAAGTTCAAGAACAATACTTATTATATTCCTGACATTTTGTTTGATTGACAATTCTGATTTACCTGCGAATGTCCCTAGGCTTAGCGCTTTCTTCATTGATCTTACTACTTGATTTTAAACGTTTTGCTACTTTTGATTATATTCATTTTGCTTAGCTTAATTCACATCCTGAAATTTATTGAGTGACAATCTTGAGTCTTTGTGGTTCGACCCTTAGAATACTACAGCTACTGCTTAGATACTTTAGGGTATTATATTTGAGCATATCAACAGGTTCGGCAAATATCACCTGAGAGGAGCTTGGATCAGCTTCAGTTTTGCGATACCCACCGGATTTGTTCTTTTGTTTCTCGTTCCACCACGTCGGGTAACCAATCTTGCGAAAACAGTGTGCATCGGTATGACCGTGACGACCACAAACAGTACATACCACAGAGCTATTTTGAGATGGACGTGTGCTTGTTTGAACCACAAAGCTGACGCCGGTAGTGCCTTCCTCAAACAGTCTTGATGAAAGTTTTGATTCCTCATCATGTGCTAAAACTTGATATGCTTCATCAAGTGTTGGAAGTTGTACACGTGAGAGAAGCGAAGATTTTACTCCTCCATAAAGTGAGTCATCAAGGCCCATTAAGAATTAGTGCAATTTATCTTCTTCCCTTTCCTTTCGCACATCTTCCATTGTCTTGGAATTTTGATAGTCAGTCAAACTTCTCCAAAGCTGAGTTAGCTTGCCGTAGTATGCTTCAATGGCAAGTCCCTTTTGACGACATGTAGCCAATTATGTCTTAAGACGTTACACTTGCTGTCCACTCTTCACACCAAATCGTGTTTTGGTGTGGATCCAAAAATCACTGGCGTTTTTGATATGTGAAAATGATTCGGAGATAGCATCATCAATGGTTAGTTTCATCCATGAAATGACTAGAGCATTATTTGCAGTCCAATCCTTGTAGTCTTCAGAATCTTCATCGGGACGCACAATCGTTCCATCAGCGAACCCAAACTTCTTTCGTGCCACAAGAGCACACCTCAGATTTGCAGCCCATGTATCGTAGTTAGGCCCACGCAACAGAGGTTTCGAGATCTTGGATTGTCACTAGACAAAAAGTCGTAAGGTGAGATAGTACGCCGTGTCCTTTCAAATCGTGAGCCCACAGCGGTGGATCTCACTAAGCCAGAAGATGACGAGCTTAAATTGGAGGGACTCATCGCCGGTCCAGATTCATTCATTTTGCAAAGAGAGTTTGTCGACAGAAGTAAATCAACAAACGATCACAACGTAACAAGAACAAGAATCGCGCGGAGCAGTAGCGAAACTTGAGATCGAACTTGAATCTTTTGTGGTTGATTAAAAGCTCTGATACCATGATAAGAACAGGGAAACACTTTAGAAGTCTGAATGTTTCTCTGTATTTCAAAGATGAGAGGCAATGCCTCTTTATACAAGTTATAACCAGTGTTTATAAACCCTAAGTACAATGAGGCCTATATACATGAAACGTAAGTCTAATATAGGTCCAATAAGTTCATAAAGGGCTAATGTTGATGTTATGATCATATAACTTGTTTTTATGCATTTTCGTGATCTAGGGGAAGCTTTCCTATTTCCGTGGAGTAAAATATTAGCGATATGGTAAATGAAGTCATCGCTTAGGATCTCACATTTTTAGACGTTAATTTTGTAAAAAAATTTCTATTTCAAACAAAATTCATTTACCAAAAAATAATATAAAATGGTATAAGTAAACTCAAATCAAGTGGATTATCACTCATAAAAGTTTAATAAGATAAATAGTTCATTAGAGTTTTATTCAAGTGCAAGTAAATGTAAAAGAGGTAGCGAAAAATTGAAGAACACTTTCCTAAATAATTCTTAGATTGATATTATCGAAGAAGAGTTTATCAAAATGGCAATTCTCTAGATTAACATCTCTCACTGTTCATAAAACACATTAAAACTCTATCTTGGTCATAAAAAAAAAGACTATTTTACTAAAACCCTAATTACATGGGCTAATGACATGGGTTAATGTCATGGGTTTGTATTGTCTCATAATGTTGGGCTTGCATTGTCTCAAAATGTTGGGCTTGTCGACTTGTGTCATTGTTCTTACAAATGTCACAGATCACAGGTTTGAATACAAACCTCAAAATATATTAAAACCCGAAGCTAAATAGCTAATTACCTAGTAGTTTGTACTATTGTTATAGAATGTTATAGACTGCAAACACACATTTCTGGAGTACGATCATGT
Organism: Crucihimalaya himalaica; assembly: GCA_004349715.1. Lineage (NCBI taxonomy): Eukaryota > Viridiplantae > Streptophyta > Magnoliopsida > Brassicales > Brassicaceae > Crucihimalaya > Crucihimalaya himalaica. The sequence goes on from SMJT01000019.1 coordinate 1,616,622, forward strand.
CGAATTAGATATCTCACATTACAAATAGAAGACTAAGTGATAAAAATGCATGATACCCCACTATGGTTACCTAGCTTTATGGTTCGTAACTACCATAGTCCAAAGCAACAATGGAAAGATTTGGTATGTCATATCTTTCATAAATCAAACACAAAGAAAAACATCAAAACCAATACTTTATTATGTCAAGCCAGAGTCACACGCTGCTTTATTATGCATATAGAAATACAACAAGCAAATGATAAGTCTTCTAGAGAGCCTTGAGGATATCATCGGCACTGGAAATGGTGAACTCACCACCAGATTCAACATTGGCTACAGTCACCTTGAGGTCATCGAGCAACATAGCGAATCTCCTTGACCTAACACCAAGACCCTTTTCCTTGAGATCAAGCTCAAGTCCTAGAAGATGTGTGTATTCTCCAGACCCATCTGCTACAAACTTCACATGCTTGTTCTCTGGGTATGTCTTTTCCCATGCCTTCATCACAAATGGATCGTTCACTGCAACAATACATGCAAATTACAGCGTCAATACTATAAACACCAATAGAAAATATACACATTTGGTCATCATATATGTCAGAACAGAGCTGAGATACAAAACAAATCAATTCATACTCACCACTAAAGCAAATGATCTCATCAATACCCTTTGACTTCAGTTCCTCTGCTTTCTCAATGAATCCAGGCACATGGCTCATACTAACCTCACAAAAAAAATAAAACTCAGTCCTCAAATCGAAACTAAGGATCTTACAAAATCTGTTGAAGGAGAAATCTAAAAAAAGTTTAAGACTTTATACCTGCAAGTGGGAGTGAAAGCACCAGGAACACCAAAGAGAATAACTTTCTTACCGGCGGCGATAGAGTGAACGGAGACGGTCTGAAGCTGCTCATTCTCATCGAAGAATGAGATAGTTCCGTCTGGTACAACATCGCCGACAGTAATTGGAGCCATGAGGAGAGATCTCTGCGGATTTGAAGCAAAGGGACTAATGAAAGAGTTTGGTTGGACTTGAGTGCGAAAATGAAAATAGTGCTTCGGACAATTTATATTTTATACTCCCTCCGTTTCACAAAAAGTGTCAGTTTTAAAGTTTTATTTTTGATTCACAAAAAGTGTCGTTTTGTATTTTCAATGCAGATGTTTGGTAAATTTTCCAGTTTTGTCCCTACTATTTTAATGTATTGACCAATGAAAAAAATCGTGTAATTAATTAATAGAGGATAAAATAGAAAATTTAAAGATTTTCTTAATCTGTGTGCAAAAACCTTAAAAGACACTCTTTGTAAAACGGAAGGAGTAATGTTTTTCTCGGTAAAAAAAATATATCATTAATAGACTCTTATAAAATTAGTTTGACAAAAAAAAAATAGATTTTCTAGAATTTTGACTAGCCTATATCATTAATAGATTCTTAAAATTAGTCTTGACCAAGAAAAAAATATTCCTTAACTTATGAATTTGTTAAGTTTGACTACATTTTAAGTTTGGTTGGACTTCAGACAATTTATAGTGTTTTCCGGTAATGAAAATATGTCATTAAGAGTGTTTTTGGTCAACTATAATTAATAGATTCTTAAATTAGTCAAACCAAAAAAAAAATTAGCCTATAAAATTTTTTGTTCACAAGAAATAGTAATAAAGAAAGCAGATTGACTTTGACCTTATAAACTACTAACAGTTAAATGCAAAAACATATATTTTTTCTTCAATTAAAGAAAACGGACCTGAGATAAATATATACTAGATTAAAGAATTAATTTAAATTTTTATTCTATTAAGAATAATACATTTGATGTATGTATTATGAATAGATAATCAGTGGGAGCACTATAAATTTGTTATGTTTGACTACATTTTAACCCTTGCCTAATTTTAATATTTGAATTTGAATAAAACAATGTTAGGAAAATTATTTTGTTGTTTTATAGTATGTATTAAACTAGGGAGTTGTTCCGCACCATATGAGAAGAAAAATATAGTAAGAGATGATGTCATTTTTGTTTCTGATAGTAGTAAATGTGATAACTCATGTTTTCAAATTTGTTTTATTGCAGACTATTCATCCGTGATTGATTAAAGATAAAAAAATTTAATAATTGTTTATTGGTTCAAATTCTTACTTGTTATGTTTAGTTTTAGTATAACAAATGATATTCAAGATCCTTATTGAATATTTTTTATATGTTATTATCTTGATATTTTAAAATCTATTATAAATGGAAAATAACAACAACTATACCTTAAAATTATCTCCACACATTAGTAATATTTTTAAATTTTTAATATATCTTAATTTTTTCATTATATCAAATATATTCATATATATATATATATATATATATTTACATATATATATCTTGGTAAGACATCAGACAATTTTTTTAAAAACACTATATCACAATATTATATTTTCTGTATTTTTTTTGTAGAAATATAAATTTTCTGTTTCTTTAAATTTTTTAATTCTTATATAATTATCTTACAATAAACTCAAAATATTTTAAAAAGCAATATATCTTTGATATAATAAACTGTATCTGAACCAAGAAAATGAAATTCTAGGATATTAAAAAAATTTCGTGATTTTTTTTATAGTAATTTAACTTTTATACGAATAATTTTTAGGTTTTCCAAAACCTAAATGGCAAATTTTTAATTAAATAAATTATTAAGAATAGAGTGATAATGAACAATTGTAAAGTTCTATAAATTTATCCAAGTGCCTTCAATAACTTTTTCAGAGTAACGACCAATGAATACATCATCTATTAGAGCATCAGTCTTTTGATCCTGAAATAGAAAAAAACAAAACAAATACATCAATTGCATTATTCTAAGAATTAAAATATAAACCTCAAATTTATTTTAAAGAAAGAAATATAAATAATAATAGACCTTTTCATTTACAACGATGAGGTGAATAAATTTTTCAAACATATTTGATATTTTGACTTTTATGAGAATTATGTGTTAGAGTAATTTAACTTTATTGCAAAATTGTATATTTAATTATATATGTATATACATATTTTAATATTATCTTTTTCTCTTAATATATTCAAAAGTTTCAAAAAATATTTTTTTATAATAATTTAAACTTTAATAGATATTTTAAAAGAATTTAAAAGAGTAATTCAACTTTTTGAATCTTTTAAAATTTTACTATAAATTTTTAAAGAGTAATTCATTTTTTTAAAATTAAAATTTTTAAAAAATATTTTAAAGAGTAATTATTTTCTCCTAATAAATTCAAAATTTTAAAAATAATTTAACTTTTATTCATTTTTATAATAATTGTTTTTTAAAATTGCAAAATATTCAAATTGATGAATTCGTTAAGGACAAAGTGCGAAAAAATAGTAGCAGAATATGATATTTTTATTTCTGAAAAGTTGTATTGTTTAATGGGAAAATTGCATTTTTAACCTTTAAAGTGAGACCGAATCTCACTTTGGACCTTCAAAGATTTTCACTAACACTTCAAACCTTTAAACTATGGTTTTTACCAATATAAACCTTAAAATCGTGGTTTTTGTTTACTCCGTCAAAAAATCTAACAGATCACTAATGTCCGTTAACAGAACAGTTAACTCCGTTTTTATTAAACACTCACGCTCTCTCTCTCTCTTCTTCTTCTTCTTCTCCTCTTCTTCTTCCTCTTCTTCCTCTCTTTCATCATCTCTTTCATTCTATCTCCTCTTCTTCTTCCTCTCTTTCAATTTCCTGATTATACAATCCCTAAATCTCAATCTTATTGTTTCTCTCTTTCTCAACTATGAATCCTAATTAGGGTTTTTTGTATTTTTCTGAGTTTTGCATTTGCTTATGTGGAGTAGATTCTTCTGGGTTTTGTATTTTAGGGTTTAATTCGGATGGCTTTCACCACAACAATGCTCGCCGGGAGCGTAATAGAATTCGGCAAACTCATGCCTTCGTCGGAGCTTCGTAACTCCCTTCAAGCTGAGGTTGGAGCATTGGGCTCAGGTGGCTGCTTGTTCGGTGCGACAATTCTCCGGTGAACCAAATAGATTTTGCTTATTATCTCTTGAAAAATTATTGCTTGTTTGTTCTGATGTGATGTATAGAGTAATGACAGTTTTGTACCATAGATGTGATTTTAGATAATTCAAATTTTAGAATCTAATGGTTAACCAAAATTATAATTTCATTTCTTCTTCAATATGATTTTCACTTAGTGTTTTTTGTTTCTTTTATCTTGTGTGCGTGTTCGTGTGTATGGTGAGAGCCGATTATTGTGGTTTTGAGAATTAGCCCAACAATGAGGATGAAATTGATGACACCAACGAGATTTGTAAGATGGAGATTGAGGCGAGATGTGATGAAGGACAAATTTTTCGTATGGCCATCGGTGGATTTGAAGTAGCAGGTGGCGTCGAATCTAGGAGAGTACCAGAGACCACAACGTAGGTTTGCAAGAAGAGGGAGCTTAGGCCATAGCTGAGAGATCTCGTGGACGAAGATGGAGTCTTGGTAAATTGATCGAAAAGCGTTGTAGAGACTGTTCTCTCATCGCTTTATACTCCTGGCAGCACTGTAAATACTATTTCTTGTCGTCTCCCTCTGCTCTTCCGAGCTTGCTGCCATTGTTACCTTGGAAAGTATTTCTCAATTAGCCCTCGAGATCACACGGTTGATTATAAATTACTAATAAATATTGGGATTTTTGAATTGGGTTTTGAAAGAGAAGATTTTTAAAATAGGAGAAGAAGGAAGAGCACAGGAAGATCGGCGCATGAAGACGATGGAACAGAGGACATTAGTGTTTAATAAAATATATGTTTTTATTAAATCTTAAACGGAGTTAACTGTACTGATAACGCGGGCATTAGTGATCTGTTAGATTTTTTTAATGGAGTAAACAAAAACCACGATTTTGAAGTTTATATTGGTAAAAACTATAGTTTGAAGGTTTGAAGTGTCAGTAAAAATTTTTGGAGGTTCAAAGTGAGACTCAGGCTCAATTTAAAGGTTAAAAATGCGATTTTCCCATTGTTTAATGAAGTATATAAAAAGCTGATTATTAACTTAATTTGGATTTGGATTAATTCGAAATGTTTAAAGAATCTTTTTGAATTTTTTTTTAAATCTCAAACTTTAAGTTGACTTCCGTTTTAATCACCAACTTTGCATTGATTGAGCCATAAGAGGCATATAATTTCGTATGTGACTGGTTTATCTCAAATGTGAATGGTTCGAATCCAATATTCTTTTTAAAAATAAACCCAAAACGGACTAAATTATAAAAATGTAAATATTAAAACAAAATTAATTAATATTAGATAAATTTTATAATTTAGTCTGTGAATGCTTTGTCTCAAATGTGGGAGGTTCGAATCTCGTATTGTGTTTAAAAAAAAAACCCAAAACGGCGTGATTATAAAGTTATTATATGGTTATAATATATATGAGATATTTTGCTTATTTTGGGTATTTTATATATATATAACTTTATATATATATATATATATATATTTAAAGTATAAACTTATAAGTTATAACTATAAGTTAAATATATATATATATATATAATATTTTTTTTAGTTTTAATATTTATATAAGGTTATATATATATATAAATATATATGTGTTTGTATAAAACTACCAATAAAACAGTACGGCTGGTTAAACCGTGTCTGTTATGTCTCAACAGTGAGGGGTTCGAATCCCAGATATACGTATTAAAAAAAAACTCAAAGTTCATGATTTAAAGGAAAGTCAACTGAAAGTTTATGTTTAAATTAAAAAAGACGATAGTTTAACGGAATTTAGTAACGTTGACTTTACTCCGTTAATTTGGTCCGTCAATTGACTTAACGATGTGACTTTTATGGTTGAGTCAACACAAAGTTTGTGATTAAAACGGAAATCAACTTAAAGTAAGAGTTTTTTTAAAAAAAAATCGAGAGTTTCAAATGACCGAAATGACAAATGTGGTGTCTTTCATGACCATTTTCCCAGTATCTTTCATATATATCGTTACATTTTTGTATAGAAAATAGACATTTAAGAAAACATTTTTAAGAGTTAAAATACATATAACCTCTATATCATATAATTTTTAAATAAAAATTAAAGTAAAAAAATAAGCAATCTTCATCTCCACAAAATTATAAGAAAACTACCTTAATAGTTATTTTTTGTTATTTTCCAATATTTATAAGTAGTTTATAATTTCAATTTTTAAGAGTAATTTAAATTTTTTGATTTTCAAAAATATTTTAAATAGTATTTCTTCTTTTAACTTATTCAAATTTTTTATTTTTTTTTATTTATAGTAATATAACTTCTAATTTATTTATAATAATTTAACTTTTACTTGAAATATTTTATATTTAACACAATCCGATAAGATAATAATATTTTTGACAATCTTATATAAATATATGGTCCCATAAATATCATAAATTAATAAGTATATAAACTTATCAATATATATATATATATATATATATATATATATGCAAGAAAATCTAGTGGAATATTATTCTTGTGTTCTTTTTTCTTGAACAAAACAAAATTTAATATTTGAATTTGAATAAAAAATTTATTAATTGAGGAAATTTATTTTGTTGTTTTATATGTATTAAATCATTAAATGACTTATTTGTTTAGATAAATCATCTAGTTAGGTAGCACATGAATTTTTTATTCTATAGTTAATTGTGAATGTTAAATATATTAATAAGTTTTTCTAGTAATTTACGTATAAATGCCCTTGTTCTAAAATTCTCCGCCTAGATCCGATTATTCTCCGCCTAGGCGCTAGGCCTAGCCCATCCGCCTCGATTAATGACTAATCTATTTAAAAAATCAGTCATCCGATTACTCTCCACGTAATCCGATTAATCTCTGCCTAACCCGATTAATTTCCGCCTAATCTTTACATATTTCGATAGTTTTTGGATTGCAAGTATAAAATAATCTTTTTTGTTACTAAGATGTCTAAATAGAGAGTTTGTGATGTTAAATTTAATGAAAATCATTAAATTTTAGGGTAATGAATACATTTTTATGTGTTTACTGTACTTTTAAAAACAATATTATATCAAAATTTAATTATAATGGATTAACATGTTTTTAAAACATAAATTAGCTCTAAAACTAGTCTCCGATTTCCTTAGTATGCACTAGGTCCATCCTAAATGTCCGACTAACGCCTAACGATATTTTGAACACATGTAAATGCTAAGTGAAAAAAAAACTAGAAAAATGGGCATCGAATATATAGAAACAACATAAGCACACACGCACAAAGAAAAAAGTAGTAACAAATAACTCAGTGCTAACAGAGTAACTGGGCCTAAATTAAAAGTGTTCAAAATGGAAAAACTTCGAACTGAACCGAACTGAATTATATCAATATAGATGATTTTTGGTTATACTATACAAACTGTGAGTATAGGTTTTAAGAAACCGTTGGATACAGATATAGTTCGGTTTTTAACCGAATAAACCGATTAAACTGGAAAAAAAAACCGAAAGGCCCTAGTTTACTTCTTTATAGTTTATAGTATCCTAGATTTAATGTTGTTCTCTAATCTTTTCATATATAAAAACTTTGAGAACTGATTTTTTCCGTAAAACTTTAAGAACTGTTTAGTAAAAGATGAGACTAGAGAAAAATATTCACGATTCGTGACCCAAAAAAATCTGAAATAGGAAGACTCTGAAATCAAACCAAACAAAATTATGATTTATTTAGTTTTAAACCGAAAAATCAAAACCAGTAAAACAAAAAACCGAGAGTTTCCAAACCGAACCATACCAAAACAGCTATATATATATATATAAAATATGGTGACAATTTTTCATTAATCAAAAAACCGAAAACCAAATAAACTGAATAGACTGAACCAAAAACTGGAATGAACACCCCTAGCCTAAACAACAAGACGAAATCAATTATGCAAGCACGTATACGATGCATGAGTATCGCTCAAAAGAATTGATTTACCTATTTATGTTACCAAAATACATTAATCTTTTTTTCAAATATCATGATAGAATTTTTCATTTAAACGTGTTTGACCTGAAGCGATTTCAGAATGGATAATCTACTAGAAAGTGATTCTTAATACCGTGTAAATGAGAACAAAACACATAAAAAGATATCATGGTGATTTGTAGGTTTAATAAACAAGTCTTTTAAAGCTCTTGTAATAATGCACCAATTATCGAATGAAAGTGAGACTCACGTACCGACAGAGGACGTAAGGGTCACGAACGATGGCGGTCGAGACGTTACAAATGGCACATTTCTCCTTTTAGTGAAAGTGACATTATATGTTTTTAAAAATAAAAATCCCTACCATCTTAATTTTCATACAATGATGACAAGAAAATGTCCATAATTGTCAAGGCTATGTAGCAGTACAGTTATTAAATATAATAGTCACAGATCTGATATGTTGTTAAACTTTTACATAATTTATTATTCGATATACTAATATAGTTGTCTCTTTGATATATGGTCATTTTAAATGTCAATTCTTGTGGGCATTGTTTTCAAAAAAAAAATTGATTAACAAACACAAAACAAAATGAAAATGGTGCATGTCCAAAGCAAATGGAGACTTGCTCATAAGATTTCAATACGAAAATAAATAAGATCTAAAATAAGATAGCTCATTAGACCTCTATCCGCTACAAGTATTTAGGTCGTAAACAAATTTTCAGTGAAGCGGGTTATCTGCTATTGGAGTCAAAACATAATTAAAAAAAGGAGACTACCATATATCACATTTGGCGTCAAGCTCATCGACAAGGGCATCAGAAATCGATTCAGTTCAATCCATAATAAAGGAGACTACACCTACGATGCTGGTCTTTCCCGATGGTTTGCTACTCGCCCAAATCACCCAACTTAGAGAAGCATTATAATGTTACTTATTTGTTTCCCTCTTCTATAAATTCTAAACTACTCTCAGCTTTAAGGTAACATTCATTGTACAAAAGATTTTGGTATGAATAAATTTTACATTCATTTCAAAGAAAAAAAAACATCTCCTAACGTTCATTACACATTAAAGGCCAAGTATGCATGATACCCACTATTCTTACCGAAATCGCTGGTAACCTAACTTTTTGGTACGTACCTACCATACATCAGAACAACAATGGAAAGATTTGGTATGCATCTTCACGTGAATTTCTCATTTCATAAATCAACCACAGAAAAACACCAAAACCAATACTTTACTTTATTATACCAAGCAAGTCTTCACACACCGCTTTATTATGCCTACTTATTTGAAAATCAGGCTATATAGAATCCGCTACTTCACATACAGCGGTTTACATACAGCGAGTGATAAGTTTCTTAGAGAGCCTTGAGAATATCATCGGCGCTGGAAACCGTGAACTCGCCACCAGATTCAACATTGGCTACCATCACCTTGAGGTTATCTAGCAACAGAGCGAATCTCCTTGACCTAACACCAAGACCCTTGTCCTTGAGGTCAAGCTCAACCCCTAGAAGCTTTGTGTATTCCCCTGACCCGTCCGCTACAAACTTCACATGCTTGTTCTCTGGGTATGTCTTTCCCCACGCCTTCATCACAAATGGATCGTTCACTGCATCAATACATGGAAATCACAGCGTCAATACTATAGAAACCAAAAGCAAATATACACATTTGGATCCTTAACATTTGCACATCAAGCATACTAAGCCAAATACAATGACCGATCTAATTTTAGGGCTCCGGTGGCCGAATCTCTAAAGACCCCTCATAAACAACCGTTAAGAACACTCAAATCATTGTACTCCAACTACTATTCACAATTTAGCAAGTTTGACTAACTAACGAATTCAACATTTTTGATCAGATTTCACAAGTATACACGAACTCATCACAGAGATCAAAACAAATCAATTCATACTCACCGCTAAAGCAAATGATCTCATCAATACCCTTTGACTTCAGCTCCTCTGCTTTCTCAATGAACCCAGGAACATGCTGCATGCTAACCTCACCAAAGAAAGAAAAAGAACAAACACAATTTTCAAATCAAATCTAAGGATTCATCAACTTAGAATCAAAACCCAGATCTAAAAAAGCTAAATCGAAGGAGAAATCTGAAAAAGTTTGAAACTTTATACCTGCAAGTGGGAGTGAAAGCACCAGGAACACCAAAGAGAATGACTTTTTTACCGGCGGCGATAGAGTGAACGGAGACGGTCTGAAGCTGATCATTCTCATCGAAGAATGAGATAGTTCCGTCTGGTACAACATCGCCAACAGCAATTGGAGCCATGAGGAGAGTTCTCTGCGGCTGCGAAGCAAAGGGGAAAATGATAGAGTTTGGTTAGACTGGAGCGAGAAATGAAATTTAGGGATTATGACAATTTGGCTTCGAATGGTGAGCAGAGCGGACAGAGCGGTCAAAACGGATAAATGCAGAAAAAGCAAACAAAGCGATCAAAGCGGATGCACTGGTCAAAACACAGGAACATAGATATTTATTTTTGGTGAATGGTAAAAAGCAAATTTAAAAAAAAAAATTTTAATAACAAAAAAATATTTTGGATAATTATTAAAAATTCATTAACACAATATATTAAGAAAATAGATAAAAAAATACAAAAAAATTACAAAATCAAATATTAAATCAAATATAAAATCTTATACTTCGATTTTCCCATAACACATTCGCAATAGTTTCTCGAATGTTTGTCATGTGTTGTCCATCTGCATTTTCTGCTTCATTAACCTCATATGATGCATTGTTTTGAACTTCAGTTTGAGTCTCTCTAAAATTTTCAGCAAAATCAACGTCTGTAAAATTTGACACTCTAATAAAATTATAGAGACCCATGGTCGCGATAACTACTCTCCTTTGAACATCCATATTATATCTCTGAAAATCTGTTAAAATCTTCTGTTCCGGATTACTCCGGATTAATTTTGATCACAAGAAGTTCTGTAGCTTCCAACACTTCACCAAATTTTCTATTCACGGTTTCTTGGGTTCGTCCGAATCGTAAACCAACATATTGTTGAACTTCGTTATCTCCGCACACTCGTAGAAACATAGCGACACTCACTTCAACACTTACATTCAACGAAGGTTGTAAACCATACTTTTCCTTTAAAATAGTGCATAATCCTGTGAATGCAGCTAACGACATTCTTAATAATTGTAGACATGCAGCACTATACGATCCCAAAGATTTTGCCACCCCATCCCTCCACCTGTTTGGCACGGTCCTTTCTGAAAATGTCGCTCATAGTAATCCAACGTTGGATTTATTAAAAGTTCTTCTATTTGCTCATTTTCCAAAGTCCATAACTCAAATCTCTCTACATCAGATAAGTTGTGGAGTCCTTGTGAATATAGATGACAAATTCGAAAAGCCTGAAATAACAAATAAATAGTCAATCACAAATACAATATTTCATAAATTCAATAAATTCTCAAACATAAGTACTTCATCAAAATAAATAAATTAAAATTCATCAAACATAAATTACAGAACATAAATATCACATAAATAAATGAACTACTATTCATCAGTTTCGCTCAGGTCATTATCAAATAAGGTTTGTCGAGGAAGAAACTCAGATGTGGATGGGTTGATTTCTCCAAAAGTGCTAAATAATCTCACTGATCCTGGTGTCTGAAACATTTGACCTGCTGGAGAATTACTGAGAAACCCTAGACTCGGAGATCCTATTTGTGGTCTTGGTGTATAACGAGTAAATCCTAAACCCGGAGATCCAACACCTAATCCTGGAGAATAATGACCAAACCCTATGTTTGGAGATCCTATTTGTGATCCTCGAGATGCTCGTTGTTCAACATTGATTGGTGCAAGAAATTGTCGAAAACCTTTAGTAGATGGATCAATTGGTATACTTGGAGTTCTTTGGCTTGTATGTGTAGACATACTTCCAGTAGATGATGGACCTGATGATCGAGGTGTAGAAGATCCACTCAGTGGGTGAGTAGTTCTTCGACATTCACCATGTGTTGTAAAGCCGGTTAGAGATTCCAATAACAATATCATATCCTCATTGGTCTGAAACCGAGTTGATGACATCCAATAATTATGCCAAAATAGATCAGTTTTCAGAAGCTAGAGGCATTGAAAGTAGAAATCATTGTATCTTGTAATCTCTAATGATTCAAGAATCTCTACCGCCCTTTCAAAGTCAGTAAAATCTTCTTGGTCAAAAGCACCAGGACGTAGTCGTTCATAGGTTTCTCTTTGAAAGTCCCTTATGGACGACATCATCTCTTGGATGGTCGATTCAAATTTTTTCCTTCTACGTGGTCCTCGTGACGCGCTAGATCCCCTTGGCACATTCCTCCGACTAGATGATGGTTCAACTCTTGAATGTTGTCGACCACTACGATCAGGCATCTGAGTTGGTGAATTTGATTCGGGAGCCTCACGGGTGAATGCATATGACGGTTGTGAATCATAAATGTTCACATGATACCTCTCTTCAGTTTGTTGAGTTTCTGGAACTTCATTAGGCTCCCAACCATCGTTGTTATCACCATCAGGTGAATGATCATTCCTTATTTCTGCTCTTCTTTGTCGCACAGCGTACTGGCGTTGAGAACCCACATCTAAAACAACAAAGCAACGAGACTTGATATCCCAATCTTTTGGAGGTTCTCTATTCAAGTGTGCAAGTTTGGTAAACTCCTAAAGTTGAAAATTTTGTATAAGAAAATTATCTATAAATATTTTAATCTTAATAATTAAATTTGATGAAAAATTAAGGACCTTTTCATGATCATTCCACCAATCATGTGAAGCCTCTATCTTTCCTATAATAGTATCAACCGAAATTCCAGTCTGAACTCTTTCTTCCATTGATCAATTTTGGTCTTCATCGTGTCCCATACTAAATTTTCATTATAGAGTTCGTTGAACTTACGAACTATAAATGCTCTACCCGGTTGGCCTGGATCTTTGAACTTATACGGATTCATTCCTAATGCTTCATCATATAGATTAAGTAGTGCGCTTTCTTCGTCATGAGATCACTGTCGTTTTCTGCAAATTTTTATATATTATTAATTCTAATTGTTGTTATTTTTTTACAATTGTTGCACTTTGAAATTGTAGTAAATGTTTTTAGCTATATTAATTTAAAATAGTACAAACTAATAATACAAAAATATTTATTAATTTACATCATGTTACCAATAGTCCAAAAAGTTTACATGTCATGAATGTAGGCTACTAAGCTTTTCTATATTTTTATATAATTATATTTTACATTATGTTAACCCATTGAAAATTATAAATTAATAATACATAAATATTCATTATATTTTACTATGTAACGAATAGTATAAAAAAATTTCTAAGGTAATAAGCTTTTGTATATATTTTATTTTCAAATATTATGTTACCAATATTTTAATTTCAAATATGATTAACTAATAATACATAAATTTTACATTATGTTTAACCCATTGAATATTATAAATTAATAATACATAAATATTAATTATTCTTTTATTATGTAACCAATAGTATAAAAATTTTATATATCATCAATGGTAGCTAATAAGCTTTTGTATATATTTAATATCAAATATTATGTTACTGATATTATAGTTTTGAATATTATGAACTAATAATAAATAAACATTCATTATTGTTTTATTATATAACCAATATTATAAAAAAAATTCTATAACATGAATGGTAGCTAATAAGTTTCTTTAAAAATAAAGTTGAAATGAAATAATTTATGATGAAAATGTTTACCCGTTTTCGTGTAGAAGATGAGATTCGGTGTTTGTATTTCTTTGACTTGAAGACATCACTAATGAAACCAAAAATTATGAAATTCGTCATTGAAGCAAAAAAGTATATGAAATTTTTTAGCAATAATTGAATGTAAAAAATAAATTGATTTGATTTTAAAGAGTAGATTACCTTCACTTTGACAATGTTTTTTTCAAAAAAAAAAACAAATTAACCAAGATAATAGAAATTGTGAACTGGTTAAGCGTTTTTTTTTATGGTACGTTTATAGGTGATATGGTATGAGTGTGAGAGTGAGACTTGTGTTTTATAGATAAAATTGGTGTGACAAAAGAGTAAAATCCAATTAAAAGAATAAAATTAAAAATTTGATTGGCTGGTTAATACACGGGCTAGCTGTATAAATGCCCCTGTACTTATTGCACTAAAGTGATTTCTCCCAACTATTACGCTCATCACTGTACTACCTAAACACTTAAATTATTTGCAATACTCCCCAATCTTTAATTTTCTGTATAATTAACCCTATCTAATTAAATCAAAAACGACGTTTGCTTAACCAATAATCGCGTTTAGTGCGTTTAGGTTATTGGATGCATAAATCCCCATATACTTACTGCAGTAAAGCGATTTCTACTCCCAACTATTACACTCTTTAATGTAAAACCTAAACACTTAAATTCTTAGCGATACTCCCCAATCTTTAACTTTCTATATAATTAACCTTATTTAATTAAATCAAAAACGACGTCTGATTAACCAATAATCGTGTTTATTATTAAATCACATTTAGATTATTAGGAAGACATTCTCTTTCAAAAAGAGGGTTTCAACTAAACCCTTAAACATGCGAACCTTCAAGCCTCAACCTTTGACCTTCTCGGAGTTGCTTCGACTTCTGATTAACACATCAATTAACCTAAAGTGCACAATACAACAATAGAATGATATGTCGTTGTAGCACTTTAGGATCAAATCCACGTAGAGTTAAGAATAACACACCAAAAATACAAGAATCTACTTAATTTAAGCAATACATGTTTTTGGGTTTTTGTTACTAAACTAAACAAAACAAACAACCAAGAAGACTCAAAAACTAACACAAAGATGCAACTTAGACTCAAAAACAGACAAAAACATGTAACAAAAGACGACAAAAACACAACATATCAACTTCCTCGCAGTTGCTTCAACCTTCTCGGAGTTGCCTCATATCGACCCGAATCTCTTCCCTAACGAAACCCTGATCTCTTCTCCTTTGAAACCCTCTTTTTTAACAAGAAGGTCTTCCTAACACTAAACGCGATTATTAGTTAATCAAACGTCGTTTTTTATTTAATTAGATAGGACTAATTATATATAAAGTTAAAGATTGGGGAGTATCGCAAAGAATTTAAGTGTTTAGGTTATACATTGAAGAGCGTAATAGTTGGGGGTGTAAATTACTTTACTGAATAAGTATAGGGGGATTTATGCAGCCAATAACCTAAACGCACTAAATTACTTTACTGAATAAGTATAGGGGGATTTATGTACAGTGATGAGCGTAATAGTTGAAGGAAAATTGCTTTAGTGCAATAAGTACAGGGGCATATATATAACCAACCCTTGATACACATACCATTTTAAAGTGGTTGGACCACTCCTCATAGATGCATGGTGGTGTCCGCTTCTGTTTTTGTTAAAAGCTGTCCACCTTTTAATTTTTTATTATTTTTATTATTTTGGGTCGGCTTTACTATGGACTTTTGTAGGTGTGAATAGTAAAATATTGATGGACTAAACCGCTGATGGATTTGTCCGCTACCGTGGTAACCATTCAAGACATTTATCAGCGTTTTCGGAGTTAAATATAGCATTTTATTCCTTTTATTAATTCTAAATTCGATGTAAAAAATCTAAACCACCCAAATATAAACTTTATTTTCCAAATACAAAACAACTTGTTTTTTTTTTTTTTGAAAAAGTTCTTTTTTGAGAAAATTAAAAAGCTTTTTTTTTTATGATACCTTATTAATTGTTTTTATGATACCTTATTAAATTTTCAGTAACTAAACTTTAATAATTTATGAAAATTTCTAAACTATTTTTTAAAGAAATGAAAAAATATATTTTGTAAGTACTATTTTTATTATAATTTTTACTTGTAGTAGGTAAATACCCACACTTCGTTTTAGCTAAATATAAGCATAATTAGTAATGTTAATAGTTAGTTTGTCTTGTGTATCTGTGTTTATGAGTTTTACTTTTACAATACATTTTTGTTTCATTAGCTTTGATTTTGGGATAGTAGTTTCCTCGTTTATGTTTTGGCTGTTAAACAAATATGTAATTGAGATTTATACTTTATATCATGAAAAACTTAGTTGTGAAATCGCATTACGCTAAGCTTTAGGATTTTATGAAACAACACAACTTCTCGACGAAAGCAAACTTATGCGGGTTACAAACTTTTCTTTTAACCTTTTATATCATCCTTCTTTTCGCTTCAATTTGTCGTGTTAGTTTTTTGCTTAGGCATTTGTTGTTAAGACTTTACAAATGTTTTTTTGTTAGTTATGTGTCTGAAATAACAATTGCTTCATTTTTATGTTTGAGCTCCTAATCATCTTCACTACTTATTTGTGTATTTTGTTTTAGTAATCATGTTTAGTGTCAATATCATCTTTTGTTTCTCGAGATATATGTATTTTTCAGCCTACTTAATCTAAATAACGAATAGTGCTCTAAAAATTACTCAATTCTATTTTCTATTGAATTTTATAATCTTTTTATACATGAGCAATTAATAAAATGACTTATTTTCTCTAAATGGGTAAATTTTTGAACTTCATGGAAAAATACGAACGGTTGTGGAGAATCTTTTCGATATGCTCTTCTTGAGATTCCTATCATCGTAGACCTTAAAAGTTCTCTTTCGACTCCACCACTCCATTACTTTGCTCCACAGTTTCTTCTCATTACTTTGCTACATATTTGTTTTTTGTTTGATTAGTTTTTTTTTTGTTTAAAGTTAAATGTGTCTACTTACTTAGACGATTTGAAATTAAATAAGTGTTTGTATTGGAGATTGTTGAAGATCTCTTTATAAACAACACTCTTGATTGTTTTCGTTTTCTCTTTCTTTGTTTTTTTCACTTCAAATTCATAATCTTTTTTTTGGAGGGGATTCGAGATAAAACAACATTGAGTTGTATGTGACTGAACACGAGATGCTGTAGATAAATGCCAACATTTTCTAGACTTTTCCTCACTTCTTTTTATTGTCATGACATAAAAAACTTTTATTGGAAATTTTCTGCTTCTCATTTTGTATGGACAATATGTGTCTACAGTTGCCATTATGATCCTTGGTGTAAGGATTTTCTTCCCAACATTTGTGTCGACTAAAAACTATGCTTTGAGTACTTTTTCCCCCAAACTTGTAACAACTAATCTAGTGTCATTACATAATCCGTATTTTTAATTTAGTTTTCATAATAGTATGATTGTGACGTTTTTCTTCAACCAAATCCGATGATTTGGTAATCTTGAGCATTTGAGTGCGTTTAAATACTTTGTTGTGTATATAAGATTAACTCATCGACTTCACTATCATCGTTTCCAATAGTTTTAACACTCAGATATTCTTTCATGTGGCCTCTAATTTTAGTTAAGATAAAATCATTTATCTGGTCCAATGTTTTGTTCTTTGGGGGTAAGAATGTCACATTCCCGCAAATATTGACGGTCTTGAAAAGAATTTTCCAGATCGAAAAAATGTTATGTCAGAATTTTCTTTAAAGGGTCCTAACCTTTGGCCAATCGATGTTTTGTCAATCTCTATGTTGTCATTTTCTAGAATGCCTTTTGATTTTCTGTAAAAGATAAGAAACACAGTGACTTTCAAACTAAATCATCGAAGTTGGTAAGTGACGTTGTGTTCTTCAATCTGAAAATGACAAAGAAGATAATGAAAATCCCTAATTTCTAATTAAAATCCTAATAAAAATGATGAGATCACCTCGAGCATCGCTGAATTACTGATGTTGAATGTTTCAATTTTAATTCTATTAAAAACTTTGATTTTCTATAAAATTTTTAATTTTTGAATCGAAAAATAGTTTTAACAAATACCTAAGGAACCTAGAAATTGAAAACGATGAAATTACGTTGATGATCGTACGGTACAGATTTAACCATAATCTCTACTATTTTTTATTTCAGTCTCACGTTGTTTTTATTAATATTTGGAATTAACAAATGATTAGAAGTGAAATAGTAAGAAATTTCAATTCTAGAAGAGGCGGACAAAGCAAACGATGAGGTCGAGAAAAAAAATCTAGAAAAAGCGAAGAGGAAATTCATGTGTCAGTATAAAATTTTTAACAAAATGATGTGTATCATTTCTTTTAATTTTATATGTTGTCATTTTGAAATAAGATGTTACTTTTTAACAAGAAATTCTTAAAATGCTATTGTGTATTAATTTTTTTAATTTGATTGGTTGTCCTTTTTTAAAAAAATGATGATGATTTGCCACAAAAAAAAAAGTGAGCTGTAGTATTTGTTATAAATTGATTGGCTACATATTTTAAATGAGGTCTCAACTCCTCACAACACCAAAAAGCTGATGTGTAAATCTTTGGAAAGACACAAAAGTTGTTAATGTATTGATTTATTTTGATAAAAGATTTTTTTTTGTGTACGAGATGTTCATCATCGATAGACGGAGAGAGCTAGCAAACGTAGCTTAATTTTTCTCGAAGTTTAGATTTGGTTCTTTTCGTAGAGAAAACTATTTCTTGTATCCTAAATTATTGAATGGTTTAGGAGAAAAATTTGTTCTAAAATATTAGATTTTCTCAAATTTGTATGCATAATTTATATTAATTTAATGGTTTATAACCATTTGGATTCAACAATATTTTTTTCTATTTGTTGGATTTTTATAAATGAAAAAAAATTATTATTTTTTATTCATTGTGTTTTTAGCATAAAAATCTAATAATTTAGGATAGAGGGAGTAGTAAACTGTTCCCAAAATAATATTAACTCGAGAAGTAAAAAAGAGACAATAATATTGGCATGATTAATTTCTCTAAAAACTCTCAGATGTTTATTCAAAAATAGACAACAAGGTCAGAAAATTAGGCAACATCCAACTTTCTATATTAAATGATATATTTATTCTATTAAAATTGAAGTATAAATAAGTTATTATTCGTGTCCTTTCAAAAAATATTACACTAAATGCCATTATTTGTAAAAAGAGAAAAAGTCGATTCATAAATAGTTTCTCGAACCAAACACGTATTTGAAAGGTTAAATTTATTTGTATCTTAGATAACCTATTCAAATATGGAATAAGAGGACGCAAATCATGGTTTTGGATCATGGATTAAACCCAGAATTTTTAAAAATTTGATTTATCTCCGAGATCTATGAAAACAATTAGCAATATATGGTAGATGATGAGATGATACACAACTTTAGGTAAACTTTTCTATTAAAACGATGAATTATTTAATCCATAAATAACAGATCCAAAAATATTATTTTAATTACTAAAATCTTATCTATTTAATTATTTCATTTATCATAAAGATCTTACCAAATTAAACCTCAGAATGGAAGTGAATGAAATCAGAACATAACATTAAACTTGATACGTTAAGCTTTTATTTTTTTTAGGTAAGATTTCCCAATTGCAAAATAAAACTGAATAGTTACTAAATCCGAGTAACATTGTGTATCCAATTAAACTAAAACCAAAGTATTGACATCAACTATTAGTAACAAACAACAAAACAACATAAACCCATTGAATTATAAAGGGTTGACTACTTAAAACCCCCTCACTTACTAAACTCTATTATCCCCATAGACTTTGAAGCACATGATAAAAACCCCCCAAACTAACCGAATTCTTCTCGAAATCACCTAAACTATTTTTCTCAATCTAATTCTACG
Organism: Crucihimalaya himalaica; assembly: GCA_004349715.1. Taxonomy (NCBI): domain Eukaryota; kingdom Viridiplantae; phylum Streptophyta; class Magnoliopsida; order Brassicales; family Brassicaceae; genus Crucihimalaya; species Crucihimalaya himalaica. Next base: position 1,636,340 of record SMJT01000019.1, read on the forward strand.
TCTCGAATCAAAACCATACAACCAAGATCAATTTTCAGAAATCGCGTTTGTAAACCGTGATTACCAACCCGACCCCAAACATGACCCAAAATCTGATATGAGGGTTCTTCAAGAAGTAGAGAGAGTAACATAGATCCCCAAAATATGAGTTTTGTTTGATTCCGTTTCATGAGAGGCGAGTAGTCGTCATCTCATTTGTCGTATGTGTTGTATGTTGCTGAAACTATCTTAAAATCACATAGGTAGAGGCTTGTTTACTAAGGAATCTCAAGTTAGTGATTGTAAATATAGATTCCATGGAATATTAAAGTCAAGATTGTGAAATTTTGGGTTACAACCAAACCTATGGACGATAATCAAATATGTTGATGGAACAACTACTTTTATTTCAACTCTTGTAAGTTGTATAAAGCTCATTATACCATATTTGGTGTCTCTCACCATAAGCAAATGAAATAAAGAAGTAAGGTCTTAGATACATATTTTCTGAATCATCTCTTTGAATGAAATAAAGGTTGAATCTTGAGCCATCTTCAACAAAATTTCTCGTATATACTTTTTCACCTTCCTGAGAAATTCTTCTTCCAATCGTTGGCGCAAAATTGTGATGATTTTATTAACAGAAAACTGACATATCTTCTCACCAGAAAATTAAGGTAGGATCAAAAGAAACCCAGTTTACTCTATCTGTTACTCTCTCACACTTTCTTACTCTCTCTAATTCTCGAAGAAACCTAAAAACGAAAGCCCCTAATCGATTTTGATAGAGAAAATCGGGTCATGTTTGAGGTCGGGTGGGTAATCACTGTTTACAAACACATGATTTGTGAAAACTGATCTCGAGTTTTCAATTTTGATTAAAGATGTGGAATTATATTGAAAAAAAATATGTTAGGTGGTTTCGAGAATAATTTGATTAGTTTGGAGGGTTTTATCATGAGGTTTAAAGTCTGGGGGTATAGATAGAGTTACTTGAGTGAGGGGGGATTTAACCAGTCAACCCAATAATAAATCATTGCAAAATTCCAAACATTTTTTTATAACTAACACTATTTAGATTAGCACTAGTACTCGGAAACTCCATTTGAATGTGGTGCAACATTAACTTCAGTATACCTTGCTAGCCAAAAAAAAACTCTTCCCGAGCTAACAGTCATACCGAGAATGAACGTAAATCAGTTAGTGGTCGGTTAGATCATATTTGATCACCTGTAATTTGAGACCCGCGGTATACTACAAGATTATGTTTTTTTCCTTAATATTTTATATAATTTAGAACTTAAAATTTTATAACATTTAGGCGTAAATTTTATTTTGCAATAATATATAGAAATTTAGTGTTTCGTTTCGCAAAATAATTTGTATATAGATTATCTATTGTTTTTTTATAATTTTATGAACGAAAATTAGTTATTGTCGAAGTAAGACAATATCTTATACAAAAAAAAGGGTTCATGCAAAGAGAAGCAAGAGAAGCTGACACATGTCATGGTCATTAATTTATGTTTTCAATGTCAATTTCATGATTTTACTTACTTCATTGTGATTTGTATTCATTCTCCATCAGTATTGGTAATTCCATTAATAAGACTCCTCATTTATTTCATTCAATGTCATTTAAACACTCTATAAATTATAATTGTAACATTTATAATTTAATCTTTTTTTGTACCTTGCATCACTTTTCATCCTATAAACAATCATTTTCACTTCCTCCTCCATCATATCTCGAATCATAAATCATAAATATGTTATTTGCTCTTATGTTTTTGCATGGGTTGAATACTTTATTGAGATATCATTGTAAGAGTTTGATATTATAATTTTTTTTAGAGACTATTTGGTAAATATTTTACATTGTTCTCAATTTTTATTTTATCTCTTATCTCTTACATTTTACAATTTATACTTATTCTTTCTTTAATTGTCATATTTTAATTTAACATTATATATGTATAATACAATTTTGATAACTATAACAAATTTTATTTATCTATGCAGATTCAACAATATTGATTATGACCATCACCCAACAAGGAAATAAAGTTGAAAGAATCTTGTTTCATTCTTTACGTTTAGATGTTTGATTATTTTCTTAAATATTCATGTATATTTATTTTTGAAAGAAACATGCAATATTTTAATGCAAAACATTTACTCCCTCTATCCCTAAAAGATTGTTTTTTTCTAGTTTTTCATTCTGTTTCACAAAGAATGATTTTCTACACTCTAAGTAATACACTTCTCTTTACAACATTATTAATTAATTTTAAGAAATGTAGTTTCACTTAAAATTAAAGCATAAGTTATTTTCTATTGGGTTTTAAACATTAATGAAGTAACAAGTAGTTTTAAAAAAGTTATTAGAAATCAAATTAAACATTGTATTAAATGTTTCTATTAATATGTGTGAAATTTTCAGAAAATCAATCTTAGAAACAAAGGAAGTATCAAATAAATGTTCCTTTAACTCTTTCTTCTCTCATTAATAATGTTTTTCTTTTTCTTTATACTAAAGTAGCATTCACGTTTGGTTTTAACTTTTAAAGACTAAACAAAAATGAATAATGCAGTTTTTGTTTTTGGTCTAAAATATAATATCGGAAAAGGAAAATTTCATGATTTGGTTGGAATCGTTTGTCCCTCAGATTTGTTTTTAGAGATCTCACAACTTCATTAGAGCGTTTCTTGTAAACCAAACTTAGAGAATTTTTACAAACCCTCACAGTTTTTGGCTTGCTTGTAGAATTTTTTTTTAAAATCCATTTTGAGCTTCAAAACTATTAATTAGCTCTAATGTTTATCTAATATGGTTGAGTGTAGTGATACATAAGGAAATGATGAGTCCACAATGAGGTTCACAGATGATTCTTCTTTCCCATTGTGAGAGTAAGAAGGGTTTATCATGTATGGTTGTTGGACTTATCATGTCGATGAGGAAGCCAGTGCGCTTGGTGGTATTGTGGGGGCAACATTCACAACTTTGAACTCATCGATCCTCTTCTCGAATGAGAAGGGACTATCATGTATGGTTGTTGGTTAAAAGACACAAGAATAACTATAAAAAGGACTACTAAATTCAGTAAAAATAGGGGTTAACAACATATTAAATAACCAGACATGATTGGCCTTTCTCACTCTCAGAAGAGGATCAATGAGTACAAAGTTGTGATTGTTGCACCTACAATACCACCAAGGGCACTGGCTTCCTCATCCGTGATATATTGTGTTTTTTTCATCTTTTGTATCAAGTTTTAGCGTCGTTTCTGAGTCCGTTACATCTTTTTAGCGTCTTTTAATATCTTTTTGGTCAAGTATTGAGTTTTCTGCAGATTACGGGATGTTATGCGGGGAAAAGAAGTTTTTACATGTTTTTTACGATTGCGGGACAGCGCAGGCATGAAGGAAAGGAGACCAATCGATCTACAACAAGATTGATTGATCAAAGCCCAGAGATGAAAGAAGAGAGAACGATCGATCGATCCATACCAAGATCGATCGATCAAAACTATCGGATGAAGGAAGAGGGAAGGGACCAATCGATCCACATCAGGACCGATCGATCGGATCCTCGGATGTGCGTCAGAGGAGGAAATCGACCGATCCAGAGGAGGATTGATTGATTCGATCGCGCGAACGGATTATACTTATCCTATATTTTATTTCTTTTTGCAAAAAACGTATATAAACTCTTAGACCTATCTTTTAGAAGACATCGTTTTTTCTCTTTTCTCGAGAGACTTCCACATTGTAAACTACTCCCTGGGATCTGAGATTCATCCTTTCTGACAATTTGGAGAAGATTTTTGAACCCTATTTTCATATTCTATCGCAATTCTATTATGTCTTCTCCTTTGATTTGTGTTATTTCCTTTGATATGTTTGAGTAGTCTCTTAATTGGGTTTAGGGTTCTAAGTAGGAGATTCAATGGTTTGATGATTTGATTGCTTTTATGAAACTCTAACTCTGTAGGTTATTCAATTCACATGTTCTTAATGCTAGAATAGGATTGATCACCTTGTTTTAGATCCTAGGTTTATCTATGCATGAAAGGGTTTGATAGGTTGCCTGAATTGATGTGAATTGAGCAATATGCTCTTAGCCAACGACAGTTGATGTTAGGAAGTATTGTAAACATAGTGAACTTGATTGATAAATGCAAATTTGACTAGGAGATTCTCAAACGACAGTTTGTAAAATTGATTAGTCAAATTTAAGGATTAATGTCTTGAAAGAGAATTAGTCTAATTAAGTATTCATGTTTGAGAAGGGTTTTATCTAATGAGTTTCTTGATTTATTCATCTTATTGATCATTATTTCTCTAAAATACCCTATGACTCAATGTCTTTAATCTTATAGTTTACATCGTTTATTCTCTGCATTTTTATTTGCAAATTTGAAAACCAAAATACATCTTTTACGCTTTAGTTATTTACGAATCTCGCAAGTCTATAGAGTATCATTGGTCCTTGTCGATCGACCCCGAACATACTACTGCGCACTTCACCGTGCTCCGGATTAATTACTCGAGCAATCAAGTTGGCACCATTGTCGGGGACCAATTGCGTTACCTATATATTTAGGATTAGTTCTTAGACTAAGGCATTTTTATTTTTAGTTACTTATTTCCTTTCTCGTCTTTCCCTTTGGTGTATTCAGGTGTATGGCCCGCAACAAAGGCTCAACACATCTAAGAGAATATCAAAGAGGATCTAGGAAAGTTTGAAAGAGAAAGAAAGAGAGAAGCACTTGCTAAGAAGAAAGCAGAAATGGTTGCTCTCAATGCAAATGATGATAACTTGCTCAGGGCTGGTGATCAACACGACAATGATGACCAGAGGGAACTGGAGGCTCCTCCTCTCTCTTCTGCGAACTGAGGAGGTTTAGCTCTTGGAAGAAACCGTGAGAATCAGAGGCATGTGCCTGCTAGACGTAATTTGAGGGATCATGATGCCCCCAATGCTAGGATGTACCGTTCTGGAATCTTACACGCCCAATCAACATGAATGATTTTGAGATCAAGCTAGGGTTGCTAGCTTTTGTGAAGCAGAATCAGTTTCATGGTCTCCCTTATGAGAACCTTGTTTATCATCTGGATAACTTTGAGGAGGTGTGTGGCACGACTAGGATGAATGGAATCCCTGACGATGATGTCAACTGCAGGTTGTTGTCATTTTCTCTATGTGATAAAGCTCACCGCTGGTTGAAGTCGTTGGAACTAGGTTTCATTCGGTCTTGGCAAGACTATAAGGCTGCATTTCTGTCCCAATACTTCACTCAGGCGAGGACGACTCTACTTAGAACAAAATTTCCAATTTCAAGCAAGGGGGCACATAGTCATTCCATGAGGCTTGGGAACAGTTCAAGGATTACTACAGAGAATGTCCTCATCATGGAATCACATCTGCAGCACTCATCAACACTTTCTACAGACGAGTTAATGAGAGGTACAAAATGGCTTTAGATACAGCTAGTAATGAGGACGCCATGACTAAGAGTGAGGCAGAAGCTCAAAATTTAATTGAGAACCTTGCAGCCAGCAACAACAATCATTGTGCTGACTACGATAGATTGTTTAAGAGTAGCAGAGTTTCAAAGTAAAACCAGATTGCAAAATTGACAGCTAAGGTTCAGCAACTTCTGAGGAAAGACCAGTGAGAGGTGCATCTTATTGAAGACTCAGGGGACGGTCAGGAGTACCATGAGGTAGTTGGCGATGGGTCTGAAGATCTACTGGCAGAGCTGAACTATGTGAATGGACAAGGGAATTTTCAGAACAAGGGGTTCAACTCGAATTACACGAATCATCCTAACCTTTCCTACATGAGCATTAATGTCGAAAATCCTCATGATCAGGTGTATCCTGCTCTTGCTGAAACACAAGGTCAGCAGTTTCAGCCTAAACAGTTTGTACCCAGACAAGAAAACTATCCCAAGACATACATTGTCAAAGGGCAGTCACAGGGGAACAATTATGGGCAAGGAAATTTTCAACAAAAACCTCTATACAACAGCTTCCAGGGTAACTATCAGAATCAACAAGCTCCTGTGAGCCCAGGTAAGTTCTTTTAAATACCATCGAGATTTTCTTCTTCTTCTTCATTCTCGTCCATCGCTCGATACCGATATCTCTCTTAACATTTTTCACAACTTCTTCGTTTCTTCACCGATTTGAACGATTCCAATGCCCAATCTCATCAGATTTTCATCCTCATTGTCATTATAGTATCCATTCTTTCGATCTACAAGGTATGAAACTCGAAATCTCCCTTTTTAAATCCGAAAATAGGTTTGTGGAACTCGATTTTTGTCTCTTGTCCTTAACTTCTTGAATGATTCTCACTTCCTGAGTAGTCTTAGAGGAATTTCGACACCCCCTATAGGTTTGAATGTGCTTCATTTGCAAGTTGAATTTTGAGATTTTTGATTCCTGACATTGTGAAGAACGGTTTGTGATTTTGATTTGGTATTCGAATTGGACGTATTATTGTTGATTGCTGCTGGTGTATCACGTATTGTTATGGTGCAGGACATAGAAATTCTGGTGTGACTTGTTGTTGGTTTGTCTTTGATTGCAGATGGCACCCCGAAAGAAGCCGAGACACTCAGATGCTTTGAGCTCTAACCCGCCAGGACATTAGTACTATCTGCAGGATCCAGTCGAAGCCTTCGATGGGTCGTTTTGGCACGCGGGAGTGGTGATGGCTTGTCTCACTAACGACCACTACAAGGTCTTGAAAGGAGGCTACACCAACGACACCGGTCCTCAGAGTTTTCTAGTGGTCTCTTCTAGCGACCTGCGAGCCGCACCACACACCACACCACCTCCCTCAGCACCCGTAGTTACATCTAGGACTCCCTGGCCAAAGCTGGAAGGGAAGAAGATCATCCTGAGGAGAACTTGGGCAGGCACGCCTAAGGAGGAGACGCAGAGCGATGCTTGCATCTACAGGCCTATCGCTGAAGAGTGGGACGAGTATGACACGTTGTTCTACAACAAATGGCAGCGTGTTACGGTGGTACCAACGCGATTTATTGATCCTCATATGATGGACCGTTTGGGCATCGACGTGGAGCTCTCTGACATGCTCGACAAGATTGGCCTGGGGACACTGCACACGCGACAGTACGACCTCTACCCCAATCTGGTCTGCCAATTTCTTGCGACTGCACGTGTCTATTATAGAGACGAGGTTCATCCTGACGCGCTGGAGGTCACTTTGACCTTTCTGATCTGGGGCGTACGCTATAGGCTGCCGATTCCTAAGCTTTGCGACATTTACGATTTTGACCGTGATGTAAGGAAGGTAGCTCTGCCTACTCAGTTCCACGATGTCCAGGCCTTTTGGGGGCATATCGGTCTTGGAGCCTAGTACTCCAAGACCACCATGCATATGGATGTCCGCCACCCCACTCTCCGTTGCATCGTCCGCATTTTGAGCAACACTCTCCTCTGCAAGATAGAGCTGAACAAGATGTCGATCTCTGAGCTACTTCTTCTCCACAAGGCCATCAGTGACCTTATTCCAGTGGACCGATATGAGTGGCCCGAGTTGGACCTCACGGTCAACATAGGAGCCATCTTTGCGCATCACTTGGTCTCTCTGAAGATCAAGCCTTTCTTGGAATGCAACTACGCCACTGCACGGAAGACCGAGTTGGTCGGCAACCTTCTCACTCCCATCTTCAAGCACTTTCACATCTCCACTTTGGGGTGTTTGATTATCACAGCTCGCTCCCTCATGGATGAGCAGGATTTGCAGCACATGCGGTGGTTGAAACTAACACGGCGTTGGTGTCTCCCTACGACTGATGGAGAGTTTCTGGTGCAGCTCCCCAACAAAGCACTGACCACAATCGGCGGCGATGCTTCTCAGCTGTGTTTCGATCCAGATCCTCGCCTGCTCTCTATTGCCCCGGCCACACGTGTCTGCGTTGTGCCCCGCGCACCCCTGCTCTGAATGACGGTGAGGATGCACCCATACCCGACCTTGCTAGAGGTCGATCTCGTCGTCCACGACGCACGTCTACATTTGCTCCTGCACCTTCATTTACTGCACCTCCAGAGTTGCCAATGGAGACAACTACTTTTCAGAGGTACGTGGTGGAGAGCTTGCAGAGTATTTGGACCATTGTCTCTCGTTGTAGCTACAAGTCTTCTACGGACGTTCATTCACCTTCAGCCCCCGGACCCTCTCGCATAGATCTCTCCGATGACGACACCTTAGATGATTAGGCTCTCTGCTTCCTATGGTTTCACGTTTCTTTTTCTTTTTCTTTTTCCTCTTATTTTTTTTTCTTTTTAACTACCATGTTTCCTGTCAGCACTTTTATCTTATCTTGAACTTATGGTTTTATGTGATATTGTTGCTTCTAACTTGTGTGTCAGTTATCTAACAATGCTCACTTTAACATTTGGACCACTTAGCACAAATTTTTGGCATCAGTATCACGAAAAAGAGGTCTCTGTATCGATCGACATACACTCAATATCGATCGATACCACCCAGTGTTGGTCGATACCAACCATCACACACGGGTAACTTCTTTGCGCTTCATCAACCACTCAGTTCTTTTGACCTCTTTTGCCATCTCTAGACTCTGTTTAAGTCTAGGGGAGGTAGTTGCTGACATGGTGTTTGTTTTTTTTAGAGTCAGTTGTTTTTGTGTCAAAATTGTTTTATTGAGTCAAAATTTTGTAGGAGATTATGACCTTGCTTCTTTATCCACTGTCTTGACTTTGCTTCTGAGTATCCATTGTTACAGAACCAGTATTTCAGATCGGATTAATGAAAAATCCAAAGACTGGCCAGTTAACTAGGGGACACTCATGTTTCTTGCAGAGTCCATCGAAACCTGAGCCAAAATTTTTGCACTTCATCGATGTGGTTGGTGTTCATGGAGCTTGATTCGTCATTTATATATGACTAAGGAACCGATCTGTTTTAAAGTAATGGTATACCTTTTCCTCACTCTAAGTCCAAGAATTAAGCACGGAAAGATGAAATGATTTTCTTCTAAGTGGAGGGTTAGGAAAATTTCCAGTGATCATATTATTCTGCTTAGAAGGAATGATCACAGAGAGGTTGGAAGCGAGGTTAGGAAAATTTCCTATGATACCACTATTCGCCTATGCCTTTGATACATAGAGAGGGGAAGAACCGGGGATTCAGTGGCAAACACCATCAATACTCGTGTATCGAACCTCGATGTGTATGTGCACATAAAAAAAAGAGCATGAAATGAAATAAGTCTGGGGGAGAGGAACGAAATACCAGAAAAGAAGAGAGTGAATTTTGGGTGATTCTTTTGTCATAATATTGTATGGAAAAAAGTATAGAAAGTTCTTGAACATTGATCACAGAGATGAAAAAAACATTGAAAGAATATATGGATAATGTTGTGAAATAATGTGTGAAGTCTAGGGAGCTGCGAATGTCTACGGAGAAGTACATGGTGGTTAGATTTGGAACTGGTGAAGTAATGAGAAGACATTAGGAAGAAGGGTCATTGCAGTGTTTCAAGAACAGGTGAGTCTCCGTGTTTTTGATGTGCTCAAAATTAATACCCTAAAGTATCTAAGCAGTCGCTGTAATATTCTAGGGGTCGAACCACAAAGACTCAGAGAATCACACAATAGATTTCAAGAATCAAATTACGCTAAGCCAAATAGATGAAATCAAGAATGACAAAGCAATTAAATCGAGGATATAAATCAATGGAGGAAAACGCTAGGCTTAGGGAAACTATCAGGCAAATCAGAATTATCAAATCAAATTAATTGTCAGGAATAAATTAAGCTCCGCTTTCAAACTTGAAACACAGATGTAAAGTAATCCAACTGTCGTTGCGAAAACTATCTATGCCTAAACCTAGAATTCCAAATTCCTTTGCAAATTCTATGAATTTAAACAAGCATTAAAGTTCAAGTTCAATTGTTCACAAAATCCCTAAACCAAATTCCTTTGCGAATAGGGCTTTTGCTCACCAAACACTAGATCAGGCAAATCAATCACACTT
>SMJT01000019.1:1646386-1688792 GCA_004349715.1 Crucihimalaya himalaica
CCGTGCCAATCAACAACCTAAAGTCAGATTTTAGTTCGCGAGCTAAAATCAGCATTAATCTCAAGTCTAGGTGAAAAGCTCTATAGATTATTCCCTAACAATCAATTCAGATCTAACAATTCATCAAATACCTTAAGCAACTCTAATCCTAACAAGGGATCTACTCAGACATGGTCAAACAATAAAACATCATGAATAAAGTAGATATCATAATATAGAATTGAAATAAAGTAGGAATAACAAAGGGTTCGAAATCTTCTCTCCCGAACAGAGTTTCAGACTTGTCTCCCTCAAAAGCAGAAACTAGAATTAAAGTAAAATCAAGCCTAGCCTAAACAGGTGGTGAAAACCTATTTATAAGTCTAAAACACGTTTGGGCTTTCTTTGTAAATAATAAAGTCTTCTGGGCCAAGCAGATTCTTAATCGTAAAATTCGCGTTTCCTTTCCTCAGTCGGATCGATCGAACCAGCTGGTATCGGTCGAACCAGGACATTTCTGGTGTTTGCCAGACTGGACTGTCTTCACGAAAACTGATAACTTTTGATCGCACTGTTGGAATGGCTCAAACCACTTCCAAATGAAAGCTAATCCATTGATCTATCTCGTGTCCAAATTTGAGCTCAATCCATCTGTGGAACGTCTTCAACGAATGCCACAAAGCTCCAGAATGCTCTAAAAACTCCAATTAAGCTCCAAACATGCTAAAACCTGAAAAGACTCTAAAAGACTACGGAAACAATAGAAAGACTCGATAAAAAAGACTTATATCATGGTCTAAAAAGTGGTAAAAACCGATATATATTTTCAACTCCCCCGACTTACTTTGCTTGCCCTCAAGAACAGGAAAACCAAAACCAGGGAAAGAAGTTTGAAAACGCGGAGATCACTTGTTCTTGAACACTGCAATGATCCTTCTTCCTAATATCTTCTCATTACTTTACCAGGTCCAGATCTAACCACCATGTACTTCTCCGTAGACCTTTGCAGCTTCCCAGAACCCACACATAGTATCACAGCTTCATCATAAAAACTATTCATCGCCTGTTCATCGCTGTAATCAATGTCCAAGAACTTTATAGATTCTTCCCAAACAATATCAATGACGAAAGAAATACCCGAAATTCTCACTCTTTTTGGTATTTGTTCTCTCCCTCAGAACTTATTTTTGATCATGTTCTTTCTCTTTTTTTTTCTTTTTAGCTCTGCATATACACATTAAGGTCTGAGACGCGAGTATTGATGGTGTTTGCCACCGAATCCCCGGTTCTTTCCTCACTGTGTATCAAAGGTGTAGGCAAATAGTGGTATGACGGGATAATACCCTGTGTGATCATTCCTTCACAAGTAGAATAATGGGATCACTGTGAAATTTTCCCTAGCCCTCTACTCAGAAGAAAATCATCTCATCTTTTATTTTGCTCTTTTGTAAACTTATAACAGGGGAGAGAGATACCATTACTTTAAAACATGGGTCTCTTTTGTCAGATATGAGTGAGGAATCAAGCTCTAGAGACACTAACCACATCGATGAAGTGCAAAAATCATGCTCAGGTTTCGATGAAATCCACTGGAACATGTGTGTTTTCTATCAACTAGTCAGCCTTTGGATTTTTCATTAGTCGATCTTGAAAACTGGTTCTGTAACAATGAACACTCAGAAGTAAAGTCAGCACAGTAAGTTAAAAACCAGATCATAATCTCCAGGACAATTTTGACTCAATAAAACAAATTTTGACACAAAAAACGACTGACTCTAAGAAAACGAACACGTTGTTCAGCCAACTACCTCCCCAGACTTAAACAACACTGTCCCCAGTGTTATCTAAGCTAGAGTCATAAAAGAAAATCAGAAGAACCGAGAGGAATAGTGAAAAAACAAACGAGAAGATACCTGTGCGCAGGGTATCGACCGATACCATTGTTGGTGTCGGTCGATACTCGGATCATGAGTCGATGAATTCTCTTTTCCTCCTGGTGTCGATCGATACCAATGGGGTGTATCGATCGATGTGTCATCTGACCTGCTCCACGTTGAAGACACAAAAACAAAAATGAAAATAAAACTAAAATAGAGACTTACCAGTTGGGTTGCCTCCCACTGAGCGCTTGTTTAATGTCATTAGCTTGAGGTGTCGGGACTCAAAGTGTCGGGTGGTTTCCCGAGAGATGGTGAGTGTCTCTGTGACAAACGTCTCATCTAAGGCGGTGTGTAAGAGAATCTGAACTGTGTGTGTCTACCAAAGGAAATGAGGAATAGCAGCAGGGCGGGTTGGAAGATTGGGTTGGAACACATCGTTTTCCTGCACAGTTGTCAAAAGCAGCAACAAGCGCTCGACGAGAGTTCTCGCGGCTTGCTTAAACGTGAAGGAGATGGAGGTATATTGATTGATACATCCTGTGGTTTTGAGTTTGAGACAGAAGAACATAACCTTTTTCTTCCTCCGAGGTGTCTGGCGTGGAGAGGTGGATGTCGTGGCTTGGATTCAGCTGGTGGACATAGTGCTACGCTGACCGACGTAGGGTCCAAAACTTGAATTCATTGCTTGTTCTGCCAGTGAAGCTCTGAAATCCTTGCCCTCTATGTAGTAAAAGGCATCAGTATCCAGTAGGCTGGCCTTATAGTTGGAAACTCCTCCACGAACTAGGACTGAAAAGGACAATCCTCACTCCAATCACAAGCGAATCAACTCGCTTAGATGCGACAACAAACTGCTCATCAGGTGCAGTGTTGGCAGTCGGTCGTTGTAGTCGATCGATACCCTCAATTGTATCGATCGATGCTGCTCCAGGCTCTGGTCGGAGTTTTTGGAGCATAATCCAGCATTCCCTCAATACTGAAACCTCTGTGTTGTCCCCTATCCAAGGAAATCTCTACAAATATGTCTGACCCTCGATGGTAGATCTCCTCTCAGCTTGCTCATCATGTCAAAAGTTTTATGACTGCCACCCACCCCAAACAGCTACCTACTGTCTTTTTCTCACATCAATGAAATGCGGACAGCTAGTTGAAGAATACAGGAAAAATGCTATGTTCAAAATATGAGGTTGAATAAACTGAGTAATAATTACTTTCAATTTCACATATCCCTCTCTACATTTTATTATCTATCTTTTATTCTGTACCGCTATGAGGGTGTTGGAGCCGCGGCAGAAGAACCTTCCATCATGCCGACGTTTAGGCGCTCTACGAGTCCCTAGTGAATAATGATGAAAAAGCTTACAAGAAGCAATTTCTATTTACAATCACAGGTGCGACCCTAAGCAAGCCGAGCCGGCCACGGCGAGTATTAGTGCGCCATTGGCTCCTTTACGCTTATGCAAAATTAGCGAGCCGGAGGTGCCCTCATCCAAGCACTCTTCTCCTAATTTCTGCATGTGTGAGGTCTCCAAAGCATATATGATTAACATCTTCTTTGGGCCCGAGGAAAGAGGCCTGATGCTACACTCCTCGCCTGCCATCTATATGTTTGCTATACCTTAAGTCAGCTATTAGATATTCAAATGCAATAAAGATAAGGACTAATAAGTCATGCTCCGAGCTTTTGTGAACGTTTCTTTATAAATGCTGCTCAGTGCTGCATGAAGTATGTATTCTTAAGATCGTTTTTTACGTCGTGGAAATTGTAAGTTTGGCAGCGCCAACGTAGTAAGCCCTATGATTGAATCGCTTACTACAAATATGCTAATTTGTGTTTATGTTGCTAAGCCAGCTCATAAATATGTTTGGTATTAACGAACCCCTATCTTTATATATGTTTTCATGATTTTATGAAGTATAAGCAGGAGCTTTGCCACAACAAAAAAAATGCACGCAAGATAAGAAAGCAAAAAAAACTCATATATTGATATTGATATTAGTTGGCGACATGTTATTGGCGGATGCGCGCACTTTTCCACATTAATCAACTTTAAAGTGAATGTCGGGAGCGGGCGATCTTCATACTTGCGCCCTAATTAACTTACCTATTGACATATTAACGACATATATGTACGTAACCAATTATTAACCGATATCTACGTATTACTTTACCGTTAATGCACTTGTATCTCAAAATTAATAACGAATAGGGGATTGGTATTCTTTTTGAGTTGATATAGTTAAACGTATTCCAAATAAATGTTTATTGTACAAAAGGCCCTTTAAATATCGTAAACACCAAGTGGTGAACAACTCTGACATCTCATTATATAAAATATGATTTTAAAAGTTAAATAATTCACCAGAATGATGGTCTGCAAATCGCTGCTCAAATATTTATGTCGTGATTTTATAAATTGCTGGCACTCGCTATCAAAAAAATTTTTTAAATAATATCAAAAATTTCTGATTTATAAGAAAACTCCTACATATAGAAAAAATAATTAACTACCTAATTAATTCAGAAGAAAGAATATTCCTAATAAATATAATAATTACAAGAAATTATATGTAATAAATAAACATGTACGAGGAGATTTAGTATAGTTATACAAATAATCCTTTATCAATTGTACCCAATACCAATTTATTCAGAAAATAGAAATAGCAAAACAAGTGGTCATCAAAAATGAAATGGCTATATACAAATTAATAGTAATTGGCAAATGTATAAGAAATTAAGGTTTATATTACAATGGTTTTCTAATAGAAAGAAATAACATTAATAATAACGCAAAGCGTTTTTCTAATTCCTAAGCCAGGGCCGAGGGCGGGTACTCTTTGACAAATTGAACAAACATTAGCTCTTTAAAGCAAAAAAAGAAATTATACACTGTATTAAGATATTTGAAATGTAAACTATTTGTGATAAACAAAATAACCGATTTTAAATATCTTGCATATTTTTTTTAACTCAGACAATATCAAATGTTAATTTTAATTTGTCGAAAAATTCGTTTCTAATCCCCTACACCAAACTCTTCTTTTATTTTTTAAAAGAAGAATATTTACTTTATTAGTAATCAAAATTTATTATTATAAAATAAGAGATTGGTCAAATAGATTCCCCTTTTCTAAACTCCTACATAACCACCTTCTTTTAAGAACTTGAACGAAATGTACTATTAAATTATCTTTCTAATTTTACTTGCGGTTAAAGCTTTTTCTTAATTTACTTTTCGACAAAAATATCATCCAAAAGCATATTGAACAATAGCCCCATAAGTAATAATCGAAACACTAAATTTATCATTTTTACTTTAGCTGTCAGTTTGAATAAAAAAAAAAAAAATAGGTATAAATATATTTAAAATTAAATTTATTCTCTTAATGTGCTACGAATATTTCACATAAAATACGAAAAAATTAACCAAACTATATCATAGATGCGAAAATAAATTAAATTTTAATTTATAACTTTCCTTAGGGCAACATCGTTTTAAACTATTTAAGCTGACATTATATATTATATAAAATAATTGACCGTGGCAATTCAATTATTTATATTAAATATTTTATTGCTTCGATAAAATGACAAGTCATATGTACCTTTTTATTTAATATTTTTTTAAAAGTTTGTTGCCTATTTTGATTTTTTTTCTATAATTTTTGATTGAATATTAGCAATTTATAACTACTGCGCCCGTCGTACGCCGCAAATATCTCCAATTGTTGATGGGTCAAGCGCTGGCTAAATGTGCTGCTCTTGACTTTGAATTCTTATGTATTTAAGTGTTCTGATTAGTGTGGAACTATCCCTAATAAAGACCACCTCATCATATCGTTTATTGGAAAATCTTGGCATGGATAATCTATTGCGTCAGCCTAAAAATGAGAGACCATTCCTTTGTTTATCTTTTGGCGTGTGGAATATCCGAGTAAATAGTGTAAAGACCCAATCCTAGCGAATGATGGTTTACTCTAATCATAAGTTTAAAAAACTTCATAATAGCAAAAGCCATTATTAACTAAATTGGACAATATATTTGTTAATCCAAAATTCGCTTAAAGCCAATGATTCAGATCCTTACAATAATAAATCAACACGAATGCAAAAAGAGTATGGTTAGTAGACTTGTTGCACAACACGATATGCCCAACAGGCTAGCCCAGCCATTTGCTAAAGATCTTTGTGACCCGAGCCAAAACTAGCCTGCAGTTACTCTAACTCTGTCTTGCATTCGCACACAGATATGCCACATTGAAAACTTCACACCTTCAGATCATGCATCAGCAGTGGCTATACCAATCAAGTTCCGATTCAAAAGACTTATCAGGCCAACCGATCTAAAGTGTTTCTAATGATGACAAACAGACCAGGACTAGGTTGCCGCAGCAACAGGTCGGATTGAAAAGCTCATGGAGCCAGTTTAACTGCCGGCGTGCGTTTAGGCAAAAAAGAGTGCATATTATTGAGCGCCTAAAAACCGCAAAAAACTATAACAAGTTGCCCAGTGCCTTAAATCAACACGCCCTCAATTCGCAGCCAACAGAAAAGAGAAAGGTGCCTAATGTAGGTATGAAGTGTATGGAATGGTGCGGCAAAATAATCCTAGAGTTATCAGCATAAGCTACTGGCCAAGCAAAGTTCCCTGCGGCAATAATTAATATGCTAGTAACTTTAAGCCGCTAATATCACTTTTTTAAATATATACTAAATTCCCAAGTCGATTTGGATCATTATTTTGAAAGTAATCAATTGGAAAGAGAATTGTGTTGAAGTGCGTAGTGTTCTAATTTGAAGATGTGTTTGTGAAACCAAATAAATGGAATATCTCCCACTCTTATAATTTTTCAAACCACTTCCAAATGAAAGCTAATCCATTGATCTATCTCGTGTCCAAATTTGAGCTCAATCCATCGGTGGGAACGTCTTCAACGAATGCCACAAAGCTCCAGAATGCTCTAAAAACTCCAATTAAGCTCCAAACATGCTAAAACCTGAAAAGACTCTAAAAGACTACGGAAACAATAGAAAGACTCGATAAAAAAGACTTATATCATGGTCTAAAATGGGTAAAAACCATGATATATCAGTTTTTAAACCTCGTCCTTTGGTTTGGTTTTCTGTTTGCTTGAGGGCAAGCAAAGCCTAAGTCTGAAGGCGTTGATATATCAAGGTTTTTACCCACTTTTAACCATGATATAAATCCTTTTTATTGAGTCTTTCTAGTATTTTTAGAGTCTTTTAGAGTCTTTTCATGATTTAGGTACGTTTGGAGCTGAATTGGACTTATTGAAGCTTTCTGGAGCAATTTGGAGTTGAGCATTGATCAGGCAGTTCGGGAGCCGATATGAAGCCTCACTATCGACCGACACCATGTAGTGTCGATCGACACTGACACTTGGAAGGAACATTACTCGCTATTTCTCTATCGATCGATACTAGTAATGGTATCGGTCGATACCAACGTTCAAGGAAGAGAACGCGACTCTCTACAAGTTTGAAGAATCTGCTCTTTGGCCCACAAGACTTTATTATTTACAAATTAAGCTCAAAACGTGTTTTAGGATATAATTAGGTTTTTCAGTCACTTTTTGAGAGAGACCTAGAGATAGAGATTTGGTAGCAGAGTTTTGGAGAAGATTTGGAACCCTCTTCGTACTCTTTACTCTATTTCTTTAATGCAATCTATTTTATTCATGATGTTTGTTTCATTCACCATGTCTGAGTAGATTCTTTGTTAGGTTTAGGGTTATTCAAAGGTATTTGATGAATTGTTAGATTGAACTGCATTGTTAGGGAAAATCCATAGAGTTTTTCATCTAGACTTGTGATTACTGCTTATTCTAGCTTCGCGACCTAGAATCTGATATTAGGTTGATTAATTGGCATGAAAGTGTGATTATTTTTTCCTGAACTAGTGTTGGATGAGCAAAAGATCTATTCACAAAGAAATTTGGTTTAGGATTTTGTAAACAATTGAACCTGATCATTAATGCTTGTTTGAATTCATAGGATTTGCAAAGAAATTTGGAATTCTAGGTTTAGACATAGATAATCTTCGCAGTGAAAGTTGGTTGGTTTTATATTCGTTTTTCAAGTTCAAGAACGGTGCTTAATATATTCCTGACAATCTGTTTGATCTGCAGTTCTGATTTACCGGCGAATTTCCCTAGGCTTAACCTTTTTCCTCCATTGATTTTACAAACTACTTTTAATCATTTGCTGTTTTCAATTACATTGATTTTACTTAGCTTAATTAATTCTGGAATCTATTAAGTGATATCTTGAGTCTTTGTGGTTCGACCTGTAATATACTGCAATTATAGCTTTAGTACTTTTAGGGTATTATATTTGAGCATATCACCACTGCCTCACATACCTAAGCTACCTTTTACAGGACGTCAGAGGAAGAAAGAGTATGCACACTTTGATGAGGTGATGAAACAACTTCAGATTAAGCTTCCATTCCTTGAAATTATTCAAAACATTCCTACCTACAGGAAATATCTAAAGGATATTTTGACTAACAAAAGGAGTCTTGAAGAAGGAGCTGTGTTAATCACATATGAGTGAAGTGCCATCTTGTAGAACATCATTCCTAAGAAGAAGGAAGATCTTGGTATCTTTTTATTACCTTGTACTATTGGAGAATCCACATTCAACAGATGTTTGTGTGACTTCGGAGCTAGTGTGAACTTGATGCCGCTCTCGATGTCAAAACGCTTAGGGATCACAAACTTTATGCCATCAAAGTTTTTTTTTATCCTTGCAGACTGTTCTGTACGGTACCCTATTGGTGTAGCTGAGGATGTACATGTTAAGGTTGGGAACTTCTATATTCATTGATTTTGTGGTATTGGAGATTGATGAGGAGCCACGAGATCCACTCATCCTGGGTAGGCCTTTCTTGCACACTGATGGTGCCTTGATTGATGTTAAGAGGAGTAAAATTAATTTGCAAATCGGGGACATTGTGCAAGAGTTTGATATGAATAGAGTGATGCAGAAAACCACTATTGATAGCCAATTTTTCTGGGTTGATATCATGGATGAGCTAGCATATGAGCTACTTGAGGAGTTGAACACCAAAGACTCCCTTCAGATTGCTTTGACGAAGGAGGAAAGTCGGTTTGGGTATCTTGAGAATGAGACTACTAGTTTTGCCAGGCTGATGGATTCTAGAATTCAGATGGATACAATGGTTGCATATGCTAAAATTGAGCAACCCAAGGACAAAGCAGCAGAAACATACCTTCCTCCTAAAGTCTGTGATGATTCGAGTGAGGTCAACGATCCAAAAATGGAGTTGAAGACACTTCCTGCAGGGCTAAGGTACGTTTTTCTTGGTCCTAACTATACTTACCCTGTCATAATCAATGTTGAGCTGAACAATGTGGAGACTGCCTTGTTGTTGTGTGAACTGAGGAATTATAGAAATGCTTTAGGTTATTCACTTGATGATATCAAAAGAATCTCCCCTAGTATTTGTATGCATCAAATTTATCTAGAAGAAGAGTCTGTGACTTCTGTAAACATCAGAGGTTGTTAAACCCAAACCTATGTTGTAAAGAAAGAGATTATGAAACTTCTAGATGATGGGGTCATCTATCTGATTTCTGATAGTACTTGGGTGAGCCCAGTCCATATGGTCACTACAAGAAACATGGGTTTTGTTAGCTCTAAAAATAAGCTATTATAAGTCATTTATAGCGAATTATCAAATGCTATGTCTGATTGTCTGTGCCAGCTACAATAGGTCTGGCCCATATTATAGCATTATTTTTGTTTGCTATGGTATGTGGCATGTATGATAGCGTTGATTTTTAACTTATAATAATTTTTGGTTTATACGCATTCTAACATTGATTTAATGTTATATATTGTTTCGAGAAGTTTTATTTTATGTTGTATTGGATTTAGCTAAAAATAAATAGAATTGAAAATTTAGAAGATAATTTTCATTAATATCCTAAACATGTCTTACACAAAAAATATTACAAAAACATAACCAAGGCAAACAATATTAAAAAATCATAGCTAAGCCAAATTTTAATGTCTAATCAAAAAAATAAAAATTTGGAAGACTTTGAGTATCATCTTGAGATGTGTCTTCAGAAGTGTCAAAGACTAAGACTTTGAACTCTTATCTTTGATGTCAAAAAAAAAAAAGGACTAAGACTTTGAATTTATCACATCATAATCGCAGCAATAACATAGCTAATGTGATCAAACAAGTATATGACTTTAAAGTAAACTATTACTTATTAGTAGTCACCAAATTAAACATTACTTATTTAACAGACTCGAAACATTTGCATCTTTGGAAGGATTTTTTTACACGATTTCATATCACTAATATTCCAAGATTATATCAATTAACACAACAAATATGGTCTCTAGAACAAGGATTGATGAATCTTTGTGAGTATTATACAGCTTTAAAGACACTTTGGGATGATTTCGATGGTGCTGAAGGTGTAAGAACTTGTCACAACTGCACATGTTGAAAAGAATGTGAATGCAACCATATACAATGTGTCAGCTGGTTCTGTTGATCAATTTCCTGCAAACTCTGCTTATGTCAATGCTGCATATCAACCTCAATCAAGAAAAAATTTCCATATGTGTACTCATTGTGATTATTCCGGTCATACCATCGATAAATGCAACAAAGTACACGGCTATCCTCATAGTTTTAAAAGCAAATACAAATCGGGTTCAGAGAAACATACTCAACATGTTCAAGTGGTTGGAGCTAAATCTTCTAAACCTGTCATAGCTCACCTTAATTTGGCTACTGAGTTTGCAAGTACTGAAATGGACACTCAAAAAAGGATAGGAGCATCTGATATTGCAGGACTGGTCAATGGAACTTCAAAGATCAAATTCAAAACGTGATTATTTATTTTAGCTCACAATTGCAAGGTACAACAAATAACCAAGTCAACATAGGATCTCCCTCAACAAGTGTTGTGAGTGACTCCATTATGAATGGTATTTCCTTCCCTGCTTCTACCCTTTGTTTCATTGGTACTATGACAGTCTCTAAGAATCTTTTAAGTGTTGAAAAATGGATCATTGATAGATAGTGGTGCTACTCACCATGTTTCTCATGACAAAGATTTATTTGTTACCATATCCTATGATTTGCAGTCTTCAGTCACTCATCCCATGGGGTGTGAATGTCAAAGTAACAGGTGTTGGAACCATTCAATTAAACACACACATTATGATAACTAATGTGTTGTATATACCAAAATTCAGAATCAATCTTCTCAGTATCAGTCAGTTAACTAAACAGCTAGGCTCAAGGGTTTGTTTTGACGCTGAATCTTGTGAAATCTAGGATCGTACCAAGGGTCAGATGATTGGAGAGGGTAAACAGATTGTTGTTCTTTATGTGCTGAAAAATGGATCGAGTTGTCAACACTTCTTCAACACAAATATATATGTAGCTAATAAGTCTTATCTACCTTTATGTTCATCTGTTGTAGTTGATGCTTCCCTTTGGCACAATAGGTTAGGTCATCCTTCCTATAGTAAGCTTGAATGTTTGAAAGGTGTTCTTAGATTTCAGAAAAGAAATGAAGAAGAGCTCGATCATTGCAATATATGTCAATTGGCTAAACAGAAAAGGCTTCCATTTATTTTTCATAATAACATGACTCAAAATGCTTTTGATTTGGTGCATATTGACACTTGGGGACCATTTTCTGTGCCAACTACAGAAGGATATAGGTACTTCTTAACTATTGTGGATGATTATACAAGAACCACATGGGTTTATTTGTTGAGAAAAAAAGATGAGGTTTTAACAATCTTTCTAGTTTTCATTGCTTTGATTGAAAACCAGTTTAGCAAGGTTATAAAGTCTGTCAGGTCGGATAATGCTCATAAGTTAAAGTTTGAAAAGTTGCTTAAGAAAGGACATCTTATCCTATCATTCATGTCTAGAGACACTAGAACAAAATTAAGTGGTGGAAAGAAAACATCAACACATTTTGAATGTGGTAAGAGCATTAATGTTTCAATCATCACTTCCACTTGACTATTGGGGTGATTGTGTTCTTTTTGTTGTCTTTCTCATCAACAAGTTGCCTTCCCCTTTACTATCTAACAAGCCTCCTTTTCAATTGCTACATGCAAAGGCACATGATTATTCTCAAATTAGAGTTTTTGGATGTCATTGTTGTCAGTTTACTTATACTCATAATATACACAAATTTCAACCTCGTTCTAGAGCTTGTGTGTTCATTGGATATCCTGCTGGCTATAAAGGTTACAAGCTTTAGGATTCGGAGTCAAACAGAGTTTTCATCTTAAGACATGTGGTACTCTTTGAAACATTTTTTCCATTTTTCTAATTCAAGTTCTGATCCGGATGATATCTTTGATAATGGAGCACATATTCATACAAAGTTAATTAGTAGTTCTGCTTCTTCGCAGAACACTGATGTCGTAATACTTCTCATGATATACTAGCCTGATCTGCTATATCAGCTGGCTCAGGTTAAGGAGTTGATTCTCATAAACCTGTTTTATTGTGAGAATAATGCTCTTCTCAACACATACTAGCTAGATCCAATGTATCAGCTGGCTCAGGTTTGGGAGATGGCTCTAATAAACTTATTTTTTGAGAATATGGTTCTTCTTCCTCACATGATGCATCAGTTTGATTAGATATACCAACTAACTGAATCAGCTTACACAAAAAACGAAGAAACCTACTCATCTAGAGGACTACTATTGCAACATAATTTCATATATTGAGTATCCCATGGCTGCTATCAACTATTCTCAGCTTTCAGACGATCACAAAGCCTTTCCTAATGATGTTATTAAGTATTCAGAACCTAAAACCTATACACATGCTATGAAATCTGATGAGTGGAATGAGGCTATAAATGATGAAATTATAGCTTTGGAGACTACATGGACTTGGATCATCTGTTCACTTCCTAAAAATAAAGTACATATTGGATGCAAGTGGGTTTTTAAAGTAAAACTAAATTCAGATGGGAGTTTGGAGCGTTTCAAAGCTAGATTGGTAGCACACGGTTATACACAACACGAAGGAGTTTATTTTGTTGATACATTCTCCCCTGCTGCAAAATTAACAACTATTAGGACTCTTATATGTGTTTCATCTGCAAAGAATTGGAGCTTACATCGCTGGACATTTCAAATGCATTTTTAAATGGAGACCTTGATGAACAGATCTTCATGGAACGTCCTCCAGGTTATGCTACTAGAAAGGGGAGAATCACTTCCTGAAAATGCAGTCTTATTACTTAAAAAGTCTCTCTATGGGTTGAAGCAAGCTTCAAGACAGTGGTATCTTAAATTCAGCTCAACATAGTTACAACTTGGTTTCACAAAGTTGTATGCTGATCATGCTTTATTACTAAGAACTACTGGTAATATCTTCATTGCTTCGATTGTCTATGTGGATGATATTGTGATTGCCAGCAATAATGATGCAGCAGTGGCAGAGTTGAAATTGGATTTGCAAAAAAAATTCAAGCTTAGGGATCTTGGCCCTCTGAAAATACTTTCTTGGTTTAGAAATTGCTAGATCCAGCAAAGGTATATCCATTTGTCAACGTAAATACGCTCTTGAGTTGCTTGAGGAAATCAAATTGTTAGGATGTAAATCGGTGAATGCTCCTATGGATCCAATTAATAAGTTGAGTCAGCACAATGATGAGCCTGAGATTGATGATCTTAAAGTTTATAGACGATTGGTTGGGAAACTCATGTAGTTGACTATTACAAGACCGGATATTGCTTATGCTGTTAATAAGCTCTGTCACTTTTCATCTTCTCCTAAAGCTTCTCACCTCAAAGCAGTTCAATGTGTGGTTCATTATATCAAAGGTTCAGTATGATTGGGTTTATTTTACTTTGCAGATTCAGATCTTTGGCTTAAGGGTTTTACAGATGCGGATTGGGGATCATGTGTAGATACTAGAAGGTCTACGTATGGCTATTGTATGTTTTTTTGCCCTTCATTGATTTCATGGAAGTCTAAGAAGTAGGATACAGTCTCTAGATCATCCCCATAATCTGAATTTCATGCAATGGTTTTGGCTTCATGTGAGATTACTTGGCTTGTTAAGCTCTTTAAGGAACTCCATGTACATCAATCTCAAGTTGTTTCTCTGTATTGTGATTCCACTACAGCAATACATATAGCTAATCATTCAGTGTTTCAGGAACGCACCAAGCATGTGGAGAATGATTGATATACTATCAGAGAACGTATTAAGATTGGTATGATCAAGGCTATGCACGTCAGAACTTAAAATCAACTAGTTGATGTGTTCAGTAAACCTTTGTATCCCACAGTCTTTCATGGTCTCATTGGAAAGATGAGCCTACTTTCAATCTTCTGCTCATCTTGAAGGGGAATTTTAGCTTATATGAAACTGATTGTGTTAACCGAATAATTAAGATGTAAACTAGGATTATAAACCACCCTATATAATGTTGTCATTGTAACAAACTTTACTTTAACGGAATAATACATTTCATTTCATCTTCTTCACTATTCGTTTACTCATAGAGAACAAAAAAGAAATTTTGATTCAGTCTTATACCTACTATAAACAAACCAAACATTATGCTTATACACAATTAATCAATTAAACCCCAAAATCAGTTCTAAAACTGTAATGAACAAGACTCGAACTTTTTTGTTACCAACTGAAGTTACCTAAAGCTATAGCTGATGCAGAACTAAGCTTAGACTCATAAGGAACAAATTCAGCGGAAGCAAGCACAATAGCAGCGCTACTAGATTTTGGGGACAAAGCGACAAAGCGCTTGTTAGAGCTTGTTGTGAGTTCACCGATGTAGGCATGGCTATTTTTGCTGAGAATCATAAGGATGTGAAGATATTCTCCTGTGGATTTTGTAATTTTGGAGCCAAAGGTGTTAAAGATGTGCTTGATCATTGCTCAAAACTCGAGGAGTTATAGATTAAGCGTCTCCGTGGATTCACTGGTATAGCTCCGGCGTTGATTGTTCTAGTGTTGTTGCTTCGTCCCTTAAGTTGATTTGCTTGAAGGAGCTTTATAATCCGGTATCCAAATCAAAACCCAAAATTCAATACAAAGAATCGAGATCAACAATGATTCATAATACTCAGAAAGAGAAACCAATCTCGCTAGATCGAGAGAAAGAGAAAGAGATAAAACGAGAAAGCTTACAGGGAGAGAAGCCTCCAAATTGTGAGAGGAGGAAGAAGAAGTTTCAATCTTTTTGAGAGGTAAGAGATGTCAAAGAAGAACTAGTTAATTGTGAAAACAGGAGATTACGAGCTATGAAGAGAGAAGAAGGAAGAAGAAGAAGAAGAAGCAAAGAAGATCCAACTATGTTTTTTTTATTTTTGTTTGAAATCACTCCAAGTTTCACCTTTAGGGGTGTGATTTTTAGAGTCATATTTTTCAACTAAAAAGTAATAAAAAGTTACCTAGAATCAGTTCCAGAAATCTTCTATGAAAACTTTGTGATATTTTGAATAACAATATATTTGATATGACTTTGACAAATTGTTGAGTGAATAACAAGATATGTTAAATTATTTTAAATGATTTTACATAAATTCAATTCCAATAACATAAGATTTATGAGGATTTTTAAAAATTATCAGCTGAATAACAAGTGATTTTAACAATATCCCAAAATCTTCTGAAATGCTAAGTCCAATACACACCCCCTAAGATCGTGATACCATTCAAATATGTCTAGTTAGACTTGTTGTGTATATATATTGTTTTCATTCAATTTAGGGTTCACTTCATTTTACTATATAGACTTAAGCACCCCATATCATTTCCCTCTAAAATTTTCACTTCATCAATAGAAAAGATTAAGAATACTTTGGGGAGTTTATTGATGAAGTGAAAAGTTTAGGGAGAAATTATATGTGCTTAAGTCTATATAGTATAATGAAGTTAACTCTTCAATTTATTATTTATTGCAAAATTAAAATGGTACATGTGAAAAAGAAAAGTGTCACTTGTTAACTTTTAATGAACGAAACTTTTCTTTATTATATAGATTTGATATAAAGTCCATAGCTGAGGTTATTGTACCCAAGATACCAAACTCATTGGCTTCCTTATTCAATGGGCTAAAGAAAATTGAAGAGCAAATTGCTCTAATCAAATGGGATGGTCATGGTCCCGTCTAAAAACAAAAAAAGTATAAATGGACTAAGACAAATATAGTCCGCGCACAAAATGTACAATATGACACGAACAATCATCATGTCCAAATAATAAAAATCTAGGGTTTTAAATTTTTGTAAAAAACTCATACAAAAAGCCAACATAAAATCAGGCGAACCGGAAAATCTCTACACCTCTAGCGAACCGGAAAAGTTCACTTCCTCTAATAAGGCAATCACTGGCATTTCCCTAACCTTGGTCAACACAGCATTCCGACCAAGAATCGAGATCGTACTTTCGTTATACTTCCCTGTCTTGAATGCAAAGTTCATAACCATAAACGCAGACGCATCACCTTGCCGGCTTGACTAGTAGCAGCGTAGATCCTTTGCTATTTCCGGCGAATTATCAGATCTCTCTCTCTCTCTCTCTCTCTCTCTCTCTCTCTCTCTCTCTCTCTCTCTCTCTCTCTCTCTCTCTCTCTCTCTCTCTCTCTTTCTTTCTTTCTCAAACACAATCCCCCACAGGTGAGGCTGACATGCGCTCCTCAGAACCTTCAACTTCCCTATGTTGTTCATGGCAGCATCTTCCAGTTTCTCTTCAGGCCACATTGTTGATCCTTTCATCGGACATACCATCCATGTGTCCTTGTCTGAGCCAAGGTATAGCCAGTGATACATTGTGTAAGACCGTGAAGAATAAATGTTCTCACACCAAGTATGGGAAAGTCTCTTACTCATTCAGAGGGTTTGTGATATTCACATAAGTAAAGGACACGTGCGTTCTTGTACGTGTGGGATAAAATCAATCTTCTCTTCAGTCTTCTCTTTTTCTATTTTGAGAGATTTTGATTCAATCTTGTAACAGATAGTGAGAGTGTGAGATCTTGATCTTGTAGAGAGAGAGAACTAGGAGCTCGAGTTTTGAGCTTGATCTTGTTCTAGTGAATTCTGGAGATAAGCTCCGTCGAGACATAGGTTTCCTCACCGGAACCTTAACTCGTAAAACTCTGTGTGTTGTTTAGTGTTCTTTTCTTTCACAAACAAGAGATCGGAGAGAAGTGAGATTAGATAGTCGATTCTTGGAAGCTAAAGCTTCACAAATTGGTATCAGAGCTACGGTTTGAGTAGCGGATCTACAAATTGAATTAAAGATGACAAACATGAAGCTCAAGGTAGCTGGGTTCGACGGATCAGGTGATTTCTCACCCCGGAAAACTCAGATGTTCGTTCATCTGAGGATACTTGGCTTAAAAGACACATTAACGGAGCAGCCTCAGCTCCCAGAGTTGTCAGAAGAAGACGAGTTGGATCCGGCAAAGAAAAAGAAAAGAATCAAAGAAGAAACAGCTAGGATTGAGAAGAGCGAGAAAGCGATGGACATTATCTTTCTGAATGTAGCAGATAAGGTACTAAGGAAGATAGACAGGTGTACTACTGTTGCGGAGGCATGGTCTTTGCTGGAACGTCTATACATGGTAAAGTTTCTTCCAAATCGAGTTTATCTTCAACTAAAGGTCTACAACTACAGGATGCAAGATTCAAAAACTCTAGAAGAGAACATCGATGAGTTCTTGAAAATGATCTCAGATCTGGCCAAACTTCATATACAAGTTCCAGATGAGGTACAAGCAATCTTGATACTTAGCTCGTTACCTCAAAGATACGATATGCTAAAAGAAACACTCAAGTATGGTCATGATGGCATCAAGTTGGAAGATGTACTTAGTGCAGCTAGGTCTAAGGAATTAGAACTCAAGGATAGTATTGGTTCAAGATAAGATGGGGAAGGTCTCTTTGTCAGAGGAAGGTCAGCTACCAGAGGAAATCAACAAGGCAAATCAAACTACAACAACAACAAATCAAGGTCTAAATCAAGAGGCAAGAAAATTTGTTGGATATGTGGTAAGGAGGGGCACTACAAGAAACAATGTTACAAGTGGCTAGAAAGGAACAGGGATAAGCCTCAGCATCAGAACACAGGAGAACCATCTCTAGTCAGGGATGATGCTCAAGATCTGGTAGGCTTAATAGCTGCAGAGGTAAACCTGACTAAGGATAGGATCGATCAAGATGAATAGATCATGGATACAGGATGTTCGCTTCACATGACACCTGGGAGGGAGGTTCTCATAGATTTTGAGGAGACAAAGTCAGGATGGCAAACAGTTCTTATTCAAAGGTAAAAGGAATTGGAAAAGTCAGATTTGCAAATCCAGATGGTACTACTTTTACACTAAGTGAAGTCAGGTATATGCCAGATATATCAATAAATTTGATATCGATGGGTACTCTGGAAAATAAAGGATGTGAATTCAAAGGTGCCAATTGAGTGCTCAAAGTTGTGAAACGATGCACAGTGTTCATGAAATGATTTAGAAAATCGTCATTGTATGTTCTACAGGCTCAGGCAAGGTTATCAGAAGCTCTAACAGCTGGAGTTGAGGAAAAGATCAAACACACCTATGGCACAGCAGATTAGGACATGCAGGACAGAAAGTAATAGATGTATTGAGCAAGAAAGGGTGTTTTGGCGATGATAGAGTTTCTGAAGTAAAGTTCTGCGAGAATTGTATTTTAGGAAAAGCTCATAAAAACATTTTTGAGCCTGCTAAACACGTTACTAAGGAGAAATTATACTACATTCATTCTGATTTATGGGGATCACCTAATGTCCCCTTAAGCTTAGGGAAGTGTCAAAATTTTATTTCATTCACAGATGACTGGTCTAGGAAAGTATGGATATACTTTCTAAAGTCCAAAGATGAGGCCTTCAATGCATTAGTGGTATGGAAGAAAATGGTGGAAACTCAATCTGGAAGGAAAGTTAAAAGGCTTAGGACTGATAATGGGTTTGAATTCTGTAACTCAGAGTTTGATAATTTCTGCAAGAAAGAGGGAATGGTGAGGCATAAAACATGTACCTACACTCCTCAACAGAATGGAGTGGCAGAAAGATTTAATAGATCAATTCTCAACAAAGTTAGAAGTATGTTGAGTGAAAGTGGTATGGATTAGAAATTTTGGGCAGAAGCAGCATCAACTTCAGTCTACTTGATCAACAGATCACCATCATCAGTCATAGAGTTTGAGATTCCTGAGGAGAAATGGACTTCAGCAACACCAGAGCTGTCAGGATTAAAAAGATTTGGTTGCTTGGTCTATGTTCATTCAGATGAGGGCAAACTGAATCCCAGGGCAAAGAAAGGTATTTTTACAGGATATCCTGAAGGAGTAAAGGGTTTTAGAGTCTGGTTGCTTGATAATAAGAAATGTGTGATTAGTCGTAATGTGATATTCAGAGAGGAAGTGATGTACAAAGATATCACAATTAGGTTTCAGGAAAATTTGAATTATTTATATCCTGTTGTTACTAATGATCCTTCCAGTCTTGATTTTGCAGGAAATAACAGGTGTATTAAAGACACTCCTCAAGGTGGAGCCTTTGAGCAAGCAGAACAAAGAAATGAAAAAACAGATAACACTAATACAAAGGAACCTACTCAGGATCTTGAAGGGTATTTGCTAGCAAGAGATAGACCAAGAAGACAACAAGTATTACCAGCAAGACTAGAAGACTACGAGATGAGTGAAGAGGTTCTAGATGAAGTTGCTGGGTTTGCTTTCTTGGTCACAGAACTAGCAAGTTTTCAGAACTAGCAAGTTTTCAGGAAGCTATGCAAGATCCAGACAAGGATAAGTGGATAAAAGCTTATGATGAAGAGATAGATTCTTTAAAGAAGAATCACACATGGATTCTAGTTGACAAAATCAATACACAGAAGCCAATTGGGTGTAAGTGGGTTTTCAAAAGAAAGGCAGGTATATTTGGAGTAAAAGGAAGGAGTTGATTATCAAGAAATTTTCTCACCATTAGTCAAACATGTATCAATCAGGTTCATCCTTACCTTGGTAACTCACTTCAACATGGAATTAGAGCAAATGGACGTAAAGACAGCATTTCTACATGGTCATTTAGAAGAAACAATCTACATGGAACAACCAGAGGGCTATGTTGATGAGAAGTATCCAGAAAAGGTGTGTTTACTAAAAAGATCTTTGTATGGGCTTGAGTAGTCTCAAAGACAGTGGTACAATAGATTCAATGAGTTTATGCAGGGGATTGGTTTCATCAGGAGTCAATTTGACTACTGTGTCTATTTTAGGAGATCCAATAATGACAGGTATATCTATCTACTCCTATACGTATATGATATTCTCATTGCTTCGGTGGATAAGGATCAGATAGTTAATCTGAAAGGCATGCTAAGTAAAGAATTTGATATGAAGGATTTAGGAGATGCTAAGAAAATCCTAGGGATGGAAATAGTCAGGAACAAACTAGAAGGAACTTTGTCTATCTCTCAAGAAGGTTATCTTCTTAGGGTATTAGGAACGTTTCACTTAGATCAGGCTAAGCTAGTAGCAACACCTATGGGAGCTCATTTCAGGTTGAAGTCTGCTAAAAAATAGTGAAGAAACTCAAAAATTTGAGACAATGAGGAATGTGCCTTATTAGAGTGCAGTGGGTAGTTTAATGTACTCTATGATAGGTACCAAACCAGACTTAGCATATTCAGTTGGATTAGTTTGCAGATTTATTAGTAGTCCATTAAAAGATAACTAGCAAGCAGTTAAATACTCAGGTATGTAAATGGCTCATTAAAAAAAAATTGTGTAATAAAGCTGAAGAAGAGTTCATTATCAAAGGATACTGTGACTCAGATTATGCAGCCGATTTGGATAAGAGGAGATCTACTACTGGATTGGCTTTTACTGTTAACAATCAAATTTCACTTCATAAGATAGTTCAAGTAATCAAGATAGCTACAACTTATAATCCAGCAGACATCTTCACGAAGGTTCTACTAGTGGGCAAGCTTCAAGAAGCATTGAAGTTGCTCAGAGTGATAAAGAATTGATGGAGCTAAGGCTCCAAAACAAAGCTGGATGGGTTTATCCAGGGAATAAGAAGCCAAGTGAGGTTACTTGGAAGATATGAAGTTGAGTGAGTTTACTCAAAATCAAGCGAGCAAAAGTGCTCAATTATCCGGAGCTGGAATTCAAGAAGCAAGAACAAGGTGGTGCTGAGAACAAGGTGGAGATTTGAAAAATAAGTGTTCTCACACCAAGTATGGGAAAGTCTCTTACTCATTCAGAGGGTTTGTGATATTCACATAAGTAAAGCACACGTGCGTTCTTGTACGTGTGGGATAAAATCGATCTTCTCTTCAGTCTTCTCTTTTTCTGTTTTGAGAGATTTTGATTCAATCTTGTAATAGATAGTGATAATGTGAGATCTTGATCTTGTAGAGAGAGAGAACTAGAAGCTCGAGTTTTGAGCTTGATCTTGTTCTAGTGAATTTCGGAGATAAGCTCCGGCGAGACGTAGGGTTCCTCACCGGAACCTGAACTCGTAAAACTCCGTGTGTTGTTTAGTGTTCTTTGCTTTCACAAACGAGAGATCTGAGAGAAGTGAGATTAGATCGTTGATTCTTGGAAGCTAAAACTTCACAGACCGGGTGCTTTTTATTCTTGAAGAAGGCTTCTGCTAGGTAATTGAGAGTAGTTCCAGACATGAATGCAATGGGTAATTGAGAGCCAGTCCGTAGCTGACCCAATGCAAAAAGTGCATTTGCACTGGATCAGCCCAAAAATGTTATTATTCACTTAAACAATATATGTTTATTTTTATTTAGGATATTTTTCTTACCACCGCACCTGGTGTGGCCAATGTTTGAGCCGGGCCTGATTGAGAGTTGTTCCAGACATGAATGCGATGGGTAATTGATAGTATTTCAAGACATGAATATAATAATCCTCTGATGTTGAGACGATATGTTTCCCGTCTGAAATGGAATGAAGCAGATATTGTGCGAAGGCTAGAACCTGCAAGCACAAAAGAAAGTTAATCATGATCTTAAATCTTAACTTTATGAGCAAACAAAAAATTTAACTTACGTGCGTGCTCGTGTAGATTTTCAAATATCTTTTCAAAACAGTGAGAGCTGCAGTAGACGGAATAAAATACTTTGTTCAAGGTAAATCATGGTTAAGACTTTATTAAACATGCTTAAGCCAGTGCCTAAAAGGCATAGAGAAAGAACAGAAGCCTTAGACGTTTTTACGGTATTCTTAGTTAGTTTGGTGTCCCCTTTATAGTTTTAGTGCGAATTTGTTTACACAAAACATTGTTTCGTGTTACATAAAGTACAAACTTCCTTAGACTTTTGGCCTAGATGAATAATGTAGAAATTTCATAGTCTTGTATCAAACACACAATCTTTAGAGAAATCAACAATCAATCACCAAATTACATGAATAATCTTAAAGGAATACTTGGAAGAAACAAGTTTTTAGACGATAAAAGCACACATATATATAGTTACTTGAAGCTTTTGTAAGCTTGGATGACAGAAGCAACAGTCCCAACCAGAGTCAAAAACAAGAGAAGCACGGCAGCTAAAGTAGCTGTTCCGGTCCACAAGTCGCTGAAGTAGACTTTTTTGAGAGTGGCCAAACACATCTTTCTTCGAGATTTATAGTGAGCTTTGAGTTTCATGGCTACATGGTTGTATTGGGAGGTATCCCCTACTTTCACACCAACCTGTAACTTGTTCACCATTTCCAACACCAAACTCGGCCGACCCATAGTGTTTATTACAACCCCTGTGTACCAGCAACACATGCATTTTTTTTATTCATATCAATTTAAAAGTTAAATCTATTAATTTGTGAATTTTGTACCTTCTTCGGTGAGTAGCTGGACGTCTCTAGTGGAAGTAATTAGAAAATTTAAGAAATGTATGTAGTTAGAAGAAAAGGGTGTTACGGCAACATGGCACTGCTCAAATGCAATTACATTTCTTAGATACACATCAGACACTTCATTAGCATGGAAACCAGGCATCGTTAAGCAACCTTTCTTAAACTCCACATGCAACGAAAAACCTACAACCCTGTCTCCGTAGGATGCACAATAAATAACGCATTAACGTTGCTTCTTTTTTTGCATCAATTATAATTGATGCAAACAAGTTTTACATGATTTACATAAGTTACTCTCATCTATACAAGTGATAACGATGAAAATAGAGATGGTATCAGTTTAAGCAACAGATTCAATTATTTTCAATATTTGTAATTGATTTTAATTATTGTCGATTGGGAAAATTGATGTGAAATGTGTATCAATTAATATATTGATATTAATTAGTACTCCTTGTATTTCAAAGTGTTATTTTTAAAGTTATATTTTTGTTTTACAAAGAGTGTCTTTTTATATTCTCAACATAAATTTTACAAACTAAATATTCCTACAATTTCAGCTCATTTATTATATAAAGTACAATTTTTAAAAGTTAGTAATTCATAAGACGGTGACACGTGTCGTGTACTATTAATCGATTCAAGATTCTGACACGTATCAAAATGAAAAATATAAAAAATATTATAAAAAAACTATATAAAAAATAATTCACTAAAATTATTCAGAAAATAAGAAAATAGAAATTCTATAAAGAAATATACAAATTACTAATTCTTTAAAAGAATAAACTTCCATAGTTAAGAAAATTTCTAATACTAAAAAAAAAAAATTGTGAATATTGAACTTTATATAAACAAATAAGTAGTCTCATATTTTCTCAACGAACAAAACAATTTTATTTAAAAACTTCATCCTACCTTCAACTTCATTCTATTAGTAAAAGATCTATTCTTTTTAATTTTTAAAAAGTTATTTTAATTTACTATTATGATGTTGTAAAAAACATTATTATTTATATATTTTATGATTATTAATTTTTCTTCTGATTTCAATTTGTTTTACTTCTACTTTTTAGAAAACATTATTTTAATTTATTACTATGAGGCTGCCGTAAAAAAATATTTATGATTATTAATTTTTTCTCTAATTTCGGTTGGTTTTTCTTATACTTTTCAGAAAATGACTATCTTTCATATGACACTGAGTCAAGAAAATCAAAATAATAACACTAATTTATTTTTATGTCGATTAAAAAAAATGTCAAATATGATTAAAAATAAATAAAATTTATTCAAATAAAAATAAACTGAACTTATTTCGTTATATGTTAACCAACTAATTAAGAGACTCGATTAATGTAAACCGGTTTTACCCGACAATATAAACTCAATCACTGTGTAACAAACTACTTTAACTGAACATAACAACATTTTAATTTTCTTGATTCTCTTATGCAACTATTATTATATAATCATTTTTTAACCGACGTGAACTTCCCATCACTTTTTTAATTGATGCTATATACCTTGTTTTTAGTAGTCGTTTGTCACCATCAGACGTCGCTTCACGCATGAACAACTTGTCGCTAGTAGGTTTACCAAATCTTGGCCGGCTCAATGTAAACATCCCCTCTCAAGTTTGTATTCTCTCTTCTGCATGCATGTGACTTCTGTATTGATTCTTCTTCCTATTGGACAGAATCCTCCGGAGTGGCAAGAAATTTTGACTCACTTCCGGCATAAAGATTTTCAAAGCTACTACACCCAGCTTGCAGAAGAGAAGCTAAAGGTAGGAGGGTGGAAATTGATCTTGGTCATTTTTTTTTCTTTTCTTTTTTTCCTAAGTAGTTATCTAGTTAGTTTCTTTAAGCGACTCACGGTTTGTCTCATAGGTCATTGTGAAGCCACAACAAGTTGAAGACTTAAGTTGCTATACTGAACCACATGTCATGAAGCTGATTGAAAAG
Organism: Crucihimalaya himalaica; assembly: GCA_004349715.1. Lineage (NCBI taxonomy): Eukaryota > Viridiplantae > Streptophyta > Magnoliopsida > Brassicales > Brassicaceae > Crucihimalaya > Crucihimalaya himalaica. The sequence continues at coordinate 1,671,161 of SMJT01000019.1, forward strand.
TACGACGAGAAGGGTATGATGAAGGAGGTCTGTGATTAGTTGGACTAGTTGGACTAGTTGGACTAGGAGGTCTTGCAACAAACCGGCAGATACTCTTTCCAGTTTGAGATCCCTAACAATTCTAATTAATTATTTTACTCTCTAGTCCCTTATGTAATTACAAATTATCTACATTGTGATTTGTCATGCACCTTTTCTCAAATTTAATAAAATCAGATGTTAAAAATAAAAAACTACAGAAACACACGGATCCTTAATTTCATCAAACTGGTAAACATTCGACCCCACTTTAAATACATGCTGACAAGATTTTAATGTAATTTTTGATGTAAAATTATCTAATTTAATATTTGAATTTAATATTATTATATAAAGTTCAATCTTCAAAGTTGCTAACTGATCCCGAAAATATATTTACATAATATTTTCAATTATATTTATAAATATATTATCAAATAAGAAAATTATACAATTAATGATTACATATATAAATTATTATATATGAAATTAATTATGACTTATACAAATAACGTATTTTAAAAATGTTGATTTTCCAAATTTATGTTATTTTTTACTAATTATGTTTACTAATTATGAATTGTATAATTTCTTTAATCATAGTAGTATTATTTCATCTTTTTAAAATATCATTTTTCTTATAGAATTATTAATTTTTTTTTTGTAATCGATAAACTTGATAGGTTTTCCGATCATATGCATATGAGTAAACAATTTTGAAGATTAAGTTTTATATAATAAGATATATTAACTAAAAGCGTTATAAAAAAAAAAGAGAGAGAGAAGAAAGAAGAGCAAGCGAACCCTAATCTCACTCAAGGTAATCTGTTTCAGTTTGAAGCAAGGTAATCTACCTTGAGCCATCGTTAAGGTTTTGTACAGTCACCGCAATGATTTTTTTTTTATTTTTTTTTGAGTCTAGGTCAAAGATATTCGTGGATCAATTAGGGTTCAGTATTCCGATATTTGAGGCATACATATTTGTCTCGTCTTGGATGATTGTCGTGTTGTGTTCTTAGGATGATTAGGAGGAGTGGTGCAACAGTGAATTCTTTGGTTTCAACGAATAGTAACTGTGATTTGGTTTTCGATTTGTTGAAAAAACTAGGAGAAGCACGTGAGATTGTTTCAATTTCTAACTTTTGGCGTTTTTCACCTCATTGGTCATTGCCAAAGCTAGCGAACCATTTAACAACTGTTATGTTCCTTCCAGGGATGGCACATCTTTTTGATTGCTTGGATAAAGATACATCCCATTGCTATGGCCCTAACTCTTTTAAATTGCACAGGTTGGTTGGTTGGTTAGTTAGTTCATCAACATATACTTTTCCCTCTCTTTTTTGCACTCCATTCTTAAGCCGCTGGGATTTGTCTGACTTGGCAGGCTTCCAATTGCAAGGCCGGGAGAGCTCCTTGGATTGGTTGGAACACACAGTATCGGGAAATCAACTGCTCTCAAAGTTTTGGCTGGAGAACTCAAACCAAATCTTGGCCGGCTCAATGTAAACATCCCCTCTCAATTTCATATTCTCTCTTCTGTATGCAAGTGACTTCTGTATTGATCATTCTTCTTCCTCTTGGGCAGAATCCTCCGGAGTGGCAAGAAATTTTGACTCACTTCCGGCATAAAGATTTTCAAAGCTACTACACCCAGCTTGCAGAACAGAAACTAAAGGTAGGAGGGTGGAAATAATTGATCTTGGTCATTTTTTTTCCCTTAGTAGTTCTTAGTTAGTTTCTTTAAGCGACTCACGGTTTGTCTCATAGGTCGTTGTGAAGCCACAACAAGTCGAAGACTTAAGTTGCTATACTGAACCACATGTCATGAAGCTGATTGAAAAGTACAACGAGAAGGGTATGATGAAGGAGGTCTGTGATGCTCTTGAGTTGAACGAGTTCCTGAAAGGGAAGGTCAACCAATTATCTGCTGGAGTGCTCCAGAGGGTTATGATTGCTGTAACTGTCTTACAGAAAGCGGATGTGTACATATTTGATGAACCATCAAATTTCCTCGATGTGAAGCAAAGATTCAAAGCTGCCCAACTTATACGTTCTCTCCTCACTCCTGACAGGTTTGATGATTTTGACAGGCATCTTCTGAATTTTCTTCACTACAAAATCTTCTTTCTCTGGTCTGTCTTGAATAACATTATATTTTTTCTTGCACGTTTGTTTTGGTTGCTGTAGCTACGTGATAGTTGCTGACAATGACATTAGTGTCCTTGACTATTTGTCGGATGCCCTTCACTGTTTCTATGGGAAACCAGGAGCATATGGTATTGTTTCTCTCCCCTTTAATGCCAGAGCAGGAATCGAGGTTTTCTTGGCTGGGTTTTGTCACGATGATAATATGCGTATCAGGGATGAATCTCTCATCTTTGAGGTAAGGCTTTTATAAATAGTGTCTCTTAGAGTTAATTCACAGACAAGTGGTCGGCTTTTGTCATTGATAGTTTTATCTTTCCTTTCCGAGGCTGCTAAGAAACCACAACGACAGAGTGACCGGATACGGCGTTCCTTCAAAAGATACAAATATCCAGACATGAGTAGAACCTGTTTTGATTACAAGCTGGAAGTGGCGGCAGGGGAATTCCACGACACTCAGATTCTTGTAATGCTGGGAGAAAACGATTTAGGGAAGACCCTCTTCATCCAAATGCTGGTAGAGTTCAATGCCTTTTATCGTTTATATACTCTCTTTAGTTTCTGAACAAAGATTTCTCTCGATTACTGTAGGCCGGTTTGGTGCCACCTAACAAGGTAGGAGGATTAAAACTGAGCATGCCAACGTTCAAGGTGTCCTACAAACCGCAAAAAAATGCCTGGAAATTTGATGGTACAGTCAGACAATTGCCAGAAATGAGGCATCTTTTGGCGTGCATCCAACCTGAGTTTGTATCAGATGTGATGAAACCACTTCGGATTGAGCAGCTGCTGGATCGAAAAGTGGCCTCACTCTCGAGTGGAGAAACGCAGAGGGTTGCCATAACTCTCTGCCTGAGGAGAGTGAGTATTTACAATTTACAATAATGAAATGGATGCTGTATTTTTGTGCATTGTTGCAACATTTGTTACTTATCTGGAAAAACATTGCTCCTGACAGAATGCAAGTGTCTACCTGATCGATGAGCCAGGTACATATCTGGACTCAGAGCTGCGAATCAACGCTGCAGTGGCCATAAAGCGGCACATTTTACGCGTGCAGAAAGCCGCAATTATTGTGGAGCATAACTTGATAATGGCGACCTATTTGGCAGACCAAGTGATTGTGGTTGAAGGAAAGCCTGGTGCCAAGTGTACTGCTAGCCCTCCATACCCACTTGTCAGTGGGATGAACAGATTCCTATCGGTTAGTCACTTATTTATATTTCACTAATCCTCAGCGCAGCAAATAATTAATAAATATGTTTGTCAATCCCTCCAGGAGCATCTGAATATCACATTCAGCCGGGATGACGAATCCTTTGACTTTACACCAAGGGTCAACAAATTAGGGTCGATCGAGGACACGAAGCAAAAGGCTGCAGGCCACTACTACAACGTGGATTAAGTGATTGGTAAAAGAGAGGGAGGATACCAATAGCATCCGAAAAGTCTTTCTCTCGATCAGTAGCGATTATATGTAAGACATGACCGCTAATTAGCTAAGTTGGGCACTCTAAGAATAAGATTGTAGCTTCTGTCCAGTGCTGTGTGCACCAATTCGGAGGTCTGGCGGACGAAAACAGTCCTTGGTTCGGTTTCTTTGTTATTTATGGTGTGTTTTTTTTTTTTTTGAATAAATGTTAAATTATATTCATTAAAAAAAAAAAACCTTTGTCATATTACATCATCATTATATCATATCATATTACAAAAGATGATTTTACCATTCACAATGAGCGTATATAAATCTCTGCAGCATTTGGACTGAGATATACATATATATTTTAAAATAAATGACAGATAAATTTACTCGCACCATAAGGATTAACATTCTGTTTATGATGTGAATTCAACTCTAGAATATATAAAAACATTAAAATATTGTACTTTTTTAAAACTAAACACAATAACTTAACATGTAAACATCAAAACACACACAACTAAAATAAATAAAATTTGGACTCTTAAACCCCATATTCGAGGGTTAGGGTTTATCCCTCAAACTTCTAAGTCGTCTAGGGGCGTCGACGTCTAAGCGACATTTTTGTGATTTTGTGTGACGTTGGTGCCGATCTCCTATTTCTTTTGTCTTTCGAGTTTTGTTTACGTCGTTTGTGCGACTTTTGTTTCCGGTTTATGTTCGGCTTCGTTTATGGTTTTGTGTGTGTCATTTCTTCCGCCATTATTTTAGTGCGCAACGTTTTTAGGTTTACATTATGTTAACAACTGATTAGTTTTGTTACAGTATTTTGTTGGGTTTGGAATTTTTTTGAAAGTCTAAATCTATCAAAGTATCTAAAAAAATTTCGGTTCTAACATCCTTATTGCATATTCTCCTTTATTTTGTTTCTCGTACCCTCTATTTTCGTTGGAGTATTTCTTTTGTCCTCCATCTTGTGGGCTTACTAAATCCAGGATTAGGTTGCGGAAGGAAGTCTCCTCGGTAATGGAAGTCTTTGGTGGTGCTTGAAATCGAGTTAGGGATGAAAAGACGACCAATTAGTTATTGGAAATTGATGGACGATTAGAAACGCTCGTATAGCATGGGCTGAATACGTGTATCAAACATAATCCACATATCTTTGTTCCGAGGTTATGGTGACAATCAAACGTACTCTTTCTGATAATTGGGCATATGATTGTTTTCTATATTAGCTTAGAACTATCATTGCAGACGCTCTAGTTTGTAGAGCTTTTTAAGTATTATTAAACTCTTGAAATGTACTTTTTTGCTGGAAAAAAAAAACTCCATATTCTATTAACTTGAAAGAAAAAAAAAAGGATTAAGAATAATAAGGCCATTTATTAATAATTGTTTCCAAAAAGAAAAGAAAAACAAGAGAGAAAGAGAGATGGCCGTATGAAGGAATAATATGAACATGGTAAGAAAGACCTAAGAGAAGAGTCATAACACAGAAGACTAGAAAGAGCTGTTTCGTCTATCTCTCTCCGCTTTGCTTTGCTTCCTGTTGTCGTCTCTCCACCCAAAAAAAGTCTTACATATATGTTAAAATATTCTTTAAAAATTGTAAATGCAACTATATAAATACTACAAGAAAACAATGGGTTAACCGACGGAAAAACCGAAGGGTAAGAATCTGTCAGTTTAAACCGACGGATTTGTGATGGAAACCGACGAACGTATGGTTGTCGGTTACACCGTCGGTAATTACCGACGGGTACATATATGTCGGTCAATACTGACGAACTTTTATAACGGTCATATCCCGTCGGTAATTACCGACGGGTATTTGTCCGTCGGTAATTACAGGCGGATTACCGACGAACCTTTATAACGGTCATATCCCGCCGGTAATCCGTCGGTAATTACCGACGGGTATTTGTCCGTCGGTAAATACCGACGAACCTTACAACGGTCATATTCTGTCGGTAATTATCGACGGATTACCGACGGTTTTGATAACGGTCATGTTTTTTTGTCGGGTTTTTGTTTACGTTACATAGCCGTTATAATTGCTGAAAACCGACGAAAAACCGACGGACTCGTGTCTATAAATAAGAAACCACACTCATTCTCAACAACACATTACTTCTTCTATTTGTTCCTCTCATTATCCAAAAAAAATCAAAAAAAGAAATGTCATGTCGTCTTCAAATTATTATCGGTCATGGATGGACGAACCTATGGTGGATCCGGAGTCGAACTTATTAAATGACGAATATGCACGAGGGGTAGGAGAGTTCATGGAATTGGCTTGTCAGCAACCATCCTCCCAAAAAACCCGTAAGTTAAAATGTCCATGTTATGTATGCCACAATTCGCGTAATATTAGGATTGATTTAGTGTGGAATCACCTGTATTGCAATGGATTTACTCCGGGTTATAAGACTTGGTATCTCCATGGGGAAAGACCAGCTACCAGTAATACTAGCGAACCCTATATTGCGGATAGGGTAGAGGAACGTAGAACAGAAGTAGAAATTGGTGTAGGTACGGTTCAGATGGTTAATGATGCGTATAGAGGAAATAATGAGGGGGGTATGCGATCATAATTTAGAAACTACAGAAGAACTTAATTTAGAAGCCCGACAGTTTTTTGGTATGTTAGACGCAGCAAAACAACCTCTATACAATGGATGTAGAGAGGGTCACTTGCCTTTATTTTCTGCCAGCAGATTAATGACCATAAAGACAGATACCTCCCAATGCACCACTACTTCCCAACAGGCCCGTCCCAAAGGTTAAACCTGGTACAATGGTTAAGTACATGTTTGTCTTTAAAAGGGGTATGAGTTCAACTCCACAACCATCCCATGTTTTGCAGATGTTTTAACTTTGATTTATAATGGACCCAAAACATTTTTATTTTATTTTAGACAGCATTTTTAGTTTGGCCGGCCCTACTTCCCAACCTCAATCTCCAAACACATCCGCACCCACAACCTCACCTCGGTGGAAGAGTTCGAAAGGAGCAGCTTTGATAGCTGATTGGTTCTTGTTAACATGATTTTTAAAGTTTTAAAGGAAACTACTCTCACAAAGGTTTTCAAAATTTCTGATAAATGATGCACCGTTATTGGTTCTGCAAACAGTTTTGAAGTTTACCTATAATGCTGTTTTGTTTCTCTCTTTGAACCAACGAGTCGTTTTCTCAATCAGAAAGAGGCTTTTTACTTAAGTTAAGTAAATGTTAATGGACCCAATGAAGAGGCCTTTTAATAAACGAACCCATTTAAGCTGTAAACGAAGTCAAAATCGTCCCACGTCGTTCGGTTGGAAAGAAGAAGCTGTGTTTTTATATCGTCTAGTTATTGTCCGTACAAAGAATATTAGCATGGTCCTTGGGCAAGGATGATACACATAAATTGAGAAATTGTCCAATTGTTTTTTTGGGACAATTGGAAATAAAGGAGTTCTAAAAAAAGTTTTGTCCATATACACGTTAATTTCTTAATTGTCATTTTGGACAAATCTACCTTTATATCAAAATTTTGTTAATTTTAAGAAGAAAAAACCACAAAAACATGTCGATAGACAAGTTTAAAGAAGATTCAGTGAAAACATTTTTTTGATTTGGTCGCATATAAATAGGCTTTTAGATCTTCCGAAAAGTGTAGAATTCGTTTTCTAAATTTTTTGTTTGTTCTAAAACCTTTAGAATACGTATTCTACGCATTGTACATATTCTGAAAATTTTAGAACAGATATTTGTTCTAAAATTTTAGAATACATGTTCTACAAAATTTAGAATTCGTATTCTGCAAATTCTTTATGTTCTACGAAATTTAGAATACGTATTCTAAAGTTTAGAGTACGTATTCTACGATTTACTCAATGTTCTACACAATTAAATTTCCTTAAAACTAGTAACTGAATCTACAAATAAGGAAAGTAAATCTATTTTATGTAAATCGAATATATTCTTTAACATTTTTGAATCTACTACACCCCTTTTAAATAAATACATTATATATTACAAAAAAATATTTTGTATATGAAATATTCTTCAAAATATATAATATGTATGTAAAAAAATAAAAATAAAGCAAATATATGTAGGTCATATTTTCAAATCAATGTAAAAAATGGGTTTAAATGTATCCAACGTTACAATATTAATTAACCGGCCATTAAATACTATTTAAACCATTATAAGTTATAACTTTATTTTGTAACATATAAAACAAAAATTTTAAGATATATTTTTTTTGTAATATATACTGTATTTATTTTAAAATAGGTGTAGTAGGTTTTGTATAATTTATTTTGTCTAAAATTGTACTCTAGATAAAAAAATTTTTATAGATTTTTATTTTTTAATATTTAAAAAAGGCGAGGAAGAAGAGAAAAATAGGTTTTAAGAATTTTTATTTTTATTTTGATGGGTTGTATAATATATTTTTATTTTTATTTTTTTAAATGAAAGACTCCATATGAATAAGAGGTTTAAAATATAGAATATGATTAAAATTTAGAATTTTGTTATTTCATTTTTATTTATAATTAAGGGCATAATGGGTTTTTGATTATTATAAAACCCATTCCACCAATCCTAACTAGATAAGTTATAGATGGACAATTAGAAAAATAGACATTCTTTTTTTCTAATTTTCCCTTGTTTTTTTTACTTTGAGGAAAGTGTATAGGAAGCTGATGTAAATCAGAGACCAATATGGTTGCATCTTCTCTCTCTCAATGGTTGCATCTTCCTTCTCCCATTTTCTCACCATGGAAATCGTTCCTTCTCTCAATCGTCGTCATCACCAACAAACCCTAGCTTCGTTTCTCCTCCTCATCCTCTAATTTTCAGTTTCTATTTTGTGGGTTTCTCGGATAATGGAACTTGGATCGATTTTCATGATTGAATTTGACTATTTGAGTTTATGGAGATGCATGGAAGAAAAGGAGATCAAAGAGGCGAACGGGTTTGATTTTCCATATGGTTGCTAATGGATCTTCATTTCGGAGTTTCAATTACAAGAGAAGGTGTTTCGTTTCACGAGTAGGAACATCTCTGAGCTTAAAGCTAAAGCCAATGGAGAAGTTGGCTCCGATGATTGGAATCGAATGGTAAGCTATTGTCTTGTGTTTTTCTGCTTCAATCTTTCGATTTTGATTCGTTTTGAATTTAGGGATTTTGATTTTGATTCATAGAATTTGAAAATCTCATGTCATTAGAGAGTTTGATTTGTTTAGTTTGATTGGATTCCCGAATTCAGAGAGATCTTGCATTCTTGTGGAGCTATTCAGATAAAGTGAAGAGAGAGGAAATGAAATGGCTGAGGTATATCTCTTCTCATTCTGAATCTGCATATTGTTCATACAAATCAGACATTTGATCTGATGGCTTCTCACAAATTAGGTTCTTATGAACCCCTAAAATTTTCTACCATTGTAGGGAAAAAAATCAAGGTTTTTAAACTAAGTTTCTTAACCTAAGTTAATTAATTGAATGGTTGATGTAGTTTGACATTCTATTTTTAACAGAATTTGGACTCCTCTGCTTCAATGGGAAGTAGAAGATCAAAGAAGAAGCAGAATCAAAGTCACCTCTCTGAAGCCATTCAAACTCAGAACTGAGGTATAAACTTTGCTTGAGAAAACCTTTCCCAGACAAGATAGAAATAGATTTGTGATTGTTGGTCTATCTCTACGCAGGAACGGGGACGAATGAAAGAAGAAGAATTTGCAAAGAAGCTACAAGAGATGAAATTGGAAGAAGAAAAACTAAGAATCCCCATAGCACAAGGTCTTCCATGGACAACTAATGAACATAAGGTGAGCCCCTTTGCTCTTCATTAACATTCTATCAAACCAGATCAAAACTGTGCTAGACTATGAAGAGCTTGCAAAAGGTTGGTTAAACACTAATGTTTTCCTCTGTTTTCAGAATTTGGTTAAGCCTCATGTGAAAGATATAACAATACCAGTAGACTTGAAGCTTCATTCAGAAATTCGAGCAGTAAAACGTGCAGAATTTGATTACCAGGTAAAGGATTTGATTACCTTCCTTGTTAGAATTTCAGACAAATCTTGTCTACAGTTGAGAGGTATGCATCTTTCAATTTATCGTTATGACCTGAACTCATCTACACAAGCAGAGTCTTAATTTTCATATATTTTAAGCTATGTTTAGTCATTTCATGCTCTGTCCATGCCGTATAATCTGTCGATATAGCTTTTACTTCTTTGTTTGCTGGCATGTTCTGTGATTTTGAACTACAAGTTCTCTCACTAGAAGATGTTTATGTTTGTTTTGCTCCATTTGTTTTCTCTTTATTGATTGCTTGTTAGTGTTAGTAAATGTTTGATAGTGTTAGGTTATGGTTAGTGATGAATGCTTGTTTTAGTGTTAGATTAGGACTGTAATAAATAGGTTAGATAGATGTCAACTCAAGTTTCTTTTCCTCTTTCTTATCATCTTCTAAACCCATTTCTTTTCCTCTTTCTTATCATCTTCTAAACACATTCTTTCTTCTCTTACCATTCATCTTCTCTTTCTCTCTTCTTTGACATTTTAGGATATGGATTCTACAAATCCATATAGTCATTTTGTTGACCTTTTGAACAGTCGACAAGATAATTTTTCCCATAATGTCAAACTCGGCTCATCACAACTCCCTGTTTTCAGTACTCAATGTACTGAAGCATCAAGCTTCGGTGAAGACACGCCTACAGAGCGTAGAGGAAGAAGGAGCTGGAGTACCATAGATGATGTAGTCCTCATCAGTGCCTGGTTAAACACGAGCAAGGATCATGTCGTAGGCAATGAGCAGAAATCAGGTACCTTCTGGAAACGTATTGCAACCTACTTTGCAGCTAGTCCCAAGGTTGCAGGAGGTGAAATGCCAGAGTCAACTCACTGTAAGCAACGGTGGCAGAAGATTAACGACCTTGTTTGCAAGTTTTGTGGATCCTATGAGGCTGCAACAAGAGAGAAAACCAGTGGTCAGAATGAAGAAGATGTTCTATAACTGGCTCATGAGATCTTCTACAACGATTATAAGAAGAAATTCAACCTTCACCATGCTTGGCAGGAGCTTCGGAATGACCAGAAATGGTGTGAAGCAGTTACAAGCAAAACTGATTGAAGTTATAAAAGGAGAAGGTGTGAGGATGGTGCACAATCATCAAGCTCTCACGCATTTACCAAAGAAGGTGAGCAAGGAACCAACCGTCCTCCTGGTGTTAAGGCAGCAAAAAAAAGCATCTGGTAAGAGAACTGCAGTAGAGGGCAAGGCTCTGTCCGAGTTTCAGAGCATGTGGTCCATTAAAGAGAAAGATTTGGCAATGAAAGAAAGACTCTCCAAGATGAATCTACTTGAAAGTCTCATTGCCAAAAAAGAGCCACTATCTGAGTGTGAAGAAGCTTTAAAGAAGAAGCTTATTGAATACATGTTGGCTAATTAGTGTGAACTAGTTATTAGAAGTTTGTATGTTTCATGTTATGTTTCATGTATCTATGTTTCATGTTTAAAAATTCTGTTTAAATTTGTGTTTTTGTATGTTCTGAAACTGATGTCAATGTTTGTGTAATCTATGTTTCATTCTCCAGTGACCATAATGATGGCTTGTTAGTCTTGTTTGGTCTAGTGAGCCTCAATATGATTGTGTGACTGTTCTAAATCTTTTGGTACTTCTTGGTTATTGCTCAGACAATAGTCACAAACTGCTTGTGTATGAATTTATGGCAAATGGTGGTCTGCAGGAACATGAATCCTAGATAATGTATTATAGTTACTAATTGGTGAACATAGCATCTGGAGTTCTTATTGTGTATTTGATAGCTCTTTTTCTTGCATATAGGATCTGGTTCTGTCCCACCAAGTTCAAGCAGAAGCTGATTACAGACCATTAATGGCAGATGTGGTGCAGCCACTGGTTCCATTTGTGAGAAACCGTAGGTCAGCTTCAAAGCTTAGTGGATTTTTTTTGTTTTGTTTTAGTTTAAAAACTATGTTTAAGTTTGTATGTTTGTATATGTCTATCACTGCTATTCTTTTACATCACCTAAGGTTTGATTCTTTTGGTAATTTGCAAAGTACGTTGGGAGGAGGATTAAGATTTGAGTGATTAAGATTCACAATTTTATGATTGTGTGATGAATTTGAACAAGTGATTCGATATCATAAGAGCTTTCTACATGAGTGAACTTACATACCATTTTTACTTTGGTGTTAGCAATTGGTGTGTTAGTTTGTTATTAAGAGCTATAATGATTGAATCTTTTTGAATGTGAGAATCTAGGGTATATGATATAGTCACAGCTCTTGATATTGTTGCCATGTGTTTGTATCTAATTCGACTTTTAGAGAGAAGATGCTTGTCGTTGTAATCTTGTGTCTTTGTGTGATGCAGAGCGAATGCGCAACAAACAAAGTTGTTTGTGGGAATGATTCTGATTCTCATCTTTGCTGAAGCACTTGCTCTGTACGGTCTCATTGTTGGTATCATCCTCTCTTCTCGAGCTGGTCAATCCAGAGCCGAGTGAAGAAATCAAAAAGTACTCTCCCTTATGAGCTAAATCCTTGTAATGTTTTGGGTATATTTTACTTTCAGTTTTTCTTTTGTNAAAGGTTTTAGTTTTCAGAACAAGGAGGACATATGATGAAGCTTTTGGTTTGGTTGTTGCTTGCTGTCTCTCTCTCTCTCTTTTCTCTGCCTTGCTCGAGCATCGAACATGTCACGCGTTGCACCTTTAGTGCCATCGCTGACCACAAGAGCTAAAAAAAAAAAAAAGACATGATGAAGCTTTGTACCATCCAAGAAGTTAGTCAATGTTCTACTTGACGAAGATCAGAGTGTTCTTTGTTGGATAAACTTCAACATTATCTTGTAACTTAAGATATATCTAACAAGTTGGTTAGATAAAGATGAGATTAAGATAAGTATGATAGGATTATGAGTTATCTAATCCTACTAGGAATATGATTAGCAAAGGTGTGCTAAGCCTATAAATATCATTGTTGAGTTGTGACAATTGATATGGAGAAAAGTTAAGAGCTTTTGAGAGTTTAGTTTTGAGAGAGTTTCTAAACATTAATAAAGAGAGTTATTCTTTATACAAAAGCTAAGAACAATTTTTTTCTAAACACTTCATTTGGTATCAGAACGTCTAGGTTAATCGATCACGAAGATCATTAGATCAAGAATTCGATCTAACGAAACCATGGGAGACATCACCACTTCACGGCCGAAGGAAGTGATCCCGTCGTCGATCCAATGCCCCATGCTAACATCAACAAACTACACTGTATGGTCCATGAGGATGAAAGTCTTATTGCGCATCTTTAAGGTGTGGGAAACGATTGAACCTGGTTCAAACGACTCCAACAAGAACGATGTTGCAATAGGACTGTTATTTTCAATCAATCCCGGAGGATCTTATATTGCAAGTAGGCGAGCAAGACTTTTCAAAAGGGATATGGGAGGCGATCAAATCTCGTCATCTAGGAGCCGATCGTGTGAAGGAAGCAAGACTTCAAACTCTAATGAGTGAGTTTGAACGGATCAAGATGAAGGACACGTATACAATCGATAGCTTTTCGGGAAAGTTATCGGAGCTAGCATCAAAGTCATCTTCTCTTGGACAAACGATTGAAGAACCAAAACTTGTGAAGAAGTTTCTCAATAGCTTACCACAGAGAAAGTACATCCAGATCATAGCCTCTCTCGAGAAAGTGCTAGATCTAAACACCACAGCGTTTGAAGACATCATAGGAAGACTCAAGGCCTACGAAGAAAGAATTCTTGATGAGGAGAATCTTGTCGAAACACAAGAAAATCTGTTTTACGTAAACTCGGATCAACAAAGCTTTTCGGCGTAAAGAGGGAGAGGACGTGGAAAAGAAGGCAGAGGAAACAGAGGTGGAAGATTCAACTCACAAGAAAGAACAAATCAAGGTGATCAAAACCAGACAAGAGAAAAGAAGGACCGATCAAAGGTGATTTATTATCGTTGTGATAAACCAGGACACTATGCTTCCTCATGTCCTGAAAGAACACAAAAGACACAAGAAGCAAATAAAGTAGAGTCGGAAGAAGCCGATCCAGCTCTTTATATGCATGAAGTCGTGTTCTTGAATGAAGAAAACGTTTTACCAAAGAAGTATGAAACCAAAGAAGGAGAAGGAGGAGTTTGGTATCTTGATAACGGAGCGAGCAACCACATGACTGGCAACAAGACATATTTTTCGGATCTCAACGAGAACATAAAAGGAAAAGTAAAATTCGGAGATGGATCTTGCATTGAAATCAAAGGAAAAGGATCGATTATATTTCAAAGCAAGACGGATAAGCAAAAACTTGTCACCGATATCTACTACATTCCAGAACTGAAGAGTAACATTTTGAGCTTAGGACAAGCTACGGAAGCCGGGTGCGATGTGAGGATGAGACAAGATTACTTGACAATCCATGATCCAAGTGGAAGACTCTTGGTAAAGGTGACACGTTCAGCTAATAGACTCTACAAGATAAGTCTAAAGATAGGTAAACCAATATGCTTACAGACAAGGATTGAAGACGATACTTGGAGGTGGCACGCAAGATTGAGACATATTAGCTTTAAAAAAATCAAAACGATGTTCCAGCAAGAGATGGTCAGAGCAAAGAATTCATTGAAGTGGAGACAAGCATGCAAAGAAGAGATAGATCCTACATGCATCGAGAAGGAGCATGTTGATGTGGAGCATGTACCGAGAGTTGAGATAAAGGCGGACATCTTGACTAAGACATTGGCAAAGATCAAGTTTGCGGAAATGAGGAGCTTGATAGGAGTTCAAGACATGTCCAAAGACAAGTTGAAGCTTAAGAGGGAGAATGTTGGATAAACTTCAACATTATCTTGTAACTTAAGATATATCTAACAAGTTGGTTAGATAAAGATGAGATTAAGATAAGTATGATAGGAGTAGGAGTTATCTAATCCTACTAGGAATATGATTAGCAAAGGTGTGCTAAGCCTATAAATATCATTGTTGAGTTGTGACAATTGATATGGAGAAAAGTTAAAAGCTTTTGAGAGTTTAGTTTTGAGAGAGTTTCTAATCATATTTTGGTTTGGCCCTAACTCAGGTTAACTGTTAAAACCCAAAGAGCTTGGTTCTTATGGTTTCACCTTTTTATAATCATGTTCATTTATCAGGACCAACTACTAGCCTCCTATGGATATGGAGCACTAGAATTCAACTCAGGAATCTATTAATGGCAAAACAGAATTGTTCATAAGCATTTAGTTCACCAGTGAATCGCGGAGATGAGATGTTTGATTCGTAGTCACTACAACAACAACAACAACAACAACAAAGGGGAACTAAAGCTAAGACATAAACAGAGTCATAAACTTAGGATTGAGGCTTAACTTGATTTTGCAGCAGGGATCTTTCCTCGTCTAAAACAATGATCATCTCAAATTATTTTAATTAAAAATTAATAACTTATAAATTCTTTATTATGGATCATATATGATCACTTTATCCCTTGTTTCTCCCTTCAAAATGTTTATAGAATAATTTAGGATATTTTGTAACGTCACGAAGGAACCCATGTTGTTACTTTATATTTTAATCGGATTCTCATAACTAATATATATATATATATATATATATATATATATATATATTTAATATCTATTGAATAAATTTTCATACATATGTTTTCAAAGTTTATATGTGTACATGACTAGTACGTTGAAGTTTTGTTCTATATGATTTTATTCTAAAGAAGTTATAAGAAAACTTATTAGATTTTGACTAAAGGCGACAAATTATTAAACACGGTGTGTCTTTAAATGCATCAAACGTGAGTACTATGAAATTTTTTTATTAAAATTCTGTTTGTCTAATCCTGTGAAATGTTTTAAAATTTTAGATAACACCATATATATATATATTGATTTAAATTTTACATAATTATTTCCATCAAAATTTTGATTGCGTTTTCATAATGTTCAATTCCACTATAACTCGACTAACGCCTTCTCCCCCTACAATGAACTTTATTTATTAAGACAAAAATATAAGGCATTGTTTTTTTCAGTTCGAACACAAACAAGAGGAACTAGTTATAACGAATTACTTCCATTATGTATGCAAACATGCAAAAGTAAAGTTCTAAATTAGATGAGTTTCTTGTTATCATATTGAAAGTTTGGTCACACAAACTTAAATGTCTTATCAGAAAAAGATAACAACAATTAGTAATAAAATCAATAAAACCTCATCGCTTGGTGTGTTTAGATTTTATAGTTAAATTTGGTGGTGCTGTAGATCTCAACCATCTATGTTTTTCTTTTGGGGTTCAAAACAAGCATTATACCATGTGGTGTTACACTGAAAACAATTTTATAAGTTAATACATCAATAAATCAATATATATTTTGTTCTTAATTAATTTGTGGATCGACTAATATATTGATAAATTAATAAAATATCATAGTTCTCAATTCTGATATTATTAATTTATAGAAATTTATTTTTTGAATGACTAAAAGGTTTCAGACCGAAACTCATACATAGAAACTCGTACATCTCTTAGGAATTTTATAGAGATTTTACTCTACAAGCCAATACAAAAAAAAGTAATATATTTGTGAAGTATTAGTTGAAAAGACATATACAATGTTAAGCGGACGATGACGAGGAGAACTATCTCAGAATTTTAACTTAACCCAAACAATACTTGGCGAAACCACAATACTATTTTTGTTAGACTTCTATTAGTTATTCTTAAATCAAATACTCTCTCTATTTCTAATTAAACCAAGTTTTAGAAAAAAATGTTTTGAAAACATGTTCTCTATTTTCTATGCATAATTAGTCCTATAATTTTTATTATGTTCTAATTTATTTCTTTTTTTGTTTTTAAATTTATAATTTACTAATAAAACATTGTTAAAATGTTATTTCAAAAAATTCTTTAGTATATACGAATAACCTAAAACTTGGATTAAAAAAATAGTATAGGATCGAACCCCAAAATAACCACCCTTGTTGACATCAATGTCTACGATAAGGAGACACATTTATCAGTGCTAGGCAATCGGAAGAAATCGGACAACAAATTAAATGGCAAAAAAGACTTATACAATCAATGTCAATTATTCTCTCTGTTTTGCAAAGAGTGTTGTTTTAAAATTTTATTTTTGTATCACAAAGAGTACCGTTTTGTATTTTCTAATACAAATGTTTGGTTGAACTTTCAGTTTTGTCTCTACTATTTTAATAAATTTATCAATAAAAAATTGTATAATATATTAATAGAGGGTCAAATAGAAATTTTTTTAAAAAAAAAAATTCTGTGAAAAAACCTTAACAACACTCTTTGTAAAACGAAAAAGTATATATTTACTAGATTAGGACCCTCGTAAACACGAGAGTTTATATAAAACAAAAATAAATTTAATTTTTAATGTAATAAACATTTGATAGAACTTAATAAATCAAATTATTAGAATTATTTGGTTTTACAACTTTAATTGTCAAGTTGTAAGGAGAATTACAAAATAAGGTTACATTAGAATTAATTTAATACTTAAACTTTAAATTATGGGCTTCTTGCTAAACTAGACCCTTATTTGAAGTCAATTCCAAAACTAGACCCCTCTTCTTTTTCTTTTCAAAATGCCTTAAAAAACCCTTCCCAGCTTCTTTTTTCACAAAAATACCTAGCGCAGACTTCTCCTGTGAAGTCTAGTAGCTGGGTTTAAAAAAACAATAACCCAAAGATTCTCACGTAATAACGAAAATGCCATCGTCTTCAATAGTTCCCAACCACACTTACCAAACAAAATTGAGCTCTCAATGCTTCAAACAACCGAATTAAGTGATGTTAATGCTTTAAAACTGAGTTAAAAGCTCCATTTTTGTCGATCTCCTCTCTCATTTCAACCATTTAACTCTATAATATCGTTTTCAATATTTACCATCCATATATCTTGCGATTTACTAAGATTCGAGCATAATAACGCTTGGGTTGCTTGGGTATTGTTGGCGTGATCAGTTCTTG
>SMJT01000019.1:1691284-1810781 GCA_004349715.1 Crucihimalaya himalaica
TTCACTTCCTCGGGTATATTCTTCATAGCTCCGCTGGTGAACTTATCAAAAGCAGAACTCAGACCGTCTACTTTGTCAGTGAGTAAGACAATCTTCGTTCCAAGCTCAACCAACTGCCCCTTCAACTCTGCCTCAAACGTGTTGAGTCGAGTGTCAACTACATCCTTCAACGCATCACATATGCGCTGCTCAAATTCAGGGGATAGACGAGCTTTCTTCAAACTACCCTCTTCAGGAGCTTCTAGCTCTCTCTTAAAGCCATGATAAGGCTCATCCTTCACCTCATCTTTCACCTCTTCCTTCTACTTCAAAGGAACCTTCACCTTGAAGTTTGAGATCAACTCCCCCTTAGACCGCCAGTGTCCTTTTCGCCATTGCCAAGGGTTAAATGAGAAATGTCCAAACATTGCTTTCACAATGTTGACAATTCTCTCATCCTCATCATCCTCATCCCACCGTGGGAACGTCTCATCAAATGGTTTTTCACAAAGCTGTAGACTGTGGTCTACAAACATAAAAATGAATAGAGGGAGATCAGATAATATAATAACAGACACACATGTGTGAAGGAGATCATATAATATAATAACAGACATACCTGCTTGAGGATGCCATTTCTGAGGTTTTTCCTCCCTCTCAATCCTTTGAAAGCTAGGAGAGGTGGCCTTGAGTCAATGGGGTCAATAGGGTTAATGGGGATAGGATCTCTGACCTCTTTTGCAAAGTCTGGTAGGGCAAAGTAAACCCATGACTACAACGCTTGGAAAAATCCGTAGATGTGATAAGTCCTGGTGATATCAGCAGTCTTCACCGATGAAATCAGAATATTGAAAGCTACTCTTCCCCAAGGGTATGCAACAAACTTGTCCAGATCCATCACCAACCTAGCAAGGTTCACATTGATGCCCTGATGGTGAGGGTGAGCATCAATGCAGCTGGCAAGGAAGGCTAGAAACCCCAACCTTACTCGATCTTCCGAATCCCATTGAGCAGAGCGTGTACACGCTGATACCAAGTCTTCATAGCTTGGTCCAACAGCCACATCGACTCCAAGCTTGGTCCGAAAATCCCTCAGCTCATCCGTGATCTCAGCCTCAGGCTCCGGAGTCATAAGGTTTTCAACATAATCACAGTTGAGCCGGGTGATGTGTGCAAACTCGTTTAAAGAGAATCTCACTGGGACTTCACCAACTAGGCTCCAAATCTCATGCTTTAGATGACATATAGTGGACCAGCTTTGATGCCCATTCGATTTGTTGCTCGTGGTACATTAGGAAAACACCAAGAGGGGAAGTCCAAAGCCTATCCCATTCATCCTTAGCTAGGGCACCCCTGACAGCTGTAAGAAGCTTAGGTGTTCCGCTGTAGTAGCCTATATTTTTCTCAGGCACGGGCTCAGCGTCTTTGGTGAAATGCCGAGGTGGAAACTCTGGCATATGGTGAATAGCCTCCTTAACTTTGTATTCAGCTATGTCGCGCGAAAGAGCCATATTAAAACCTATGTCACAGAAGAAACGGGAAATTAGATAACTGTGACGTGTACGGACTTTGCCGGTGAAGTCTTCATATAGACTTCCCTTATGAAGTCTCCAACAATCTAGTAAAAAGGGACAGACGAAGAGACTTAACTAAAATTTAATTTGATTAGCTGTACGAAGATGAAGATGAAGATGTGAATGAAGTCTGCGATTTACAGAACTGCGAATAAAATAAAAGATTGGGTTTAGATACAGAAAAAAAGAAGAAACAGTTCAGAGAAAGAGTAGAGAGAGTATGTCGTCGTCGAGAGAGTGTCGTCGCATGGTGATTTTCCGGCGATAAAGAGTGTCGTCGTAGAGAGAGTTTGGGGTTTTCCCACAGGGAGGAAGAAAATCGATAACTTACGGCGAAAGAGGAGAAAGAGGAGTAAGAGAGTCGGCGGCGTTTTGAGAATTCCGGTGACTTTAGGTGTTTCGGAGAAGGAAAAGAGCGATAGAGATTTAAATTCTATCTTGACAGACTGTATATTTTTAAATTTTTTTAACCTAAACGTCTTTTCAGTCTCCGAAATTTCTATCTTGACAGACTGTATATTTTTAAATTTTTTTAAATTAGATAATATCGGTTACGTACAGACGAAGTCTATTGCAGACTTCCCCAAAGAAGTCTCTCGTAGAAGTCTGCGTGTGAAGTCTGGTCGTGAAGTCTATAGTCTGTCATTTTCAGACTTCATTTGGAGACTTCGCTTACAGACTTCGTATATTTACAGCTGTAAATTGTTTATGCCAAACCGGTAAATGTACATTTACAGCTGTAAATTTTTTTCTCCAAAAATTAGATAAATCGGTGACTTACAGAGGAAGTCGGTAACAGACTTCGCCAAACAAGTCTCTCATAGAAGTCTGCGTGTGAAGTCTGGTCATGAAGTCTATAGACTGTTATTTTCAGACATCATTTGGAGACTTCTCTTACAGACTTCGTACATTTACAACTGTAAATTGTTTAGTAAATTTTTGTTTTTTTTCCCCCCAAAATTAGATAAATCGGTGATTTTACAGAGGAAAGTCGGTTGCTCGTTGAAGTCTGCGTGTGAAGTCTTCTCATGAAGTCTATACAAACATTACTGAAGAAGTCTGTAACCCTTAAAAAAAAACATTATAGAACCAGAAACGCTGCAATTTTTTTTTTTTTTTAAAGTCACGTCTTTGAAATAAGATACGTCCGTCTCTTCAGTTTCCCATCTATTAATCATTCCACCTCCATAGTCGTATTCATTTCTTCTTCACTGCTTTTATCTCAGAAACACAAAATTCACAACAAGAAAAACAAAAACCCGATGGATGCTTACAACCTTCTAGCCGAAGCAAATGAAAGAGACAATGGAAGCAAAATAGATTGGTGTTTTAACGTCAAGATTCTCCGCGCCTACTCTTACTCCGTTCTCAATGTAGGTCCCTACTGGTCCTACGTATTAGTAGATGAAGCGGTAAGAGATATTCACTTACATGCAGACATGCAGTCACATGGATCTGATAGTGCAATACTTTGGTGATGCTTCTTTTTATGCAGGGAACTAAGATGAAGTTGATGATTACTCCAGAACATGTGCCAGCGTTCTCTGGATTGGAGAAGTATGAAGGGCACTGGATTGAAATACAGAATGTAGCAGTACAGCCAGGATTCACAGCGTTCCGTGCAACAAACTCTCATTTCAAACTTACAATCCAGTATACCCAGTATACGAAGACTGGAATCATAAAAATCGATCCTTTGAACGACGAGCACTACTTGGATTTTTTAAGTTTGACCCAAATACGTGACATCAAAACCAAAACGAATGTTGCTATAGGTATGCATGCAAATTTCTTAACCCATAATTTATATGCATGTAACTTTATTTATCTAAAGGAGAACACTTATGATGTAGATACTATGGGCATGCTCTGCAACACATGCCCCCTTCAAGAGAGTCCACTTGGCTGTACATTTTCAAAGAGTGTGTTTCACATCAAAGATCACATGCGAAGTCTACCGTGAGACTTCACCCGAAACTCGAGAAGTCTGTAAGCCCTAAACTCTAAAATTCGAACGTTTAATTCACTCTTTGTTAACAAATACTAACATTTGACATCAAAAAATATATATATGTCAAAAACATACAACTATACGAAGGATGCCATTTTAATACAAAAACATATCAATCTAAGTCTAACCCTAAAATATATGCATGGATTCTTACCCATTGGCAACCTCTAACCTAATGCTTCACATGGTTTACAATCAAATGCTTGTTTTATAGATTTTTTTACACCTATTCAATCTGATTTAAAATATTATCTTTTCAAAAATTTTGATTGAAATAATTTTTTATCATTTTTATTTAAAATTCCACATTTAATACGGTTCCAGACTTCAACCATGAAGTCTGAACCGTAATTAAACCGTAGATTTAAATTAAAATATTAAAAAATAATCTCAATGCAATTTCTTCTAAAGAAAATAAATTATCCCAAATATGAACTTTATAATAAAAATTCAAAACTTTCATAAAATTAGGTTGATTATTTCTATGAAAATACTATACCACTTCCTATAGAGAATCTGTGCTGAAGTCTACTCGAGAAGTCTCTAACTGGTGTTCTATTATGAATACGAAGTCTCTTGTAAGTCTACTCGTGAAGTCTACTTTTTAAAGTCTCTATGTTCTCGCTGTTCTGTTATGACCAGTTCTTTTTTTATTTTTTTTTCAAACTTTGTATTGATTTACAAATCAAGGTTCCAATAATAATTAACATAAAACTAAAGAAAATAAGTTCCAATCCATTTCAAAAGAAATTTAAAATAAATATTGTGTTTTTTGTCTCAAGATGAAGATGAAGAAAGGAGTACGATAATGAATTATCGTACTCCTTCTTCACATACACAAATTTGCCATTGCATCTCAGAGTCTTGCATTAGTAAGTGATTTTCATCTGATTCTCTTCTTCATCTTCATCGGGATCTTCATCTTCATCTGGATCTTCATCTTCATCTTCATCTTCATCGTCATCGTCATCTAGAATCAATGCTCTCTTCACCAACCGCCTGCTACTCATCTGATATGCGAAGACAGAAACAGAATAGTTTTGAAGATATGTAATAGACGGTTGCGATTTCCCAGATCTGCGAATCAAATAAAAGATGAGATTTAATTTCAGCCAAGAAAAAGAGAAAAAAATATCGATAACTTACGGCGAAAAAGAAAAATGTCAGTGTTTAAGATTCCGCGACGTTTGTTATTCGAGAGAAAAAGCAGCATGGAGATTTTTAATTTTTTTACCCAGATTAACTATTGCAATTTCAGTTTTTATTGTTTAGTAAATGTAAATTTTCCCCCAAAATTTTTTCGCGAAACATTTCAAAATTTTGGATTCATTTGTAATTTCATCAGACTTCTACAAAGAAGTCTACGATAACAAAATCTTACAGACTTCACATGCGAAGTCTACCGTGAGACTTCACCCGAAACTCGAGAAGTCGTTAAGCCCCTAAACTCTAAATTCGAATGTTTATTTCACTCTTTGTTAACAAATACTAATATTTGACATCAAAATAGTAATATATTCAAAATCTAACAACTATACGAATCATCCCATTTTATATCAAAAACATATCAATCTAAGTCTAACCCTAAAGATATATGGCATGAATTCTTACTCATTGGTAACCTCTAACCTATATGCCTCACATTGTTACATCAAATGCTTATTTTTATAAATTTTTTTTAAACCTATTCTATTTGATTTAAAATAATTTATCTTTCAACAAAATTCTTATCGAAATATATTTTTTTTTATTAAATTTTAAACATTTCACATTTAGTTACGGTTCAGACTTCATGGTCGAAGTCTGCGACTGTTTATGGTATTTTAGAACATAATCAACCTTACATGCTTAAAATTTATGAAAGTTTTGGAAATTTTAATTTATAAAGTTCATATTTTAGATAATCTTATTTTCTTTAGAAGAAATTGCATTGAAAATATTTTTTATTATTTTCCTAATTTAAATCTAAGGTTTAATTACGGTGCAGACTTCATGGATGTCATGAACAAAGTCTACTGTGAGATTTTGTTCAAGAAGTCTACTTCGCGCGGAGGTTACAATTGTAATTGCGGTTTCTGTTTTTTTGTTTACAAATAAAGGGGTTAATGTAATTTCCATACCCCAAAGGTCTAGTTTTGCATTTTTTTCAATTTGGAGTCTAGTTTTGCATTCAAACTCAATTTTGGGTCTAGTTTTAGCAATTCTCCCTTAAATTATCGCCATAATTTTCATAAAAAGAAATATGATTATACTCAAACTAAATAGTTTTCTTATTGTTTTTTTTTTTTATAATCTACTATAAAATTGTTCTTATAATTCTAACTAAACGGACTTAGTATCTATAAACAATGATTGAAAAAATAATATGTGGCCAGTAACTTATAAATAATGTAATGGTACAAAAACGACTGATCTTTTGAGGTTTTATATTCATATAATTATAAATTCTTTGACAAAAAATCATAATTTTTTTTACGTCTAAACTATAAAATGATATATTTGCAACTCAAATAAAATAATAATTTATTGACACAAATTTGAAATATTTTGATTGTATTTTTTTTGTGATTGTATTATTATTATTATACTTGATTTAAGTAACTAAAAATAATAAAAAATGACAACTTATATTATTATTATTTATTTTTTCGTGAAACTAAACTTTATTAAATAGAATTATCAATAGACAAAGAGTTAAGAATCCATAAAGGCGGATTCGAACAAGCAAAACAGAAATGAATATATGAAGTATCAACCACATTTTATAAACTACATTTTATAGAATGAGATTTTGGTCAATATGATTATCAACCACGACCATCCGTAAAAAGTTTTATTAGTTGTCTTTTAAATGAATATATGAAGTAGCATTAACTGATGATGTATCCAAGAAAAACTACGATTAGAAAATAAAATAAACTTGATTGCCATATCAAACTAATAAAGAAAATCAAGTAATTAATGGCATATTCGAGAGTAACATTTACAATCATCATATTATATATTTTAACTTAATAATTATTGAGACAATTAGAAATAAAGGAGTTATAAAAAAAGTTTTGTCCATATACACCTTAATTTCTAAATTGTCATTTTGGTCAAATCTATCTTTATATCAAAATTTTGACAATTTAAGAAAAAACCACAAAAACATGTTGATAGACAAGTTTAAAGAAGATTTCGTGAAGACATTTTTTTTATTTAGTCGCATATAAATAGTTTTTAGATCTTCCGAAAAGTGTAGAATTCATTTTCTAAATTTTTGGTCTGTTCTAAAACATTTAGAATACGTATTCTACGCATTGTATATGCATGTTCTGAAAATGTTAGAACATATATTTGTTCTAAAATTTTAGAATACATATTCTACGAAATTTAGAATTCGTATTCTGCGAATTCTCTATGTTCAACGAAATTTAGAATACGTATTCTACGATTTTCTCAATGTTCTACAAAATTAGATTTCCTTAAAATTAGGAACCGAATCTACAAATAAGGAAAGTAAATATATTTTATATAAATCGAATATATTGTTTAACATTTTTGAATATACTACACCCCTTTTTAAATAAATACATTATATATTACAAAAAACATATATATTTTAACAAAATATTTTGTATATGAAATATTCTTCAAAATATATATTGTGGATGAAAAAACAAAAATAAAGCAATATATGAAGGTCATATTTTCAAATTAATGTAAAAAATTAGGTTTAAATGTATCCAACTTTACAATATTAATTAACCGGCCATTAAACACTATTTAAACTATTATAAATTAAAACTTTATTTTGTAACATAAAACACATATTTATATATGTTTTTAATATACTGTATTTTATTTAAAAATAGGTGTAGTAGGTTTTATATAAATTTTTTATCCAAAATTGTACTCTAGATAACTTTTTTGTTTAGATTTTTGTTCTTTAA
This sequence comes from Crucihimalaya himalaica, assembly GCA_004349715.1. Lineage (NCBI taxonomy): Eukaryota > Viridiplantae > Streptophyta > Magnoliopsida > Brassicales > Brassicaceae > Crucihimalaya > Crucihimalaya himalaica. The sequence goes on from SMJT01000019.1 coordinate 1,698,784, forward strand.
TATTTAAAAAGGTATCGGCGAGGAAAAAGACAAAAATAGGTTTTAATTTATTTTTATTTTTATTTTGATGGGTTGTATAATATATTTTTATTTTTATTTTTTAAATAAAAGACTATATGAATAAGAGGTTTAGAATATGGAATATGATTGAAATTTATACTTTTGTTATTTTATTTTTATTTATAATTAACGGCATAATGAGTTTTTGATTATTATAATACATATTCCACCAATACTAACTAGATAAGTTATAGATGTACAATTAGAAAAAAAAAATCCTTTTTCTAGTTTTCTTATAATTATTTACATAGCTCAAATATTCAGTTTAAGGAATTAAGGAAGCTAAAATATAAAATTAGAGTCGCAATGATGCATATGTAGCTCATACTGTTTAGAATTGAAAATATAATTAGAATACATAATATATTAGTACAATTAAATTAAGGAATATAACAAAAAGGAAAACTCATATATCAATCACACACATTCCTAACTGATTTATAAATTTAATTAAACACCAACAACAAATATCAATCTCACATATTCATATTTAAAAAGGAAAATTCAAGCTTGTTAGTTGGAATTTTCATACATGTCAGATTCTCATGAGAATAGTTTCTTATCATCAAGAACCATAATCTTCTCATTAACTTCAATAATCTATCTTTATTTCTTTTATATTGGTTTTCTTCATCATTTGCTTGCTCTTCAAGAAAGCTTTTTTCAGTGATTTTATTATCAAGTATCTGTCGTAATCGATACATGTAAGAAAAAGTATCCACATGCATGATATAAGAACCACATCATTTTATGTATAAATATAATTTAAACTCCAAATTTTGAAACACCAAAAACATCATATAATCAGACTCAAATTTATTTAGCTTGGTAACCCATCTTCATATATTGTAATCATATATTAGGATACACCAACTCATCTTTATAACTATCATCCAATGACATTCGATATCTTTGAAATAAATCTATTACGACCTCGAAACATCGATTTGGATGAACAATTTTGTTATCTTCATCTTCAATATGATCACATCAAATAAATTTGAAGGCAACTTGTAGTTTCTGAATCTTGACGTCAAGGGCTCATCAGTAATAATATAAAAATTTATATTGTTTGTTCTAACCATTTCTTTTTCTTCAATGTTCATAGTCAATGTTCAAAAAATCGGCCTAGGCGCCGGTTAGGCGTCCGACTAGACGCTCGAAACCACTCAGACACCACGATTTTCATATAATCGGCGAAGCAAATCGTTTCTCCGGTCTAGGCACTTAAAATCAGTATAAATCGGCCAAGTCATTCAAATCGCCGGTTAAACATTCGGTTTACAGTTTTTTCTATTTCTAAAACTACGTTGTTTGGTTTAGTTTCTATAATATAATCACTTTCTAAGAGAAAGATTCTCTTTTTCTTGTATCTCGGTTATTCGATGAACAGTGACCACCTGCTCAAAAAAAAAATTCTTGCTTTTTCAATAATCAGTTATGCAATACTTTAATAATTAGTTATTTCAATCACAATTAATCTAATCAATTTTTTACTGCTCTTGTTTAATTGATTAATTGTGTTCATTTTTATATTTTCATATAATAATTTGGTTTTGCGTTATGATTATATCTTCTTAGATGTTATGCTAAAATTTTATATAAGTTTTAGTCTACTTAAAATAAGTAAATAATCTATTAACGCCTAAGTCCCGATTTATCCGCCTAGGCGCTAGACCTCTACCGAGCGCCAAACGATTTTTTGAACCTTGTTCACAGTATATAATTAAGGAAATTAATAAAGCTATTGGGTGAATGACCAAGAGAAGTGGATTGGGGAAAACTTTCTACTTTATCCAAAATTTCATTCACCGTCGGTAAAAGAGTATTTTCTATATCTTCAAGATGTAAGATAAATTTGTTTGTTGAGGTGACTTTTCATAGCCCAGCATCACTTATTTTCTTTTTTATTGTTTTCAGCGAAAATATGATAACATTTTTGACTAAACTGATAGCAAAAGTTCATGAGTCCAATATCATATTGGATTTGCACAAAACATGTACTATACTTAAACTTTCTCTATTTATGATTACTGAACCTAAATTGAATCTATAATCTTACTTTTCACTTCTTTGTATCTAATGATAAATTTATTTCACCAAATACAACTTCATCACCTATGGCGAGCAAAATGATATCCGTGACCATAATTACTAAAATTTCAATGCTTATAGATACTTTAAAATAAAAATATAAATTAAATAAAAAAACTAAATTACTATAGTTAAATTTAGGAATATTTAAGAAAGAATCATATATCAATCTCACATATTCCTAACTGAAAAAAAAATTAATTAAACTGCAGAAAACAAATATCAATCTCACATATTTGTAACTGAAAAAGAAAATTTAATTAAACTGCAAATTTAAATTAAATCATAACACATATTGTAATCTCATTAATCATTTCTTGGTCAAACTGATAAACACAAAAGCTCTCTAAATTCTTGAATGAAAAGATAACTCCCAAAAAGAAAAGAAAAAAAAATTATAAAAGAGAAATGAAAATCCTATTGCAATAAGGATATGTAAATCCTTAGTAGACTTGGAACTTGAGTTTAGGCTAAGGTTCATGAATTATTAGATATGTATCAATATATATAATTTAAGACACGTATGCTTACATCTAAATCACTTTTATATCCTGGAAGTTCTATATATAACATGCATTAAAAATTTGTTGTGTAGTGTTGTTATATGTGGATTTTTATTTAATAATAAAGAAAATTCATACATCCTACAGGAGTTAAATATGAATGATGAAAAACACTAATATCAAATTACATCAATGTATTTAATAATAATCTAAGCCATTCTACATTTTAAGTTGAGAATTTGTTAAAACTGGTCGAGAAAAAGTTCAATATGTATATAAGATTATATATAGAAAAAAATATCATTCTAATCAACTTTTTTTTTTAAATAACGATGGCCCAAGTGACCCATACTCCGTTCTTCACAATTTATTTCGTTTTGCTTTCAAATCACACATTTTCTGTTAAAAGCACCGAAGAAGACAAAAATACTCGACAACAAAGCAAAAGACCTTAAATGACTTAAGAGTCAATGCCATGCATGAAAGCAAAACTGATTCTTAAAAATACATCAACTGCCCCGAATTTAGATATTTGCTTGTCCTTGAGCAAACGATGTAGATGTCAACCAAGTGGAGGGATTTGAAGGTAGAAACTAAGTTAAAATGAAACCAATTAGAACTTCTTATTATTAGTCCATGCTCAGTGAGAGATGATTCATTAATGCATAAATGATTTTTTATTACTCTCGCGAACTTCACCATGCTCATTCCAAATATGATTCTAAGAAAGACTATGTTAGTCATTATTCAAAAGAAACAGAGATTAGGAAGATCTCCTCCAATGTCATACCCACCCTAAAACAATGATTCTAGGTTTACAAATTACAACCATCATTAGCAACAAACCAACATTTTCTCATTTTCCTAAACCTACATGTACGCACTCTTTGTAGATAGAACATTAGAAACAAACCATCATTTTCTCTTTTAATCACTAGGGAGTCTTTCTTTTGTTAACGTGCAAGGCAAACAAAAACGATTGGACAACCTCAAAAGCATCCACGGGTATAAGAAATTGAATCCCTAAAGAGATTTATCACATCCTTTTCAATCACATCAATGTCAATTATAAATTTATACGGACATGTTAAGCATAGCATTTCGACCAACAAAAATAACCAAAAACATGACTCTAGACCAAAGACATGACTCCAGATTCTCCAGACCGAACAAAACAAAAGTTTTACTTGTTCCAACTATATATTTCCACAAAAAGAAAACTTGGCTTCTTCTTGCTAATGAATGACAACCAAAATTAAGAAACTTTGCTTCTTCTTGCTCTTTCTGAGTAATAAATGATGAAATAGACACTTGACTATCCAAATTGCATTTGCTCAACAAGCTCTTTCATCTACATGAAGTCGAAGTCGTCCATGGCATCATACGGACCAGCCACTAGATCGTCGTCGGGCTTATCTACAATAAGTTGTTTCTTCTTCCCACCTGATGAAGCAATGCAAAACAATTTTGACGGCCACAAAAATAGATTCAGAATCACAAATTCACAAAACTATAAGCTAAAGATAAACAGCTCTAGGCAGCGGCATGAACAAAACTAGACAAAACTCAGGACAGAATTTAGAAAGTGACTGTGAGTGCATACCCGTCTTCTTTTTGCCTGCAGCAGCTTCTTTCTCCACCTTTAGTTTTTCATTTGCTATTGCTGTAATGGACGAAGCAACATCTTTAACATCTGCTGCTTTCATGTTCATTAGTGAAAGTCTCATGATTGTTTTGAGTAACGCAATATAGTGATAACTTTTCTGCAACAGAAACCAACATATGATTTTTAACATGCCATGAGAATCTATTATAGCCAAAGAGAATAAAGGTATAAGACAGAATATAGCATACCTCATATGGTTTAATCCTATGAGAAATCATTTCAGCATATTCCAAAAAATCGCTTTCAGACTTGGGGATAAACATATCAAGGTTTTTTTCTTCATCCTTCACTCCGAAGAGTTCAGCAGTTGACCGATAATCAGCTTCCTCAACAAGCCTGAGATAGAAAGAACATGACACAGTAAGACCACACAGACCTTCACAACTTTTGGTCGGTTGATAAATTTGTTCTCATCAAATGATTTTGTTTTCCTCCCAATATAGACACATTGTACAAGATTAAAGTAAAGCATTTATGTGTATGAAAGAGTAGTATTTATAAACTCTACCTCTGCTGGCGAAGTTTCTCCGCAATCGGATCTAGAGATTCTTCCTTTGGTGTTTCTTTTGGAACTTCGACTGCTTTACCCTTCTTTTCAACAGTTTTGGATACTGTTATCTTCGGGGCATTCTCCGGAGCAGGCTTTACAACAGGAGGCTACACAAAAACAACAAGACAAAACAGAGATGGAAATGAAATGAAAAATTTGCTGATCTTAATTAAAACCAATTTATGCATAGCCAATAGAGAAATATTTCTGAGAGTAAAAACGAAGATATACCAGAGCAAGTTCATCATCATCCTCCCATGAATCCTTAATTTCATTCTCATCTACATCTTCGTCATCCCAATTACTTTTAAGTTCAACTTTTGCTGGAAGTGGTGCGATTTGCTCGTCCTCTGAAATCAGATAACAAAAACTATAAGAAATATAACTCCAATAAACTACCCGCAAGTGATTCAATTTTATAATGAAAAACTCATCATATAAGATAAAAATTGTATTCAGACACACATATAGAATATAAGAGAGGACACTTAGAGCATAGTCTTACCCCAGTCATCCATAATTGCTGCTAGCTGCTATCTGACTCCAAATGAAAACCTGCCAGATACGCATAAACATCAGAATCCTGCTGATTTGAATCAGCTTATAGTAGTGATCAATCCATAAAATTAAAAACACAGACCACCCTGCTCAGTGGTGATGCTTACATCTATATCACTTTTATATCCTGGACGTTCTATAACATGCATACAAATCATATTGACATTTAAATATCATCCAGTTCTGCTTATCAAAATCACTATATTCAATATAAAACGAGTAAATATGAATGCATTTTGCCTGACCAGTCAACAAACAAATGTTTTATCTGTTCTCAAAAAGCTTGCTGCTAGCACCAACTTCTCATCAAAGCCAGAGCATATTGATACTATTACTTGGAAAATCAAGATTTCATAGCTGAAGGTCTTACAAAAAAAATAGACCTAACAGTCCAACTAAATTTAATGCTTACAAGAACTTAGATATACATTTTTTTCAATTGAAACTATCACAGGCATGCCAGCTATCTAAACTTGAACACAAGTTCCATGAGCTCTTAAAGATACCATACAAAAACACTAACCAAAATTCAACCATCTTAAACACATAAAAACTATCCAGAGTAGATTAGAAATAATAATTTCTTCTGATTTTGGTAATCAAGTGTGAAGATTCGAATCTCAGTCAAATCCTATGGTTTTACAAAACAGCCATATGAATCCCTCAATCGAAATCAATCAACATGGTTATGACAACTAACTAAAATCTTAAGAAGTCCTTGTTTCAGTAAAAGAGGATTCAGCTTTAGACGCATTATCATGCAAGCAAATGGGGGATAAAAGGTAACAAACTGAAAAATCTGATAAACCGAACAAAATTGGTCATAGTAATCTACAAAAAAGAGGACAAATTGATGATAAATTTCGAAACCTTTACCATCTACTCTAAGCAGCCCAATAAGAATATAAATCAGGAATTATCGAGAACACAAAATTAAGAAATCAAATCAAATCAAAATCATGAAACAGAAGCAATTCAATAGAAACCCACCAGAGAATCAATCAGAATCAAAGAAGTGAATTTAACTGAGAAAGGAGAAAACTTTCATAAGAAAACATACCGAGAAAATGGCTGAATCCAAAAGGGATTTCACAGAGGAAGAGAAATCGCAAGAAAATTGAAGCTTTTCGTTGGATTGGAATCTCCGATATGCTGTGTAAATTGGGTTTTAAATGGATTTTTAGGGTTTTTTGTTTGTGTGTGTGTGTTTCCTTTTCTCGTTAGATTTATATGCCTCTTTCCGATTTATATGCCTGATCTCAATTTGTTTTGGCTCAATTTCGGTATATTTAAATTCGGTTAGATTCATTCGGTCGAACCGATCACCGTGGCCCAAAATATAATTATTGAAAAGTAATTTAAGTAAATGATTGTCGCATGTGGAAAGAAATATGGGATCAATGTCTCGTGTGTCTTTTATTGATTTTAATGGAAAAAAACTCTTAAATTATTATTGGAAAAAACTCTTAACTAAGAGACTTTAACGAGAAAATCCTTAGAGAGCTAGTCGGTTCATTTAAAACCCCTCGACTGAATTATTAATAATAAAAAATTTTAAATACGTAATTTTAGTGAAAAGACCCTTTATTTATAATTCTGCTTAAACATTTCTCCTTTAATCAATACTTTGCGTTGTTACTTGTTAAAAACGACATGTGTGTAACTTCTCTAGATTTAAAACAACGTTTGTTCAAAAAAAAAAATTAAAAAAACCACTAATATCGGTTTAAAACTCCAAAATCGTATAAAATAGAAACCGTCATCTGTTCTTATTTTTAACTTTTAATTTAGACTCGTTTAATTATTGAAATTATACTTGAATTTGTTTATTTCCATTGTTTTACGCAATGTATGATGTAATATCTTAGTTATATTGATTCATTATTTCAGATTATTAATCTATTGCATTACGTTTCTAATGTTATTTTACAATAAACACGACATTCTTTCATGTGTAAAACAATATACACGTAATATTTTTTTTTTTAAAAATACAAAAATATTAATTTGATGATAGTCATTTAGGATTCTAATGCTACTATAGGTGAAAGAGTTATTTTGTTAATAAATATTTACTTGAAGGGTTTAAAATTAATCTGTAAGGTTTTTTTAATCAATAATTTAGTTGAGGGGTTTTAAACGAATCGACTAGTACTTAAGGGAATTTTTCACTAAAATATCTTAGTTAAGAGTTTTTTCATTAATAATTTAGTTAAAGATTTTAAAATAGATCTGCCAATACTTGAGAGTTTTTTTTCCATTAAATTCACTTTTTTATTATCTGAAATCAACTTGTAAAGCCTAGTATGTCTTTATTGGATTAACCACCTATCCCCCCCCCCTTAAAAGTAACATATAATCACCAATCTCTTTCTGATGCAGGGCGCTAACCGACTTCTACAACTCTTCCTTATTGATATACTAGGGGAGGCCTCACGCAACGCGTGAGTTTAAACAAATATAGTAAATTATACAACACTATATAAATAATATATACCAAAATTTCATTCTAAATTTTGGTTGAGTCATTTTAGAAGAAGTGGAGAGACTCATATAGATCGTCCAATAAAAAAGTCTTACCTTACTTTTTACATTACATTGAAAGCGTAAGATAGGAAAATAGAGAAGTGATTTTATATTTGTCATTGACTCTATGCTCCCAACTACAACACTTATATATAAGAGAAAATCTTCTTTATTATATAAGATTGTGATGCCATTGAAATTAGTCTAGTTATATTTTTTTTGTTGATATATAGTTATATCTAGTTAATGAAATTAAATAAGAAATACGGAAAAAATTCTAATTTTTAAGGGGTAAACATTAATTAATTTAGATAAATTAATATATATATATATATATATATATATATATTACATTAAAGAAGTGATCTTACATTCGTCATTGATTTTATGTTCCCAACTACATCACGTATATAGAAGAGAAAAAATCATCCTGAAAAGAAAAAATAAATTAATATACATATATATATATATAGCACTATAAAGAAGTGATTTTACATTCGTGAGCTGTTATATGCTCCAACTAAATCACTTATATAGAAGTAAAAAATAAACCTAAAAAGGAAAAAAATTGAAATTTGCATTGTAATAATTGTCTTACATTTGTTAGGGGTTATATGCTCGTACTATATCACTTATATAGAAGAAAAAATCAACGTGAAAAAAAAAACAATTTGAAATTTTTTTAATTAATTAATTAGTTATTGCAAAATTGTATTAATGAGTTAAGTTATGGTCGAGACATTATTATCTTTGTAAATGTGTTTTTGTTATGTATGTTTCTTTTAGGGACGAGAATATCAAAAATTAAAATAGAGAAATAATTAAAATGAAGGATGTCACGTGTCTTTGTATATGTTTTTTTTATGATGGAGAATATCAAGTGGTATAATAGAATTATATTGAAAAGACACATGTTAAAAAATTACTGTCAATTATGTTGTTAATGGGTTAAGTTATTGTCAAATTGTAATAATTGTTTTTAAATGTGTAATTAACAGAAAGTATTGTTCTTATATATGTTTCTTTTAGAAATGAGAATATAAAAATGTAATCGCTTATATAGAAGATAAATTATTATCTTGGTATATGTTTTTTTTACAATTTGACAATAACTTAACAAAAGAAATATACAAAAGAAATCAATTATTGCTATATATGTTTCTTTTAAGAATGAGAATATCATAAAGTATTGTTCTTAACAAAAGAAATATACAAAAGAAATCAATTATTACAATTTGACAATAACTTAACAAAAGAAATATACAAAAGAAATCAATTATTGCTATATATGTTTCTTTTAAGAATGAGAATATCATAAAGTAAAATAGAGAAATAATTAAAATGAAGGATGACAAATTGTAATAATTGATTTCTTTTGTATATTTATTTTGTTAAGTTATTGTCAAATTGTAATAATTGATTTTAAATATGTAATTAATAGAAATTATTGTTCTCATATATGTTTCTTTTAGAAATGAGAATATGAAAAGGTAAAATAGAGAATTAGTTAAAATGAAGGATGACACGTGTCAGCTTGTGGTTAAACGAACCTTACTTTATTATAAAAGAATGAGAATATCAAAAAGTAAAATAGAAAAATAATTAAAATGAAGGATAAAAAATTGTAATAATTGATTTTTTTGTATATTTTTCTTGTTAAGTTATTGTCAAATTGTAATAATTGATTTTAAATGTGTAATTAATAGAAATTATTGTTCTTATATATGTTTTTTTTAGAAATGAGAATATGAAAAGGTAAAATAGAGAAATAGTTAAAATGAAGAATGACACGTGTCAGCTTGTGGTTAACCGAACCTTACTTTATTATATAAGATTTTTTTTTACTCTGTTTTTTTTTTACTTTTCTTTTATGTTTCTCGTTTTCTATTAGGAAGAGACTTAAGTGTTCTCTAAATAAACAGATCGATCTCTTAGAGCACCTCCAATGGAGGTTCTTAGAAGGGTTCTTAACAATTAAAATAAAGAAAACAAATAAAAAAGCAAGAGACAGGGTTCTTAAAGTTCTTGTTTAAGAACCTCATTATTTAAGGGTTCTACATTTGTCACTTTTTCATTGGTTAGTTTTTAATTTTAAAATTAAAATTTAATTATATAATTATATTATATTAAAATATTAATATTTATTTGTTTAGATATCCAAAAAGGGTTTTAAAGGATTGGAGGTGCTCTTAGTTTGTGAGACATCTTATTATTGAATTATAAATCAAGATTTTTTCATCTCTTTAACCCTTATTACAGCCAGAACGTGTACGTTCTCAACGAAATAAGAAGACTTCGAATCTTGGGCATTCTTAGACTAAATAATATCGTTGTGTTAACGTAGCTACCGCTACACCAGTTGGTATCAGATTCCAATGCTTTAATTTCTCAATTAAAGCCCGATCTGACGCTATCTCTCGAGTTTTGGATGGCGCCACGCAGAACCATGGAAGATCAACAAGAGGAGTTTCGACAAACCTTGGAGACTTTCACGAAAAGACTGCAGGAAGCTTTGCAGTAAGCAGTCACAACCGCTTTGACGACGGTGTTACAACAGCAACAAAATCAAAACCGTAATCAACAAGCTGAGTATGTTGATGGCGAAATCATCGACAATCTATTTGCTGTTCCAAATCACCAAGGCCAGATTCACCAAATCCGTGTTCACGGGAACGATAACAATAACGCAATAGCTCATCTTTGGGAATCTGGATTTAGGATGGATATTCCAAAGTTTTCAGGGAGTCTTAGAGCAGAGGAGTTTCTCGATTGGCTTAACATGGTGGAAGAAGTTTTGGACTTTAAAAAAGTCCCTGATGATGTACGTGTTTCGCTTGTCGCAACTCAATTCAAGAGTAGAGCCATGGCTTGGTGGATGAGCTCAAAGAAACTCGGCGTCATTTAGGTAAATCAAAAATTAATGCATGGGAAAAATTGAAGAAGCATATGCATAGAGGTTTTCTTCCTTGCAATTATGAGCGTACATTGTACACTAAGCTACAAAATCTACGCCAAGGTTCACGCACTGTGGATGAATATGCTACAGATTTTTTCGAGATGGTTGCTCGTACAACATTGCTTGAAACTGAAGATCAACTCGTTTCTCGGTTTATTAGTGGTCTTCTCACGCAGCTGCAAATACCATTGCAGCAATTTAATCCATCATCGGTGTCGAAGCTCATCAACGTGCCTTAGGGATGGAGATTCAATATCGTTCGAATTGGGTATCAGCAAGTTCAAGGAATCGCTTTCAAACTCAACCTGCGAACGAGATTGGTATTACACCACAACCAGACTCTGTTTTAACACGTCCCAGTGCATCCAAAACAGGGGCTCCTACTGATTCAATTGATGCATCTAGACAGCCTCGCACTGGTGCCTTGCGTTGGTGTAGTTGTGGGGAAACTGGACACAGACAAACCGCATGTCCCAATCAGACCCGTAGCGGATTACTTAATCAAGCAGCAGAGGACAATGGAACCTCGCTTTGATGATTATCGTTCCGATCAAGATGATGATATCGATCTTATCAGAGGCGATACGAGACCAATGTTGGTGCTTCAGCGAAATTGTCTGTTGTCGCGACCAACAAGAGAATCTTGGCTTCGTACAACCCTATTTCGCTCAACATGTACGATCAAGGACAAAGCCTGTAAGCTCATCATTGATTCTGGAAGCTGCACGAATGTTATCTCCGAGGAAGCTGTTCGTAAATTAGGAATTACATGGGTTTCTCATCCTGCTCCCTATCAACTAGCATGGCTTAATAATGGAACAGATATGCGTGTCTCCAAACAAGCATTGGTGTCTTCCTCCATCGGCGTTTATAAAGATTATGTGCATTGCGATGTGGTGCCTATGGACGCTTGTCATCTATTGTTAGGTCGTCCTTGGCAATTTGATCGAGACACAAATCATCATGGCAAAGACAACACTTATAGTTTCAGTTTTGAAGGCCGTACAATCAGGTTACTTCCATCCCTGGTCAAAAAATCCTTGCGTAGACCCGATTACTCCCCACTTAATCGCTAGATCCAACCTAGCCTCGATAAATGACTAATTCTTTAAAAAACCAGTTATTCGATTATTCTCCGCCTAACCCGATTAATCTCCGCCTAACCCGATTAATCTCCGCCTAACTCGATTAATCTCCGCATAATTTTACATATTTATATTATTTTTGGACTGAAAATATAAAACAAATATTTTTTTATTATTCGAACGTCTAGATAGGGAGTTTGTAATGTTCAACAGTAACTTATGTTCATAATTTTAATGAAAATCATAAAATTTCAAGATTAAAAATATATTTTTATGTGTTTACTATAGTTTTTAAAATAATATTATATAAAATATTAATTATAATGTTTGTAAAACATAAATTAGCCCTAAAACTAGTCTCCGATTAATCTTCGTTTAATCTTCGATTTTCTTGGTAGGCGCTAGGCCCACCTCGAACGCCCGACTAGCACCTAGCGATTAATTGAACATGGTTTCCATCTAAAGAAATTTCGGAGTCTTCATCACATGATATTTTGACCAAACAACCTTTGATGCCTCCAAAATCTTGGTTACTTCTTCGTAAGTCTGCTTTTGAGCGTCAAGCGCGTGAATCAAATATAATATTAGCGTTAGTGGCGTCACCATCTTCGACTACACCCTCTGTGTCAGCTCCAACAGCCTTCGACGATGTGTTATCAAGATTTTGTGATGTTTTTCCTACAACATTACCCTCCGAATTACCTCTGTTAAGAGACATTCAACACCATATTGATCTCGTTCCTAATGCTACGTTGCCTAACCATCCACATTACCGGATGAGTCCACAAGAACATGATGAGTTACGCCGTCAAGTGGAGGAGCTTTTAGTCAAAGGACACGTTCGTGAAAGCCTCAGCCCCACCGCAGTTCCAGCGTTACTCATTCCGAAGAAAGATGGTTCTTGGAGGATGTGTGTTGATAGTTGCGCAATTAATAAAATTACGGTCCGAGATCGTTTTCCTATTCCTCGTTTGGATGATTTGTTGGATCAAATTAGTCGTGCTACCGTTTTTACGAAGTTAGATCTCAAGAGTGGTTATCATCAAATTCGAATTCGTCTTGGAGATGAATGGAAGACGACATTTAAGACGAGGGAAGGTCTATTTGAGTGGATGGTTATGTCGTTTGGTCTCTCTAACTCACCAAGCACATTTATGCGTGTGATGAATCAAGCACTTCGAACTTTTATTAGGCAGTTCGTTGTTGTCTATTTTGATGATATATTGGTGTTTAGTGACGACTTACAAAGTCATTTGAAGCACTTGGAGTCTGTTCTGCTTGTACTACGAAGAGAAAAGCTTTTTGCAGGACGACAAAAGTGTGTCTTTGGGGCAGAACAAGTCTTATTTCTTGGTTATATAGTGTCTTCTCGTGGCTTAGAGGTAGACCCTAGTTTCCATGGACTTGCTTCGTTTTACCGACGTTTTGTGCATCATTTTAGTAATATTACCACATCCCTCACGGATTGCATGAAAGACACTTCTTTTGTTTGGACTTCAGAAGCAAATGTGGCATTCACGACAATCAAAAGCAAGCTTATATCAGTTCCGGTCTTGGCTCTTCCCGATTTTTCTGTGGTTTTTAAGTTGCGCTTGCAAAATAGGTTTTGGAGCAGTGTTAAGTCAACAAGGCGTCCGGTCGCCTTCTTTATCGAGCAAATTGCCGGTTCTCGAGCTCGTTATAGCACTTATGACGTAGAATTTTACGCGATTGTGCATGCTATTAAACATTGGCGACATTATCTTTTTCACCAAGAATGTATCCTCTACATAGACCATGACGCATTAAAACATCATGGTATTCAAGACAAGATTTCAGCTCACCATGCTTCTTGGATAGCCTTTCTGCAACAATTTACATTCGTCATCAAACATCAATCTGGTCGCACAAACAAAGTTGTTGATGCTTTGAGTCGACGCAATGCTCTTTTAGCAACGTTACAAGTTTCAGTCCCGGGATTCGCGTGCTTTGCGGATCTGTATCCCCAAGATTCCTTTTTTGGTCGTATATGGGCTGATTTACAAGCAGGTGTTGCCTCAGATTTTGTGTTGCAGGATGGGTTTGTGTTCCGTGATCTTTGTCTAAGGTTAGCCTGAGGTTGAAAATAATTCAAGAGCTACATGGAGAGGATCACGTTGGATGGGACCGAACGCTTCAATTGGTGGCGGATTCGTATTTTTGGCCTTCTTTACGTCGCGATGTAGCGGGGCTTGTTGAACGATGTGTGGTTTGTCAGCGGTCAAAAAGTCATGCGTCTAATAGTGGTCTTTACATGCCTCTTTTGATTTCTACGCAACCATGGACAAATATTAGCATGGACTTTGTATTAGGCTTACCTCGTACGCAACGTGGCAATGACTATATTTTTGTGGTGGTTGATCGTATTTCTAAGATGGCGCATTTCATTCCATGTAAGAAGACGACGAATGTGGTTCAAGTGGCTCTTTTGTTTTTTCGTGAGGTTTATAGACTTCATAGGTTGCCTTGTTCGATTGTTTCAGACCGGGATTCCTGCTTTCTAAGTCAGTTTTGGCGTTCTCTTTGGCATTTGCTTCGCACCGACCTTGACATGAGTTCGGCGTATCACCCACAATCTTATGGTCAGACAGAAGTCACGAACTGTTCTTTAGGAGATATGCTTCGTTGTATCGTTGGTGACCACATCAAGTCATGGGATGCGGTGTTGTGTAAAGCAGAGTTCGCCCATAACCATGCGGTCCATTACAATTTGCAAGTCTTGTCTGCAAAATACAAGGCCGACGCTGATCGTCATCGACATGATGGTCAGTTCCGTGTGGTTGATCTTGTATGGGTAGTCTTGACACGCGATCATTTTGCTCCTAGAGATTACAATAAGCTGAAAGCAAGGAAGATCAGACCATTGGAGGTCTTGGAGAAAATCAATGCAAATGCTTTTCGTCTTAAGTTTCCTCCTCATGTTCGTTTTTTTTATGTCTTTAATGTAAAGCATCTTGTTCCTGACGTTCCACAGATTGAACCTAAAGATTTGAGGGCAAATCTTTCTCTACCCTAGGTGACCTGATGCAGGGTGCTAACCGACTTCTACAACTCTTCTACAACTCTTCTTTATTTGATATATTTATTTTTACTCTGTTTTTTTTTACATTTCTTTTATCACTAGGAATTGTTGAATTTCTTTTTCATTATTTTTTAAGTTTCTCGTTTTCTATTAGGAAGAGCCTTAGGTGTTCTCTATATAAACACATCGATCTCTTAGTTTGTGAGACATCTTATTATTGAATTATAAATCAAGAGTTTTTCATCTCTTTAACCCTTATTTTGGCCAGAACGTATTTGTTCTCAACGGAATAAGAAGACTTCGAATCTTGAGCATTCTTAGACTAAACAAGATCGTTGTGTTAACGTAGCTACTGCTACACCACTTTCGAACTATGTCCTCTGTACGTTTCCCTTTGAATTCAAAATTTTAAACCTAAATATCTCCGAATTCAAAAATTTTAAACCAGAGTCCCCACTAAAAACAATACTTTCAGACACAAATCCATATGAATCCCAATTATTATCAGTTTACTGTTTTCCAATTCAACGTAAACCAGTTTTAGCTGGTTAGTTAACCGATTAAACACCTGATTAGATACCCGTTACCCTAAACCCAACCCAGACCTGATGGTAAAATAAAAATCCCCAAATCTCTTATTCTAAAACACTCTCTCAAAAATTCCCAAATCGAAAAAGCACCAAATCAAGAATTATAGAGTCCGAGCTTTAGGAGTTAAAGTTGAGCTTTTGGGAGTTGAAATCGAGTTGAAACGGAAGCTCTTATGGCTTTAATCCTTCGCGATGAGCTTTACGGAGGTCACGATAGAGGAGATATCGACGAAGAAGCTCAAGAACGAGAAGAGTTTGAAATCGAGTAGTTGATTGAAGAATTTGTTGACAAACCTCGAATTCGTCACGATGTCTACCCAGAAAGTGAGACGGAGGCTGAGGAAACTGTCAAACGGAGAGTGCGAAGACATCTCCGCCGCTATGATGATATAATGTTGTACGAAAAGCAAAATTCTTCAATGGAGTTGCATTTAAGGAGGTTGTGCTTGATTATGTACTAAGCACAAGTCAAAATCTGAAGGAATACATGTATGACAAAAATAAGATAGGTTTCAAGTGTGTTGGTAGTGAAAATTTTCAATTGGAAGATATATGCTTCAACGTTGCCGAATGATGTAATGTGGAAGGTTAGAGTGTTTAAAGATAAGCATGCATGTAGTGTTAATGGAGATTGTGAGATGTTTAAGGTTCTTGTGATAGGTAGGTTGTTCATGGATAGGATCCGAGAAGAACCCGAGTATTATAAGCCTCAGAAGATTGAATAACATATTAAGAAAGAGTACTCAACTACTTCATCTAAGCATCAGTGTCAAGCTGCTAGGAACAAGGCACTGCGATGGATTGAGAGAGATTATGATTTTCAGTTTTCACGGCTCCGATACTATGCAACTAAGATAGTGCATGAGAACTCGAATTCCATTGTAAAGGTTGATACTTTAACCAATGTTGAAGGTGAAGATGTATTCAATAGGTTCTATGTTTGCTTTGATGTGATTAGAAGGATATGGAGAGAGACTTGTAGGCCATTAATAGGAGTTGATGGATGCTTCCTGAAATCAAAAGTGAAGGGACAATTGTTGGTTGCTGTTGGAAGGGATACTTACAATGCTATATATCCAATAGCATGGTGGAAAACACTGAAAATTGGCTTTGGTTGATAAGGAGACTAAAGGGTGATTTGGGACTTGAAGATGGTGATGGCTTTTTTCATAGTTTCTGATAGGCAAAAGGTAAATTTGGTTATGTTTTAGTTACTGTGTAATGATGGATTATGTTTGTATAATAGATCATTGTTTTAACCATTTTGTTTGTGTTTAAGGGATTGCTCAGTGCAGTGGAGTTAGAGTTGCCTAAGATAGAGCATAGAATGTGTGTCAGACACATCTATGGAAACTTGAAGAAGACACATGGAGATAAAAATCAATTGAAGCCATATTTATGGAACTTGGCTTGGATACAATGAATCAGCGTATGAGTGGCACTTGGAAACTGTGGTGTTTGATGATGTAATGAAGACAAAGCCTAAGACTTGTTGCAAGGCCTTCTACAAGCTAGGTAGTTACTGTGAAGATGTGGATAACAACTCCACATAATCTTTTAATAATATAATCAATAAGGCCAGAGAGAAGCACTTTGTACATATGCTAGAGACTGTGAGAAGACTTGCCATGGCTCGGATTGCTAAAATATCTACAATTTCTCATGATCACAATGGTATAAGTTTCTTTGTTTTAAGACTTATGTTTGTGTGATTGCTTCTAATTGTTTGCTTATTTTCTCTTAGGAATCTGTACACCATATGTGTCTTGGTTTCTGAAGGATGAGCTGAAAAAGGTGATTGAGTGCAAGATAATTAGGAGCACAAATGGGAACTATGAAGCATTGCTTAGTGGATGTTCTTTTACGGTGAACCTGGAACAAAGGATTTGCGAGTGTAGGAAGTGGAAAATTTGTGAAATTTCTTGTGAACATGCTTATGGAGTCATTCTCATGAAGAAGCTAGTACCTGAGGACTTTGTCATTGGTTCAAAACATCTATGTGAAAGAGAAACTACACGGATGGAATTGTGCCATTGAGAGGTGCAAGGTTTTGGCCATCAACTCTTGGAAATAATGTGATTGTGCCTCTAGAACCAGCACAACCTGGTAGGAAGAACCTTACTAAAGCCGACAAGAAAAGGAAGAGAGGTTTGAATGAGTCTCCTAAGAAAAAGGAGAAGAAAAGTATTATGCACTGTGGAGTATGTGGTTCTGCAAATCACAACTCTAGGTTTCATAAAAAAAAAAAAAAAAAAGCTCAGGTATGTGTCTATTTGTGGCTATGGCTATTTGTGTTTGTTTGGATCTGTGTCTTGCCATGTGTGTTTGTTTGTGTCTAATGTGTGTGTGTCTGATGCAGGCTTCTCAGGTGCAGGCTTCTTAGGTGCAAGCTTCTCAGGTGCAGGCTTTTTTGTAACAAAATTCAATTGATATGACCAAATGTTCTTGATATCACCTCCATATTGATAAATAACATATCCATAACATTACATTACATCAAGTTGAAAATGAGTACATAATCCCTACACTACATAATCCCTACATTACATAACCAGCCATAATCCCATCATATCACCATAATCTTCAGCCAGACCACCATGAGGTTACATCCAATGGTAACAACAATCACCATCTTTTTCAAATCGGGTTTAACTTGCATCTGAACTTCAAATATCTCATTATCTAGTTTTATTTCAATCTTTTCAAACTCCATACGATCTGTTTTCATCTTCTCAAACTCTTGGTAAAACTTCTCTATCTTCTCTAACATTGCCTCATCAACACCATTTAAAAATATGGCCATCATTCATAAGCTACAACATCGAGTAGGGAACCATTTATGTCAACAAGAAGCATATGGGATTCCACATCAAACAAAAAGATTAGGTAAATGCACCTTATTTGATGCAGCATAAGCACATCGAAGGTATCTCCGGTAAGGGTTTGCCCCCGATTTGCAAATTCTTGCTACCAATGCTTCCCCACATTTACACCTCTTAGGTAGACCTATAGCTCTTTTTCGGATACGGGAACTTGAAAATCCACTAAATACATTACTCATTTCAAGCTACAATGGAAGTTAATCAAGAAATTAGATAAATCGAAGAGAAGAGAAGAGGAGGAACCCAAATCGAAGATAAGCTAAGAAATTCAAACAATAAGCTACGAAATTTACAGTCACATTAAGGATGAAGAGTTCGCCCTAGTTCTCTCCTAGGTCCGCTTTTTGAGGTGCCATTTTGAAGCTCTCTCCATGGTGATTCCTCACCGGTGAGGCTCCTCCGACGTTTCCTTCCTTCAGATTGGTGACTGATCTCCTCTCTCGAGTTCCTTCCAGCTGGTGTAATCCAGCCTTTCCTGTGCTCTTCTGGTCTCTTGCGTGTTTTCTCTCACCTCCATGTCTGGTTTTCTTTTGATGATCTCCCAGAGGACTTTGGCTCCTCTTCCGTCAATTGGGCTCGCCTTCCTCGAACTGAAGCTTCCTCTAGAGATGGATCAGATGTCTTCTTCACCCCCAAACCCTTCAGAACCTCCAGATCCTCCACCAGCTCACCGATTAACAGATTCTCTCACCGTTGTTTTGCCCTCACTCAACTCATCTCAACCTCACCTCAGTTCCTGCTGTGATTTCTTGTGGTTGGTGCCAGATTTGCTCCCTTCTCAGTTGGCAGCCTCGATTATCATGGTTTCCTCTCCCCATTAACATGACGTTAGAAGGTATAATCTCTGTGACCCTCTTGTTGGATGTGCAATGTTCTAGAATCTGCGTCTTGTTAGTCCACAATTACCTCAGTATGAGAATTTATCAATTTTTATTAACTCAATATGAGGATGTTAGACGTATCAGGTTTGATCGAAGCTTTGCTAGTATGGCTGTTATGTCTCTTATTGAAAAAAATATTTCTAGATAGTCTTTGGAGATTATTTTCTCTGGATACACTACAAGAAAACAAGGTTTTTGCGTCGATTTTTTCCGTCGCTAAAAGCGATGATTTAGCGACGTCTTTGCAACAAATATTTCAACCGTCGCTATTCCGTCACTATTTTGCTACGTTTTCAGTCGTCGCTAAATCGTTGCAAATTTGCAATGATTTAGCGACAATTTAGCAAAGATATAAGAAATCATTGCAAAATCGTCGCTATCCTCACGGGAAAGAAAGATGGTCCCAATATTTTAAATTTTATTTCAAAAATTTAGCGCCAATATAGCGTCGATTTAGTGACGTTTGCAAATTCTATATATAAAAAACCATTGCTTCTCCCCCAGACTCACTCATTCACTCTCTTCTCCACTCTCTCCCATATGTTTTTCATGAATTGAAATATTTAGATTAGGATTGAAATATTTAGATTAGTATTGATATATTTAGATTAAGATTGAAATATTATTGTAGGAATTTAGTTATGAAATATTATACATGGATTGAAATATTTAGATTTGGAATGGAATATATATTTAGATTAGGATTGTAATATTATTGTAGGATTGAAATATTTAGTTATAGAATATTATTGTAGGATTAAAATATTTAATAATGGAATATTATATTAAGATTGAAATATTTTAATTAAAAATTGAATAGTATTTTAATATTTTATTCATATTTAAGTTTTCAAAATTGAATATAAAAAATAAATTCAAAAAATGCTAATTAAATATAATATCAAAATCTCTAAAAAAACGTTGCAAATTTATAAGAGTGAATCGTTGCAAAAACGTCACTAATTTTGCACCGAATTAGCATCAATTGTCAATCGATACTAATTCGTCTCTAATTTTGCATCGGATTAGCAACGAATTTATTACGTCGAATTTGTGACGATTTTATGGATGACGCAAATTTGTGACGATTTAGCGATGATTTATATTTTGCGTCACGCTGTTTGCGACGTTTTGGTTTTCGTCGCAAAGTCGACGCAAAACCGGGTTTTGCAACGATTTAGCGACAAATATGGACGTTGTAAAACCTTGTTTTCTTGTAGTGATATCGTGTGCTTGGCTTAGTCACAGTTCCTGTTAAGAAGGCTTGGTTAGTTCTCAAGACTATCGTATTCCACTGGCCTTGGTTGTGCGTAGACAATTTATGTCATGTTTACTCCTTTATAGAGCAGTTTTGTCTATCAATTTCTCCCTTGTGTGGAAAATGTTTAGATGCAGGGACAAAGACTTTCCTCGTTGTTGCTAAGGTTGTCATCTCCCCTCTCAAAGACCCTCGAAATAACCTCGCCATAAAATGGCCTTCACTTCGACAATGCCCCGTTTATGCCTTTGATGCAAACGTTGTGGCTCTCAAGCAAGCATTCCTAAATGCTTATCTTGCTAAGCAGGTTCTCTTACCAAAATTTCCTCGTGTTTAGAGCGGTTTGGATGATCAAGACTCACCGGTATTGCAAGGTTCTTCCTCCCGGGTGATGGTCTCCTCTGCCTTTGTGGTAGAGATTGAAACCCTTTGGATTCCTTTGGATGCGATCAATCAAGAAGCCGTCGAGATTGTACTTGTTTGTCAATCTCCTTGTTTTCTTCCTTGGATTTGTTTTTCTTTTTTAGCACTTGTTGTTGTATTTCTTTTATGTTTGGATGTACGTGCTCCTCTTCCCTTAGAGTTGGAGGTTGCTTAGTTTAATAAAAATTAAAGGTTTGACCAAAAAAATTAACAGTAGACTTACCGTAAATATCAGAAATTTGAGCTTAGATTTCGGAAATTTGAGCTAATATCCACTGATTTGAAGATTGGAGTGATTTTAGGGTTCTTTGTTTCAATTTGGGAATTTATTTGAATTAGGGTAAGAAGGAACGGATTGAGTTTTTAATTCGGGTTGGGTTCTAAACCAAATAGGGTTACATTTCGGTTTTGTTATGGTTTTGTACCGGGTTCGATGATAAACCATCCAAACCAAAATTAGTGGGTACTGGGGTTTAAAACTTTGAATTCAAGGATATTTAGGTTTAAAATTTTGAATTCGGGGAAAAACATACAGAAGGCATAACTCAGAAGAGATTGGTGGCTATATGATACTTTTTGGGGAGAAATATGTCATTAATCTGTCTTTATTTGGTAAAATAAGCTCATATATGATTTTGGTTTTGGTTTTTCTTTAATCGAAAAATTGAGAAATTACTTCATTAGTTTTTCTGACCCAACCAACCAAGCTTTCAACGGATCGTCCACCCGAATCAATTAGAATCAGACCCCTTTCTAACCTAATCGATTACTTGATCCCCAAAATAAATTAAAAAATCCAATTTTGTTCCCCCTTCATCGAATAATCAGTCTGTTCGACCCTCATCGGAATTCGACCACTCGTCTCTCAGAACCGACAAATCCTCTTCCATCGCCGTTGTTAGTCTCGTCGTTATCGGTAAACACTCTCTTTCTTCTTCGATTTACCCTCTATCTCGACCTTGATATCTAGATTTCTGTCTATCTCGATTTTTGTGTTTGTGAACTTATTATGCAAATTATATATAACTATTCTGCAAATTAGCCCCAATACAAATATACAATATGTAGTAAATCATAAAGGTTGATTTTGTTTGTGAACTTTTTTAAAAAATAAATCCTCACTTTCGCCAACTTTATATATCAGAATCTTATTATATAAAAAAAAGTTTTCAAAATTACTAACTCAAAAGATCACGACACGTGTCATATCCATCGATTCAAAATTTTGACACATGTCAAGGTTGAAAAAATATCAAAAATTATTTCGAGAAAACTATACAAAATATAATTAACTGTCATTATTCAGAAAATAGATATTTTATAAGGAAATTATACAAATTATTCATTTAAAAAAAAAATAAACTTCCATAGTTATGAAATTTTCTAATCTTAAAGAAAAAAAAATTGTAATATTGAAGTCTATATAAACAAATATGTAGTCTCATATTTTTTCTCAACAAACAAGACACTTTTCTTCAAAAACACCATGTTACCTTTAATTTCGATATATTGGTAAAACATCTATTCTTTTAAATTTTTAAAAGTTATTTTAATTTATTATTATGAGGTTGTTGTAAAATGGCTTCATCCAAAAACTCAATCTTATTCAAAATAACAACACTAATTTATTTTTATGACGATTTAAAAAATAAAAAACAAAGTCAAATATGATTAAAAATAAATATATCTTATTCAAATAGAAATAAACCAAACTATATATAATCAAAATAAATAACTAATTGTAACTTTATTAGATTATTCTATTGGTAAATGATTTTGTATAGACGTTTTCAACAATTTGTTATATAATTATTTATACGGTTGATTTAATTCTATTTTTCAAATTTTTTATTTTGATTTTTTCTCATAAATTTTAAAATATTATATTATAGTACTGCGTATAATTTGACATAAAAGAAACTAACTATATAATTTCTTTTATGTTAAATTTTAAATTGTCAAAACTATTGTAATGAAACTAACTATACAATAAATTATTAACTACCATTATTCGGAAAATAAAAATTCTATAAGAAAAATATACAAATTAGTATTTTTTGAAAAGGTAAATTTGCATAATTAAGAATATTTTTAATTCTAAAAGGAAAAAAAATATAAATATGAAACTCTATAAAAACAAAAAGAAAATTTCTAATTTTGAAGGAAAAAGAATTGTAAATATTGAACTCTATATAAACAAATAAGTAGTCTCATATTTTCTCAACAAAACACTTTTCTTCAAAATCACCATCATACATTCAACTTCATTCTATTGGTAAAACATCTATTTTTTTTATTTTATTTTTTAAAACTTATTTTAATTTAATATCATGAGGTCGGTGTTTAATATTTGTCCACATATGCATTCTATGGCTAGATTTGGTGACATATGATTAATAATAATTGAAACTCTGTTTTGCCATCAATTCTAAAATTTTGAAAAGTTCATATATGGTATGTGCATAATTTGACATAAAAGAAAAATAAAATTTGATTTTTATTTCTTTTTGCAAAACCTCTAATTCACAAAGAGTATTTCTTATTAAAATACACTATATATTTTCAACAATTAATATATCAAGGAAGAGCAACATAATATTTTCTTCTCCTTCTTCTTTTGATGGAGAATGCTGTCGTCGGTCGCTGAAGTCGTCGTCCTAACTGCTTCTTCAAACCGTCGTGAAAATATGAGAAGAAGAGATAGAGAAAGAAGAAGAAAGTAGAAAGAAACGACGACAAACATTCTCTTCTCTTAGGTTTAAAGAAATCTAAACTAATTAAAATACACCTTCTGATATTTGCAGATGTAATCAAAACAAGAATATTTGATTGTCTTAATTTACGATTTTTTTTCTGATTTTGTTTCCTATTTTAAATGAAATTCTAAATTTCAGAGAACTTAGTTTCCCTTTGTAGAATATGGGCAAAAACATAAGAAAATGTTTTCTAACATTCATAGAACTAGAGTAACAAAAACATAAGAAAATGTTTTCTAACATTCATAGAACTAGAGTAACAGTTAGATAATGTATTCTAAGTTTCGTAGATAATAGAGTAAAGTATAGAATATGTATTTTAAATTTCATAGAACATAAATTTTTAAATTTCATAGAAAATAGATTTCTAAATTTTGTAGAACATAAAATACTTCTGCAAATCGTAAAACATGTAAAGTGTATAGAATATATAATCGAAATTTCGTAGAACATGTAGAGAATTTAGAATACGTATTATATTCTTCAGAAGATGTATTTTAAAAATTTTAGATCAAATTTCATCGATTCAAAACAGTATCAAAACCGACATATTATAGAAATTATTAGTGTTATTGTGTCTTCTTAATCAATGTTTTACAATTTGTTCTTAATTTTTTTTTCCAAAAATTTGATTAAATTATTCATTAGTTTCGGAATAGTTGACATAATCATAGAATACATATATGGAAAAATGCTTAAATATTTATATTTTATTTTCAGTTCCCCTAAAATCTTTTTATTTATATAAAATCTTTTTATTTATATAAAATCTTTTTATTTAGAATATAATCTCGTGTATACGCGAGACCTAATCTAATATATTATAAAGATGTGTTAATCAGAATAATTTTTTTTTTTTTTTTATAAAAAAGGCTTCAATCAGAAGAAGTTTAGGAGAGAAAACAACAAGTTATCAAAAGTCTCTATTTCCACAAAAACATAAGCATATCCACAAGTCTCTCTTGATTATAATTAAGTGATTATTCCCAAAATATCATCAGCATGGAGGAAAGAGCCACGGAAACTGACATATCAAAGAAACAGCAGCCGACGGAACTATAATAAGACGGTGGTCCACTTATCATGTTTTGGTTGGTACATAACCACATATATAAGTCAATGTATAAGTCAAGAAAGATAATTTACACATATATAAGTCAATGTATAAGTTAAGAAAGATAGTTTAAGACAATGAAAGAAAAAAAGAAAAAATTAATACACCAATATAAGGAGAGGATACACACCAAAGCTTAAGCCAGACAACCGTTGTTGTGAACCAAAACTAAAAATAGTAAAATCTCAGTCACCGACGATGCTCACGTATCTGCTCCTCACGGTATGGTTACTCTTGTGTATCCCCTGTTCGGTTCACCTGGTTCGAGCTCAAAAGCAAACCAGAGCTACTACTCATCTCGACGATGGTCTCTGCTCTGTCCTTGAACACGTACATTGAAATAATTAATTACAAGTTGTATGGTTTAAATAAACTAACATTTGTTTATTTAGCCTGGTTACTTCCACAGCGAAATTATTTCAATTTTCTGTATTTGTGTATAACGATTTATTTGAAATGTATTTTGTAAATACTTATTGATATCAATATATTTGTTTTGCCGGAAAAAAAATTAACTAAGGGTTGTTGTGGGATAAACAACAGCACGAGCTTTGAACTCCATCTTCGCGGCTTGGAGGATCCGTGCTCCAAGGGAATGGAACATCAGCGGCGAACTTTGCTCCGGCGCCGCCATCGACGAGAGAATCACCATCGACGACAAAAACTACAACCCTCTTATCAAATGCGAGTGCAATTTCTTCAACTCCACAACCTGCCGCATCACAGCCCTGTACAGTACATATATCTCCTCTCTCTCTCTTTATTATTTTGTTGTCTTTGTGCATTCACTTGCCATGAAGTTGTTTCACTTTCACAGAAAGGTTTTTGCGATAGATGTTAAAGGACCTATACCTCCACAGCTCTGGACTTTGATATACCTCAAAAATCTGTATAGACTTTTACCTTTTCCTTTTCTTTTTCTTATCATCATAAAAAAAAAAAAAGATTCATTGTACTTCAAAATATATTGATTTATGGAAGTATTAGTTTATAGAGGTTATATTGTACCTCAAAATGACATGTCTCTTTCTTTCAGGAACCTGGCTCAAAATTATCTTACAGGCTTCCTTTCTCCTGCAATTGGGAATTTGACTCGAATGGAATGGATGTAATAAGGCTGTTGATTAAATGAAACCTTCTTCTTCTTTTTTTCTTGTCTCTTACGCTCCAACTGTTTCTCAACTACTGTAGAACTTTTGGGATCAATGCCTTGTCTGGCCCCTTTCCCAAGGAAATTGGTTTGCTTACAGAATTGAAATCGCTGTAAGCTTCTTCTTGTAAAAAATGTCAGATTTTGATGCTTCCTTATATATTATTAAACCTGTCTTGTATATATATATTTTCTGCATGCAGTGGTATTGGTGTAAATAACTTTTCCGGTTCTATACCAGCTGAGATTGGGAATTGTACAAAACTACTGAAAATGTGAGAATGTACAAAGTACTGTTTTATGTAATTCAGATATGCAAACTATTAATTATATATAAATCTTTCAAAATCATCTAGTGTTGTAAGCATTTCTTACAATTTTATTGCAGATACCTAGGAAATTCTGGACTTAGAGGGGTAATACCTTCATCATTTGCTAATCTTGTAGAGCTGGAAGACGCGTAAGATTTTATTTTTATAGAGCAATTCGCATATAATTAAGTTTTAATTTTATCGTTGGATTTCCACATTTTTGTAATCTATTTATTGCTTTACATTAATATTTTTTTTCGTTTTTGTACCAGTTGGATAAACGATCTGGACGTTACTGGTCCGATACCGGAATTTATAGGAAAATGGAACAAACTTACTATCTTGTAAGAATGAGTTCATAGTTTTACGTACATACAATGTATTTGTCACATTGCTCTTGTTTTTATATATATCTTTTATCTTTAGGATTCAATTCAGCTACCATGTTTAACTGCAGGAAAATTCTCGGAACTAGTTTGAGTGGTCCGATACCGTCGTCATTTTCCAACTTAACTTCTTTGAGAGAACTGTATGTGTTGTTGCATTGGTGTCAGAATCATTCTTGTTTACTATTTACTCTTTCTTTCCCTCTCTCATCATATCCTAAATGTAGGAGTCTTGGTGATATATCCAACGGAAGCTCCTCTCTTGAATTCATCAAAGACATAAGATCTCTAAATATATTGTAAAGCAACAATTCTAATCCGATTCATGAACTGTGTTCCCTCTCCTGATCCTTACGTCTATTTAACATTGTTGATATGTGTCGCAGAGTATTTAGGAACAGCAATCTCACTGGGACAATACCCTCTAATATCGGGGAATACTCGAGTCTGCAACAAGTGTAAGTACAACATATATACGTCCGCGTGTTTTAGATTCTTTTCTGTAAAACGAAAGTGAGATGATTTGTGAAAGTCACCGCGAGATTACGAATTGATCTCAACATTGATGATAATACTATTTCTCATTTTTGCCCTTTCATTGAACTTAATTAATGTGTGATTTGTGTCTGTTTTCCAGTGATTTAAGCTTCAACAAACTACATGGACCAATTCCAGCTTCACTTTTCAACTTAAATCTACTTACTCACTTGTAAGTTTTCTACTTCTTGTTGGGTTCGTATGTATCTACCAGTGGAAAAAACTTTGTTGTCTTCTTCATATTAGGTTTTTGGGAAACAACACGTTCAATGGTTCTTTGCCCACTCAAAAGAGCCAAACTTTGAGCAATATGTGAGTTACAAAGTCCTTTATATCTTTGAAAGCCACAAAGTCCTGATATAGACTCAAGTTTTGTACAAGATAATCAGGAATATATAACATATATACTCTGTAGATCCTAATCATTCTTCTTTTATTTTTTTCAGAGATGTTTCGTACAATGATTTGTCTGGTAGTCTTCCTTCTTGGGTCAGCTTACCAAACTTGAAACTGTAAGTAAACAAAACACTATATCTCTACTATACTTATATTCGAGGTGTTAATCAATCTCAGAAAAAATTTCACTTCCTATTTTTTAATAGGAAATATTTATAATAAAACTGCATGTTATTTTGGCAGCAACCTTGTTGCTAACAACTTCACCTTGGAAGGATTGGACAAGAGGTGATTTTATTAAATATGTTCTTGTTGATGTCTGAAATTCCAGTTTCATGTTTTTCTAAATCTGTTTTCATTTTGTTAATTAAAAGGGTCTTACCAGGACTGAAGTGTCTCCAGAAGAACTTCCCCTGCAATCGAGGCAAAGGAATCTGTAAGTGTGAGAGAGAGATATCATCATAACCGTGGTTGGGAAAAAGATTTGGCTAAGGTTTTCTCTATTGACTGATGTCTAGATTCTGACTTTTCGATCAAATGCGGAGGCCCACAAATACGGTCTGTTAGCGGAGAAGTATTTGAGAGGGAGAACGAGGATCTTGGATCAGCTTCATTTTTCGTGAGTGATGTTGAGAGATGGGCAGTCAGTAGTGTCGGACTTTTTGCAGGAAATATCAATTTTATATGGGTTATCAACACTTTCGAGTCAGAGCTTTTTCAGTCAGCAAGACATGCTTCATCTTCCCTAAGATATTATGGGTTGGGGCTAGAAAATGGAGGCTATAACGTAACACTTCAGTTTGCTGAAATAGAAATTCTTGGTTCTAACACATGGAAAGGTTTAGGAAGACGACCTTTTGACATTTATGTCCAGGTCTGCGCTTTACAAGTTAACTTGTTGGTGTAATAATAATCTTCTTGCTGAATTCTGAGACCTAGCTTGCTCCTGTGTTTCTAGGGAAGACTTGTTGAAAAGGATTTTGATATACGCAGAACAACTGATGACACTACTGTCCGACCAGTTCGGAGAGAATATAAAGTAAATGTATCAGGAAATTACCTTGAAATTCATCTTTTCTGGGCTGGCAAAGGATCGATTAGTATTCCTATTATAGGTACTTATGGGCCACTTATATCGGCCGTCAGTGCAAAACCAGGTATCACAACAACTGGCTAATTCTTTTTTTTTTTTTCTTCTTTTGCCTCCTGAGGCCTAATTAAGTGTTACATGTTGTTTTTCAGATTTTACACCAACTGTAGCTAACAGGCCACCATCAAAGAAAAAGTATAGGACTGGTACTGTTGTGGGTGCTGCTGTTGGCCTAGGACTTTTGACCATCTTTTTTGCGGGCGTGGTTATCTTCATCATCCGAAAAAGCAAAAAACGTTACACAGATGATGAAGGTATAGATTTCATAACAACACAAATAAGCCCTTGAGCTTGAATATCATCTTTCAATTTGGTTCATATTTTTTTTCTTTTTGTTGCAGAGCTGCTTAGTATGGACGTAAAGCCTTACACTTTTGCTTACTTTGAACTTAAAAGTGCCACTCAAGATTTCGATCCCTCAAACAAGCTTGGAGAGGGAGGATTTGGGGCTGTTTATAAGGTAAGCCCCATATCAAAATGAACAAAAAAATACACAGGTGTTTTTGTTATGATTTAACACATTCAACAGGGAAACCTGAGTGATGGAAGAGAGATCGCGGTGAAAGTGTTGTCTGTTGGATCCCGACACGGGAAGGGACAATTTGTTGCAGAAATCATAACGATTTCTGCAGTTTTGCATCGCAACCTAGTAAAGCTCTACGGTTGCTGCTATGAAGGAGATCATCGTTTGCTCGTATATGAGTACCTCCCAAACGGAAGTCTCGATCAAGCACTATTTGGTAATGAGAAGAAAGATGACTTAAATTGTATTTATCTTTGTTTCTCTGCCAAGCTGATTTGGATGTTGCAGGAGGTGAAAAGGCTTTACATCTTGATTGGTCAACGCGTTTTGAGATATGCATGGGAGTAGCCAGAGGTCTAGCCTACCTCCACGAGGAGGCGAGTGTTCGCATAGTACACAGGGATGTGAAGGCCAGCAACATTTTGCTTGACTCTAAGCTGCTCCCAAAAGTTTCTGATTTTGGGCTTGCAAAGCTATACGATGACAAGAAAACCCACATAAGTACTAGAGTGGCAGGGACCATGTACGTATCCCCAAACCCTCAACTTCTTCTTCTTTGCAACAATACTATCTGTTTATTATATAAGACATGATGTTGTACCAATGCAGTGGATATCTTGCGCCAGAGTATGCCATGCGTGGACACCTAACAGAGAAAACGGATGTGTATGCCTTTGGTGTTGTGGTTCTTGAGCTAGTGAGTGGAAGGCCAAACTCTGATGTGAGCCTGGATGATGAAAAAAAATATCTTCTTGAATGGGTAAGTCCTTGTTAGTTAGTTTATATACATTTTGATTGGAAATGATATAAGGCAATATAATCGTGGTGTATATAGGCATGGAATCTACACGAGAAAAGCCGTGAAGTTGAACTAGTCGATCATAAGCTGACTGAATTCAACATGGAAGAAGTGAAACGCATGATAGGAATTGCTCTGCTGTGCATTCAGGCATCTCATGCCTTGAGACCACCGATGTCAAGAGTGGTGGCCATGCTTTCAGGAGACGTTGAGATCAGTGATGTAACCTCTAAGCCAGGCTACCTAACCGACTGGAGATTTGATGACACCTCAAGCTCCTCTTCCAGCGCCTTTCAAACTAAAGACACAGCCGCTTCTGCCAACTCCACGGGGTTTGTGACGCCCAGAGACGGCGACTTTATGCCAATGCATGGAGTCAAGATCAATGAGGGGAGATGACAATGTCTCTCCTCTATCTGTGTAGACCTTTGTGTATGTGACTATATGAGGATCACTATTTTCTTCTTTGTTGTGAGAAACATATTTCACTTTGATACAATAATGTTTTAATTAGCACTTCATAATGAGTTTGTCCGCTGTTGAAGTTGAATAATAGATTTTTATGTGTTGGAAGAATTTTACGATCGTCAATAGTTTCTAAAGGCCACAAGCGGAGAAAAAAAAATGGCCTGTTTTGCATATTGTGTTGAATGTTATATGGAAGAAACCAAAGTGGTTTAATAAAGGACATCTATTGCACACTCACATAATTAACTAGCCATTAGCCAAGACAAACCTAACAAGAGATTTAGCCTAAAAAGTTCTAAGGCTAAAGGACATTATTTGCAAAGATTTGGAATATCAAAATAAGCAATAGGTTTAAAAGCCTAGAACCAAGTTAGACCTGCTCCTAGTCCAAGTTGTCGGGATTAAGTGAAACGACATTCCTCAATAGTTAGAATCTGGAGTTCGATTTGGTGCCTTGTCCAGTTCTTTAGTTATGGTTTATAAACCAAAAGAGAGAAAATTGAAATAAAGAGAAGCGATATTCAATCAATATTTATCTAAATTTAGAGAAATTTATATGTATAAACTTTTACTGCGTAATGGAGTCCCCAAGGTGTTACAAGACGAATCTGATGTGGTACTCCAAAGTTATTGGGTTGCTTTCAATCATGAGTCTAGTGAGCATTTTATCAAAAAAAAAGTATAATCTAGTTAATTTTAAAATCTGGTTATTTTTCAATTATTCCCAGATTTTTAAATTATTCAGGTATTTGCAAGAAATACATAGAATTGTTTAGGTATTTGCAAGAAAGAGGTTGTAAAACAACCTAATTAATATTTATCTAGTTAAGAATAAAGGGAAATAAATCTTTGTTGTTGGAAATCCAATAGATTTAAATTTAGGGATATAATTTTATACATATAAAAATGTGTAATCTAGTTAAGTTATAAACATTCCACTACGATATATATCAACTTGATTGCTCAATACATGTTGACGCTATTGTTGAACATATTAATCACTAAGTTTAAAGATCAATTATCTTAGATGCAAAGTCTTACATCCGTTAAAAACAAAACACAATTGCAATTGGAACTCTTCCCTTTAATTACACCAAGCTCTACGTATGCAATATATTATGTAGAACAAAGTCCATCAAAACACAAATATGACGTTGGGGCACATTTCAATCTCATAAGAGAATCACTATCAGTCTCACCTTGCACGACACTAAATCTTCCACCATCTTTAATTTGTTAAGTTTTGCAAGATGAGTTGATGAACTGATACAATGGTATTTTCCCCTTATGCATAGAGTTTCCCTACTTGCGCAATTAGCGGTATTGCATTCTTCTCTGGTCATGCAAGGGGCAAACATTTGAGCAAACAGAGCTGCTGTGGTTGGTATACTTATCATTGGGACTTCAAAATTTTATTATTTTATAGAATTTTTAATTTATCGATAAATTAATATTTATTAATTTATCATGATAAATTGATAAATTATTAATTAAAAAGAGATTAAAAATTTTCAATCTATAATATTTTTATTTATTTTATTTTATTTTATTTGAACTTTCTTATGTTTTACTGTTAATGTTCTATATATATTATGTTAATATTCCATTTTTCTTTGTATTTACTTATCTTTTTGCTTTGTAAGAAACTTTTTTGCCTGATTAACCATATTTGGTATTTGATTAAATATTTTTCACGTCATCTCACTTTTTTTTTACACCAAACTTAGCAAGAACTCCTCATCTAAAAGGTGTTGCAAAATCAACCATGACGGATCAAATACGTAAAAAAAAAAATGTGAGAACAAAACAGGAGTTGTGGATGAAATAAGCAAGATTAGAGATGAGGTCCAACGAGAATCTAAGTTTAAGAATAAACAAAAAAGCAATAGATTCATATTTTACAAAATTGTCTTAGATATGTACACATAAGATTTATAATTATTAATATCATATTGTTGGGACCATATATTTACATAGGGATTTCAAAAAATTATTATTTTATCGAATTATGTTAAATTTTACATTGACCCGACTCGGAACCAGAGAAATTTATTAATTTTTAGTGATTATTAATTTATAAAGTATTAATTTATGGAGGTTTTACTGTATTAAGGCCCATCCAATATTGAAGAAAAATCCTGTGTTGTTTTACCCGAAAATATGCGCAACAATATAAAAATGCCACCGTGTTATTTTGCCAATTTTAGCTCTACAGATGGCTATTTACCTTATATGCCAAAATAAACATTTTTTTACATCATATGGGTTATTACAAAGGGGAACTAATACCATCAAATTTTTATCAAGATGGATGAATTAGATGTTTTTATAACAATGATGAACATTATACAAAAACCCAATTGATTATTTCTCTGTTTCTGGTTGATTTCAATACCATAATTGTTAAACATTCATATATTTTGAAGATCTTTTTCTTTTTCCCCTCATATGTTTTGTAGATACAAAATTGATTTGTCATCATACTCATTCGACTACATGATATGATTTTATTTTATTGATAAACATATGTGTTTACTTTTGAATCTTTAAAATGTTAGAATTTTTTTACATATTAATAAAAAGGTTAATTGGTAATCCTTACATTTTGTTGATTTTATAAATATTTTACTTAGCGATTGCAAATTTTCAATGGAGCACATGAACAAAAGAAAAAAAAAATTAATTCCGTATGAAAAGGTGAATGCATGATTTCTAAAGACTTGGTTACTAAAAAAGACTAGATTATGGATGCCGCGAACGTTGCGTATCCTAAAGACTTGGTTGCCCATGATTTTAATTTAAAACTTTTATCAGTATAATTATTTGACTATAAGTATAATCATTCGAATTTTAAAATATGTTAATTTAGTCACGTGCATTACAATTTTTTACTGTAACTATATTTGAGTTGAGTCCTGAGTTACTTGAGTTAAACTTTCCAAAGTGCCCGCTTTCTTTTTCATCTCATCAAAATTGGAGGTTGTCCTTTCTTCATGCCTCCTTATCGCCTTTCACATCTTTCATATCTCCGTTTTTGCTCTGTTACATGTCAGAATCAGCTATCATGGCAGTGTTCTCAACCACATTTCTCTCTGCATTGTCTACTTTTTCCAGGATTTCTCTTTCTTCATTAGAGACTTAGGACTGCATATTTTGATGTAGAGCCAATTGGTTTCGTGCTGTTTTGTTTAACAGATTTTCATGTTGGACTTCTTACTACTTTAAACGAAAAAACCTTTGGCCACCATACTATCTTGTATCATCTTTTTTTATAGATTTGTTTCCTCCCTGTTCTACAACCTGCTTTGTTTTTTATTGCTTTCCAAATAGCATTCTCAAATGTTATTACTACACAATTTTGATTATTCGATTAGATTATTTTATTCTTATTTTTGATGTTTAGGATAGTTTTTTGTTTTATTTCAAATCACCTTCATTTTTTTCAATTTTTGTTAGTTTTCTTAACACTAATTAATATTTAGTTCTTCCTTTTTTAGGCATTCTTTTATTTTTAAAAATCACCATTATCAAATTAGAAAACATTAAATAATATAGACATATTTCTTAATTAAATTGCATATATTATACTATAGTTATTAACAATAATATGTACTGAAAAAAGGAAGAACTAGATATTAATTAGTGTTTAGAAAATTAACTAAAATTACAAAAAAAAAAAAAGATGATTTGAAATAAAACAAAACAATATCCTTAACATCACAAATAAACACTACAAAAAATCAAGTGTGTTGTATCATTTATTTTATTTCTTAACATCATTTCATGATACAAACGAGTTTGCATCACTTATATGACTCTGGAAGTGGTGATTCTATTACTTTATATTCCCTCCGTTTTAAAGTTTTATTTTTGTTTTACAAAAAGTGTCATTTTGTATTTCCAATTGCACATGTTTGGTAAATTTTCCAGTTTTGTTCATACTATTTTAATGTATTGACCAATGAAAAAAATCGTATAATTAATTAATAGAGGGTAAAATAAAATTTTTATTATTTTCTTAATATGTATGCAAAAACCTCAAAATGACATTCTTTGTGAAACGAAGGAAGTACCAGTTAAACCGATTGATGCAACTTTTTTCATTATTTCTTTTAAGTGACGTTAAATTTGTATCACTTAAAAAAAATGATATTAAATATTTGTCACATTTCTAACAAATGATGTAAATTATTTGTATCATTTTAATAATTGATGCTTTAATTGAATAATTTGCCAACAACTAATACTAAGTAAAATTGTGATAAGATCGACTATATATATATTATTTAGTATATATTTTCTACAATACTAAAAATTTTCAACTAAATTAGAGTTACTTTTACTTTTTAACAACTTATAATCTTTTTTTTTTAATCGTGTGGGTCTACATGATTGTAAACTTGTAATGCCCTTCTACCAAGTTTAGCCAAAATCATAATTTAGTGGAGAATTTATAGCAACAACTAGTAATTCCCTCCTTATTCCAAATCGATGTGGGACAAACTAACTTTCCATTTCATTTTGTTTCTTTCAATTTATTTAAATAGGAAAATGATAAGTTATATTAAAATTAATATTTTCAGTTGTTTTCTACAACTTTATTTTCGTTTATCTTTTTCTTAGTTTTAATATATGTTTTCTTTTATGTTTTAGAAATTTTAAATTAAAATAAAATTATAGGACAGAAAAACAAATAATAAGAACTAGACCAAAGGAGTATGAAATTACGTTAACCCCCTTAATTACAAACAAATAAAACAGAAATCGAAATTACAGTTCCAACCTTCGCGCGGCTGAGACTTCATGAACGAAGTCTCACAGTAGACTTCGTCCATGACTTCTGAAGTCTGAAACCGTATTAAAATCTTAAATTTAAATTAGAAAATAATTAAAAAAAAACAATTTCATTGCAATTTTTAAACAGAAATTAAGTTAATCTAAATATTTACTTTATAAATTAAAATTTCATAAAATTTCGTTATAGTAAAGCATGTAAATTTGATTATGTTGTAGGGAGCCCAAGAACGATCGGAAACTTCAAAGGAGAAGTTTGCAACCGTAATTAAATCTTAAATTTAAATTAAAAAAATTATAAAAAATATTTTGGTCAAAATTTTTGATAGGTAAATTATTTTGAATCGAAGCTGAAGGTTTAAAAATAAAAGTTCATAAAATTTCATAAACTAAGTCATGTGATGTAAACCATGTGAGGCGTAATAGGTTTAGGGTTTGCCAATGGGTAAGAATCCATGTAGATATTTTTAAGGTTAGACTTAAGTTGATATTTTTTTTGATTTAAAATGGCGATCCTTCATATAGTGTTAGATTTTGAATATATTATACTATTTTGATGTCAAATGTAAGTATTTGTTAACAAAAAATGAAAAAAATATTCGAATTTTAGAGTTTTGTGTATACAGACTTCTCGGGTGAAGTCTCGTATGAGACTTCGTGTATGAAGTCTATGACATTTTGTGAGTGTAGACTTCACTGCATAAGTCTGAAATTAAAAAAAAAACAAAAAAATTCAAAAGAATTTAATTCAAAAAAAGTCAAAAATTTCAAATTCAAATTTCAAATGTGAAGTCTGAAATTTCAAAGGCGAAATCTGAAATTTCAAAGGTGAAATCTAAAATTTTAAAGGTGAAGTCTGAAATTTCAAAATTTTCAAAAAGTTTCAAAAAAATTAAAAAAAATTTAAATAATTTTGAAAACTTTTGAATTTCAGAAGTGAAGTCTGAAATTTCAAATGTGAAGTTTAAAATTTTTAAAGTGAAGTCTGAACTTTAAAATAATTTCGAAAAAATTCAAAAAAACTTTAAAAAATTTAGAAAACTTCAAAAAATTTCAAAAAATTTTCAAAACAATTATGAGACTTCGCTTTTGAAGTCTCTGTTTGTTTTTGGGTTTTCTATGATATAACTAACCTTGCATGCTTTACAAATTTGCAACGAAATTTTTTTTTATGAAATTTTAATTTATAAAGTTTATATTTGGATAAATTTAATTTATGTATACCAATTTGCAATGAAATTATTTTTTATTAGTTTTTTAATTTAAATTTAAGATTTAATTACTAATAGAAGACTTCGATGGTGAAGTCTGCTAAAACGAAATTTTTTAACCTAACTCTAGTTTTACCTCCCATATATACACTCAATTTTCTCTATTATTCTCAAACCTCTCTCTTTCGCTCAGAAACGCGAGAGCACACTCTCTTTCTCTCTAAAACCTCTGTAAAAAAAGCAAGGATCTCTCCACCTTCGACGCCGCTCCACTGTATCATCGTCGATATGACATTGTTTTTCTTGTTCTTTCTCCGTTTTTGTCACTATTAATCTCTCCTAAAAAATGTTATTCTCTTTATCCTCAGATCTGACTAACAACTCACTCATTATTGTTGCATTTTTTTTACCGGCGTCTTCATCCTACTAACTTATGTTTTTATGCTTGTTACAGATTTGAGGCGTAACACCACCAGAAACTAGTTAAGTTCGTGTATTCTTTAGATTCATACAGCCATTATGCTCCAAACAAAAAGTTCTAATATGAATGTTCAATTGTTTGTGCTTTATGATTTAGTTTTTGGAATTTCATCTATAGGCTTCATAATGAATTTCAAGTTGACATCTAAAAAAATTTATGTCGAGTATGATTTCTAAATTTTTTGTTGATTTATCAGGGTTCCTTCGTGTTATTTTTCTGTTTGTATAAGAGTCTTTGTTGTTCCCTTTATTTTTATAGATCTAGATTTACACTGAGACTTCACAACGAGACTTCCCTGTGAGATTTCACACCCATACTTCACATAGAGACTTCATACCGAGACTTCACAGTGAGACTACACACAGAGACTTTAACAGTGAGACTTCACACCTAGACTTCATAGTGAGACTTCACACCTAGACTTCACATTGAGACTTCACACCGGGATTTCACAACAAGACTTCACAGTGAGACTTCATACCGAGACTTCACTGTAAGACTTTACACCCACACTTCACTGTGAGACTTCACACCCAGACTTCATAGTGAGACTTCACACCGAGACTTCACAACAAGACTAACGAGACTTAACAACAAAACTTCACAGTGAGACTTCACACCGAGACATTTTTGTATTCCCGTATCATTTAAATTCTTACATATAATGTTGTAGATGTAAGAACAAACAATTGTAATCCTCTTCTTGGATTGTAAATCTCTTGTACGATGATATTTCCAATTAATAAAAGTTATATTGGCAAAAAAAATACTTCTTGGAAAACCTACTAAATTAAACATCAAGTCTTAATTTAACAAAAATAAAGTTGCAAGTCCTTAGAGAGAACCTTGTTCTTGTTCTTCTGAAATGCGAAGTGGAACAACAACAACAAAAAAAACAAGTCATAATTAGCTAGGCAGATAGTAGTGTTTCGTCAAAGGAGACTTCACACCGAGACTTGGAAAGAAAACTTCACTTCCAGATTCCAACACATCTATTGACCCTTAACCTGGAAAATCTTAAGTTCCAAAACCACATGTAAAAAATATAATGAGCCACATAAATATGACCAATTTAACACATTGAGATGTAAAACTCATACATAATTATTAGTGCAAGAGATAAGATGCAAATGAAATTTTTAAAAAATTTAGTGTAAGAGACTTCACAAGCGAAGTCTCTTGACAAACATCATCTGAGAAGTCTCAAGAATATAAGTTAAATACCTAATAAGTTAAGAAAAATGAATTAAAAATAATTATGCAATAAAAATAGTTCAAACTTATACAACATCAAAAACCATACGTAACGCACATTTAAGGACAAAGAAAAAAAAACTAATTACAAATAAGATAAAATTTCATTTTTACTAAAAATTATCGTATGAGACTTCTCAGAAGTAGTCTATCTGCAGACTTCTCATACGAAGTCTATTAGGAGACCTTTAAATGTGAAGTATCGAAATAATTAATTACTAGAAACTAATAAATCGATTTAAGATAGAATATAACACATTGAGATGTGAAACTCATACATAAACAACAACAGTAACTAATAGACATGAAAAAAAAAATCTCGAAAATATAAAACATATATGAAACAAATACATTTTTAAAAAAGTAAGTGCAAGAGACTTCTCAAACGAAGTCTTTGGATAGACTTCTTCTGTCAAGTCTAAATATTATAAGTTAAATACCTAATAAGTGAAGAAAAATGATTTAAAAATAATTATGCAATAAAAATAGTTCATACTTCTTAAACATCAAAAGCCATACGTCACAAACATATTAGGACAAGAAAATAAAAATAACTAATTAAAAATAAGCTAAAATTTCATGTTTACTAAAATTATCATTTGAGACTTCTTGGATGAAGTCTCCCAACAGACTTCTCTGATGAAGTCTGCTAAGCGATCCATAGGAGACTTCACCCGAGAAGTATGAAATAAGGGTCTAAGTTTTGCAATTGACCAGATTTTGACTTTTTAAGGAGACTTTACAGGCGGAGTCTCCTACACAACTTCGTCTGAGAAGTCTATACCAGTTTGGGATCTAGTTTTGCAATTGACCACAACTTTGACTTTTTCAGTAGAATTCTTCTAGGAAGTTTCATCGTATGAGACTTCGCCTGTGAAGTCTATTACGTAATGAGACTTCCACGATGAAGTCTTTTTGCCATCAAAGACTTCTCCGGCGAAGTCTACCCATAAAGTAGGGTGTAGTTTTGCATTTGTCCAGAGTTTGACTTTGACATGAGACTTCGTCTGAGAAGTCTGAGTAGAAAAAGGGTTACATTTGCAATTGACCAAAATTTTTGATTTTTTAATTCCAGACTTTTCGATGGTTGCAGACTTCATCCGAGAAGTCTATCAATAGTCAATGTTTCAAAATTTCGATCAAATGCAAAAGTAAACCCTTTTCACGCAGACTTCTCAGGTGAAGTCTCGATAAAAAGTCTTCGCTCAGATCAATTGCAAAACTAATCCCCCTTTTCGCAGACTTCACAGGAGAAGTCTAAAATAAAAGTCAAACTTACGGTCAATTGCAAAACTAACCTCTTGTACGCAGACTTCATAGGTAAAGTCTCAAGATTGTTTTTTTTTTTATTTTTAAAAGAGAACTTGAGACTTCTATTGTGAAGTCTGTAAAGCAAAAAGTCAATTGCAAAACTAACCCTGAGTTGACTATTGAGACTTCACTTAAGAAGTCTGCCTTCTGGAAAATCAGAGAAAATGAAGTCTGATTTTTTAATTCCAGACTTCGATGGTTGCAGACTTCATCCGAGAAGTCTAACAATAGTCAATGTTTCAAAATTTCGGTCAAATGCAAAAGTAACCCCTTTTTCACGCAGACTTCTCAGGTGAAATATCGATAAAAAGTCTTCCTTCAGATCAATTGCAAAACTAATCCCCCTTTTCGCAGACTTCACAGGAAAAATCTAAACTAGAAGTCAAACTTACGGTCAATTAAAAAACTAATCTCTTGTACGCAGACTTTATAGGTAAAGTCTCAAGACTATTTTTTTGTTTTTAAAAAAGAACTTGAGACTTCCATTGTGAAGTCTATGAAGCAAAAAGTCAATTGCAAAACTAACCCCGAGTAGACTATTAAGACTTCACCTAAGAAGTATGCCTTCTGGAAAAACAGAGAAAAGGAAGCAAAAATTACCAAGTTTCGGTTTGACCTTGTTTTTAGTTTCGTCGATGGTCAAGAACTGCTCACACCACCAATACCCAAGAAACTCAGGCGTTATTATGCACGAATCTTAGTAAATCGCAAGATCTAAGGATGGTGAATTTTGAGAAAGAGATTTTAGAGTTTAATGGTTGCAATGAAAGAGAATGAGAGAGGAGATTGAGAAAATGGAGCTTTTAGCTAGCTTAATTATAGAGCTTTATCGTCTCTTAATTCGGTTGTTTGAAGCATTTAAGGCTCAATTTTGGTTGGTAATGGTGGTTAGAAGCTATTGAAGAAGATGACATTTTCATAACTACGTGAAATATTTGGGTTATTATATTTCAAACCCAACAACCATACTTCACCGAAGAAATCTGCGCTAGGTATTTTTGTGAAAAAAGAAGCTGAGAAGGGTATTTTAAGACATTTTGAAAGAAGAAGGATTAGAAGTCTAGTTTTGCATTTGACTTCAAATAAGGGTCTAGTTTAGCAAGTAGACATTTTAAAAAATAATAAATTATTTTAAATATAACTATTAACTTATTTTGGGAAATAATTTCAGTCATATGTTATTATGGATGATAAATATATTCTTCT
Source organism: Crucihimalaya himalaica (assembly GCA_004349715.1). Lineage (NCBI taxonomy): Eukaryota > Viridiplantae > Streptophyta > Magnoliopsida > Brassicales > Brassicaceae > Crucihimalaya > Crucihimalaya himalaica. Next base: position 1,739,703 of record SMJT01000019.1, read on the forward strand.
TATTTTTAAATCGGTATCATGAAATGATACTTTAACTTTAACAAATATATTTTCAAAATTTAAATGTGTATTTTTCTTTAGAAATGGATTAATTTTTATTTTGAGTAAAAACTTTTAGATTTCGTCCTTATATATTTATTTTAAAACCCTCTAATTTTCTTTATTCTTATAAAGATTATTGTAACATTAAATATATGATAAGTTTCATTTCTTAAAAGTATTTCCACATTATATGTTAATATATAATTTTCTCATTTTATATGTATCCAATCTTCCTTCAATATATTGTTGTTGACAAAAAAACATTTTTAATCCAATCTCTATTCACATTTTTCATTTTTGTCATTTCGCTTTTTAAACTATTTAAGTTATTTTTTGTTCACTTTTAATTTTTAAGTTATAATTGTAAATTATTTTTTCCTTAAATTAAATATAATAATATAAAGTATAAGCTAATTATAGTTTTAATGTTTTTTGTTTTAATAAATAAGATGTGTGGAGCCCACAAATGATGAGTGATAATGTTGAATTTTTTTATAGGTTTGGTGGGTGTGTCAAAAAGTTGACGTACACACCCTAAGAGGAGAGAAAATAAGTTTATTATATATATATAGATTATCATTACAGAAAAGAAGACATTTTTTTTTACGAGACAGCTAACATAATAGTAAAGTTCATAAAACTCCTCTAAATTATAATCCTTGAGCATTATCTGCTAACATAATAGTAAACATGGTTTCAATTTAACATGGTGCTTCTAAGTTTGAACCTCTAGGTTAACAAAATTTTGGTTTTTTTTTTTCAAACTCAAAATGCATATATTAATTGGAAGTAACGTAATCAGACTGTAATACAAATGAAATACAAGAAGTAATGAGATGATGAAACACATAATCAACATAATTATTTCATTGGCCCTTTGCTAGAATGTCTGCAGGTTGGTTAACTTTCCTTGACACCCACATAAACTCGACATCTTCAAATCTGCCCATCCATTCTTTGGTTGTTATTGTATCTATATAACGATTACAAAGCTAGGAAAACGGATTACCCAATAAACTATCTTAATGCAGTACTAATATTTTTTAAAAACAAAGCGTTTTTTAACAAGTACATAATCCTTCCATACAATAAGGTCCTGGCAAGTTTTTGCAACGAACAATCTTACGACAATCTTCCTCAAAGTTACAAGTCCACATGTAACACTTTCCTACTTTTCCTTTACACCATATGCCATCACAATCATCTCTCGATCCGCACAGTGGAATATAACTACTACCCTTAATTCTTGATGCATTGGTTTCAAGCAACAAGAATGCGCCTACATGATGTTCAAGTGAATTATATATAAACAATATTTAAACATGTTTCACACTTGGTGTTGCTTTAGATACATTCAATAGAGATATAAAGAGGGAAACTTACAAAAGATAAGAAAGACGAAGAAAAGAAGCGATGTTACTCTAGACGCCATTGATAGATTAGAAGATGGAAAGAGATGTTTATTTTCAAATTTTGTGTTTTTGAGGATTTCAAATGACTATATAACTACTTGACTGTTCAAATATTTATTGTGGTTTTTGAAGTATATCCATTGTTTGACTTTGATTGTTCAAATATTTATGAGAAAATTAGAAAAAAAAGGATGTTTATTTTTCTAATTGTCCATCTATAACTTATCTAGTTAGGATTGGTGGAATAGGCTTTATAATAATCAAAAACCCATTATGCCCTTAATTATAAATAAAAATGAAATAACAAAATTATAAATTTTAATCATATTTCATATTCTAAACCTCTTATTCATATAGAGTCTTTCATTAAAAAAAATAAAAATAAAAATATATTATACAACCTATCAAAATAAAAATAAAAATTCTTAAAACCTATTTTTCTCTTCTTCCTTGCCGATGCCTTTTTAAATATTAATGAACAAAAATCTAAAAAAAAAAGTTATATAGAGTAAAATTTTGGACAAAACATTTATATAAAACCTACTACACCTATTTTAAAATAAATACAGTATATATTACAGAAAATATATCTTTAAATTTATGTTTTATATGTTACAAAATAAAGTTATAACTTATAATGGTTTAAATAGTGTTTAAAGGCCGGTTTATTAATTTTGTAATGTTGGATACATTTAAAACCACTTTTTTACATTGATTTGAAAATATGACCTACATATATTTGCTTTATTTTTATTTTTTACATACATAATATATCTTTTGAAGAATATTTCATATACAAAATATTTTGTTTAAATATATATATTTTGTAATATATAATGTATTTATTTAAAAAGGATGTAGTAGATTCAAAAATGTTAAAGAATATATTCGATTTACATAAAATAGATTTACTTTCCTTATTTGTAGATTCGGTTACTAGTTTTAAGGAATTCTAATTTTGTAGAATATTGAGTAAATCGTAGAATACGTATTCTAAACTTTAGAATATGTATTCTAAATTTCGTAGAACATAGAGAATTTGCAGAATACGAGTTCTAAATTTTGTAGAACATGTATTCTAAAATTTTAGAACAAATATCTGTTCTAAAATTTTTAGAACATGTACAATGCGTAGAATACGTATTCTAAAGGTTTTTGAACAGACAAAAAATTTAGAAAACGAATTCTACACTTTTCGGAAGATCTAAAAACCTATTTATATGCGACCAAATCAAAAAATGTTTTCACTAAATCTTCTTTAAACATGTTTATCAACATGTGTTTCGGTTTTCCTCTTAAATTGTCAAAATTTTGATATAGGGGTAGATTTGTCTAAAGTGACAATTTAGAAATTAAAGTGTATATGGACAAAAAAATTTTTAGAACTCTTTTATTTCCAATTGTCCCAATATTTATTGTGGTCTTTGAAGTATTTCCATTGTTTGATTGTTGAGACATTTAATGTGGTCTTTGAAATGTTTTTGTTGTTTTCTCATTGCTCATTAGGTAACCATTTAATATAATTTTGGTCAACACACCCTTTGAAGTTTTTCTAATTACCTTGTGGAGAAAAAATGGAAAATAATCATGCAAAGGTAGCCACACCACTTTTTCTAGCGAATCTGAACCATTGATCTAAGATTTTTTTTTTTTTTTTTCATTTTGGTGGAGGTATTCAGTTAAAGAATTTAAAAAAAAATCAATGGAACAAAAAATTAATAGATTTTAAAGTATTTAGAAAGAGTTGAATTGATTCTACCCAAATCTTTGCTAAAACTCTTGGAATTGTCTCTTTACATTTTTAAGTGAACTTTCTATTAAACTAGATTAGGCTCCCGCGTATACGCGAGATTATAATTTAATACTTTAAAATTTATGAAAAAATTCTGAATAGAAAATCTGAAAAATAGAATTAAATCACCCGTAAAAATAATTATATAATAAAATATTGAAAACGTCTATACGAAATCATTCACCAATATAAAATCTAACAAAGTTACAATTAATTTTTTTTATTTTAATTATATATAGGTTGATTTATTTCTATTTGAATAATATCTATTTATTTTTAATCATATTGAATTTGTATTTTCAAATCGCCATAAAAAATATTTGATGTTGTCATTCTGAATTTATTTGCTCAATATCTTTTAGAAGATAGACATTTTCTGAAAAGTTGAAAGAAAAATCAACCAAAATTAGAGGAAAAATTATTTTTTTTATCATAAAAATATATAATTCAACTATTTTTACGACAATCTCATAATAATAAATTAAAATAATTTTTTCTTAAGAATAGAATAAAAACAAACCGAAATTAGAAGAACAATTAATAATCATAAACTATATAAATATATTTTTTACGGACTCATAATAATAAATTAAAATATTTTAAAAAAATTAAAAGGAATAGAAATTTTACCAATAGAATGAAGTTGAAGTATAATGGTTTTGAAGAAAAGTGTTTTGTTTGTTGAGAAAACATAAAACTACTTATTTCTTTATATAGAGTTCAATATTTACAATTTTTTTTAGGATTAGAAATTTTCTTAATTATGGAAGTTAATTATTTGTATAATTTACTTTATAGAATAAGATTAGTAATTTGTATAATTTCCTTATAGAATTTCTATTTTCTGAAAAATGGTAGTCAATTATTATTTTTGTATAGTTTTTTTATACTAATTTTTGACATTTTTTCAACTTTGACACGTGTCGAAATCTTGAATTTAATAACATGACACGTGTCACCATCCTATGAGTTACTAACTTTTGAAAACCCTATTTTATATAATAAGATTCCTTTAGTTTCAAATGACATTACCATCAAAGCAATCATAAAATTGAATAACACTTAAATTTAATAGAATTTATAAATCAATAAATTGAATAACACTAGAATTTAACAAAATCTATAAAATACATAATTGAAAACTTATGCCCAATAACCCCCTCGACATCAAATTGAAAACTTATCAAGCATATGGATTTATGTTTTTGGGGTTTCAATAACTATATAACTGCTTGAGGGTGAAAAACAAAAGTTATAGTAATCCCTCAATTTCATATTCCCTCCATTTTATAAAAATGACAGATTACATGTTTCACACAAATTAAAAAAAAATTTGAAAATTTCTGCCATATCCTTTATAAATACACTAAAACATCTATTTCTTATTAATAACCTGCAATAATATGAATAAAATAATATTTAGTCTAAAAACCTGCATTGAAAAAAAGAAAACGACAGTGAAACATAAGGAATAATATTTTTAGTTACATCACTTTTTACAACATTTTCAATGTTCCAATCTTAGGTTCATATTTTGTTTAGACAACCAGAAAAAAAAAAAACAAATCGACAGTTTAAACGTACACAAACCCAAAAAAAAGAAAACTAAAAAAGTGTTCTCAATAAATTTGTTTTGTTTAATTATCAAAATCATCACACAAAGACAAATTTTTTTTTTTTTAAATTGCTAATCGTTTAAACAATGACATTGTACTTGAGCTTCGCCTCTTGGTATACTCACTGCTCTCATGCCTTATATCAAGACATCAATTTCATTAGTGATTGGAAACAAAACTCATTCATTAGATGTTTCGAGAAATGAGATAGACTTACATGTAAGAATTAGTGAAATGAGCAGGAGAGAAATCGCTTTGGACTCCAAACGGTAAATTGATAGTTTAACAAGATACCACTATAACTCATATTTTACTATTCCTTGTCAAGTTTCTCACTAAATTTTTGTAGTCAAACCAAAAAGTTAGACCATCCTCGCTAAAGTTGCAATACATTAACTATTTAACAAAATAACGAAGAACATTGAAAGCAAATATTCATATCCCTCATATTTTTCTCATTGGCAAACTAAGTAAACTACAATTTCTTCTTCGATTCATCATATCAAACCCAGGATCAAATGGTTAAAACCAACTGTAGTAAATAGAAGCTTCCCAAAAACTAGGAATCAAGATTCACTCCTCAACACAAAAAATGGGGTTATCTTCACCTTTCATCTACCTTAAAGCAACAAGATAAAGATCAATACTTTAAATTGCTTAATACAAATCACCAGAATCTGAAACAGCACCCACTTACTGAAACTGTAATTAATATGCAAGCAAAAACAGAACATTGAAACTATTAAACAATCCTCAGACCAGATCTGAAGCAGCATCCACTTACTGAAACTGATATTCATATTTTGCTACTCTTCATCAACTTCTCATTGTCTTTTTGTAATCAGACCAAATAAAAGAAGAACATAGAAAGCTAATATTCATATCCCTGACATATTCTCATTAGCAAACTAAGTGAAACTGAAGTCTTTTCTTCAGCATCATATAGAACCCAAGATCAGATGCGTAAAACTGCCATTATAGCGCAGTAAAGCTTCAAACTAGACACTAATCCAAGAACTAGGAATCAAGATTCACTCCTCAAACACAAGCTGGGTTAATCTTCATCACAAAGTTCAATACTTTATATTGTAAGCAGAGATTGATCTTATGAACATGAATAGATCTGAAACAGCATCCACTTACTGAAGCTGAGATTCATATGCAAGCAAGAAGAACACTAAAACCAAAATATGAATATCCCTCACATTATCTCACTGGCAGACTAGGTAAAACTACATCTCTTGTTCAATTCATCGCATAGAATCCCAATATCAAATGTTACAAAAGCACCATTGTAGTAAACTGAAGCTAACTTCCCAGTAAAACAAGATCAAAGAGATAAAAACCTAACCTTACAAAGCAAAGCTTTTGAGGAAATCAGGATCACGTTTAGCTTTCTCCTGAAACTTCTTAAACCAACGATCCAAAATATCCATAGGAACAACCAATTTACTTCCATCAACACCACAAAAAGATTGCATAAAGTTGAACAAATTCTCCCCAACTTTCATAGCCAATCTCTCAATTTTCCGCTCCGCAACAACGTCCATCGAACTCAACGCCGCCGCATCCTCAACCGAAACACCAATCTTCGCCGATAAAGAACTCGAATCACCCGCCGTGATTTGCATCTGCGCCGCACTACCAGGTTCAGGCCATTGAAGTGACAAAACCGCTGAAGGTCTAGCTACAGTTACAGCACCACAGAAAACAAAAGCTGATCCTGGAGATTGAACATAAACAGCTAATGCTTTATCTGGTGGAAGATTGAAATTGTTTAACAAGAAGATGCACATCTCTGAGATTTGATCGTATGCTTCACCTGTAGAAAAAAAGATTGGATTTTTCGATTAGGGTTTTAAATTGGGGATTTAGGGTTTATGAAAAATTGGTTTTTTTTTTGGGAGAATGGTACTTACCGACGAAGTGGTTCATGTCGAGAACCCAATGGAAAGTATCAATTTGGGTGAAGGTTGAGATGTCGATTGGGAAACTTCGATTGGGGAAGACGACGCCAAACATTGTTGACGTATTGGGTTTTTCTTGAAGGATTTCGATTTTGATTTCGAGTGAGATTTTTGAAGTTTGTGTTGGTGATGGACTGATGTAGAAGATAGAGATAGTGTGAAGATGATTCTAGAAGATTTTAGAAAGAGCTACTATAGGTTCCACACGAAGACATTATGTGTGCGTGTGACGACAGAAAAGTTTGACAATTCTTTTGGGTAAATAAACGAGAAAACTCCCAAAATCACCCGAACGATTTTTCGATCGCTATTTCATACTCAAAAAATATCATATATTTATAAATTTGAACTAATAAAAAATTTAAACTAGTTACCCATTATCTATAATAACATATTAGTTAGCCACCTAAAAATGATAAGTACGACACCTGAATACTTGTAATTAGAGCTAGACAAAACAACGTCGTCGAAATAAAATAAAAATAAAATGTTGTCGGCATGCCTCAAACCCGTGAAAAGCAAAGACCAACATTCCGTTTCCATTATCACTAGGACGCATCAACTTATTTTGTTTAATTGAACAACACTTTAATATAAAGGGAAATTGCTAAAACTAAACTAAAAATTGAGTTTGAATGCAAAACTAGACCTTAAATTGAAACAAATGTAAAACTAGACATTTGGGGTATGCAAATTACATTAACCCCCTTATTTGCAAAAAAAAAAACAGAAACCGCAATTACAGTTCTAACCTCCGCGCGAAGTAGACTTCGTGAACGAAGTCTCACAGTAAACTTCGAAGACTTCTTGAACGAAGTCTCACAGTAGACTTCGTTCATGACATCCATGAAGTCTGAACCGTAATTAAACCTTAGATTTAAATTAAAAAAATAATAAAAAATATTTTCAATGCAATTTCTTCTAAAGAAAATAAGATTATCTTAAAATATGAACTTTTATAAATTAAAATTTCTGAAACTATCATAAATTTTAAGCATGTAAGGTTGATTATGTTCTAAAATCTATAAACAGTCGCAGACTTCGACCATGAAGTCTGGAACCGTAAATAAATGTGAAATTTAAATAAAAAAATGATAAAAAATATTTCGATCAAAATTTTTGAAAGAATAATTATTTTAAATCAAATCGAATAGGTTTAAAAATAAAATTTCATAAAACTAAGTCATTTGATGTAAATCATATGAGGCATATAGGTTAGATGTTTGCCAATAGGTAAGAATCCATGCATATATTTTAGGATTAGACTTAGTTTGATATGTTTTTGATATAAAACGGCGATCTTTCGTATAGTTGTTTAGATTTTGAATATATTATACTATTTTGATGTCAGATGTTATATTTGTTAACAAAAAGGTGAAAAAAAAACATTTGAATTTTAGAGTTTAGGGCTTACAGACTTCTCGAGTCTCGGGTGAAGTCTCACGGTAGACTTCGCGTGTGAAGTCTGTAACATTTTTGTTATCGTAGACTTTTTGTAAAAGTCTGAAATTCAAATAAATCCAAAATTTTGAAATTTTTCGCGAAAAAATTTCGGAAGCTGAAAAAGACTTTTAGGTTAAAAATTTTGGAGGGAAAAAAAAATTACATTTACTAAACAAGATAAAATGAAATTGCAATAGTTAATCTGGGTAAAAAATAAAAAAATTTTCATCGCTCTGTTTCTCCTCCGAATCACCAAACGTCGCCAGAAATCTCTAAACGCCGACACTCTTTCTCCTCTTTCACCGTAAGTTATCGATATTCTTTTCCTCCCTGCGGGGAAAACCCAAACTTTAATCCTATCTTTTATTTTGATCGCAGATCTGGGAATCGCAACCGTCTATTCACATCCTCAATCTTTATTCATCTACAAATTCAAAGCTATTCAGTTTCTGTCTTCGCATTTTAGATGAGTAGCAGGCGGTCGGGTGAAGCGAGCATTGATTTGATGACTGAAGATGGAAAGATAGAAGAGTGAGAGAAGATGAAGATGAAGATGATGAGATGAAGATGAAGATGAAGATGAAGATGAAGATGAAGATGAAGATGAAGATGAAGATGAATGAATGAAGATGAGATGAGATGAAGATGAAGAATGAAGATGAAGATTGAAGATAGATGAAGAAGATGAAGATGAATGGATGAAGATGAAGATGAAGATGAAAGATGAAGATGAAGATGAAGATGAAGATGAAGATGAAGATGATGAGATGAAGATGAGATGAAGATGAAGAGATGAAGATGAAGATGAAGATGAGAGATGAAGATGAAGATGAAGATGAAGATGAAGATGGAAGATAAGATGAAGATGAAGATGAAGATGAAGATGAAGATGAAGATTGAAGAGATTGAAGATGAAGATGAAGATTGAAGATGAAGATGGAAGACGTAGATGAAACTCACCACTTTAACCCAGACCCTGAGATGTCAATTGCAAAATTTTGTCAATGTGATACACGAAAAGATTCGTGTTTGTTTTGTTGTCTAAGAGGACGAGGGTTGATTGGAACTCGGGTGGAAAGTTTTATCTTGAGTCAAATGGTAAAAAGATGAAAGGCATTGCTCAAGTCTACATAACTCGGGTGGACCGTTTCATATTTTCACCATTTGACTCAAGATAAAACTTTCCACCCGAGTTCTAATCAACTCTCGTCCTCTTAGACAACAAAATACAATCTTTTTGTGCATTATCGTACTCCTTCTTCACCAGGTTGACAAAATTTTGCATTGACATCTCAAGGTCAGGGTTAGTAAGTGTGAGTTTCATCTTCATCTTCTTCCTCTTAGACAACAAAACACAATCTCTTATTATGTTAATTATCTTTCGGAACCTTTGATTTCTTATTATATTAATTATCTTTAATTTTTCTTATTATGTTAATTATTATTAGAACCTTGATTTTGTAAATCAAATACAAAGTTCGAAAACCGCAAAAATACAAAAAGAACTGGTCATACCTATATAAGTAAAAGTTTGAAAATAAGACTTTAAAAGTAGACTTCACGAGTAGACTTCACCTAGAGACTTCGTATTCATACAGAACACCCAATTAGAGACTTCTCCAGGAGACTTCAAGCACATACTTCCTCTATAGGAAGTGGTATAATTCATCAGCATACCCATATTTATTCTTCATTGCAGATCTAATCATATTCGGCGTTACTCCATCGATTGTTCCCCATTGGGTAGACTTCTTTGTACAAATCTGTAAGATTTTGTTATCGTAGACTTCTTTGTAGAAGTCTGAAATAGACTTCGCTAGGAAAGTCTGCGACTGTTAATGTTTTTCTAGAACATAATCAAACTTAATTTTATGAAAGTTTCGGAAATTTTAATTTATAAAGTTCATATTTGGGATAATCTTATTTTCTTTAAAAGAAATTGCATTGAAATTATTTTTTATTATTTTCCTAATTTAAATCTAAGGTTTAATTACGGTTCACACTTCGACCATGAAGTCTGGAACCGTAATTAAATGTGAAAATTTAATTAAAAAAATGATTAAAAAATATTTCGATCAAAAATTTTGAAAGATTAATTATTTAAAATCAAATCGAATAGGTTTAAAAATAAAATTTCGTAAAACCAATTTATTTGATGTAAACCATGTGAAGCATATAGGTTAGAGGTTGTCAATGGGTAAGAATCCATGCATATATCTTTAGGGTTAGACTTAGTTTGATATGTTTCTGATATAAAATGGTGATCCTTCGTATAGTTGTTAGATTTTGGATATATTATACTATTTTGATGTCAAATGTTAGTATTTGTTAACAAAAAGTGAAAAAAACATTCGAATTTTACAGTTTATGGCCTACAGACTTCTCGAGTCTCGGGTGAAGTCTCACGGTAGACTTCGCATGTGAAGTCTGTAACATTTTGTTAGCGTAAACTTCTATGTAGAATTCTGAAATTCACATAAATCCAAAAGAAAGTTTAAAATAATTGAAACTTAGGTTCTTAAACAGAGATTTAGATAGATAAATTTCTTATCTAGGGAAAATTGCCATGTGTCTTGCAGCTATCATATCAAACATCACGAAGTCGTCTCTCAAATCTTCAACCTCTTCCATCGCTGGGTTGAAAAAAATATCCAAAAAGCTTTCTTCAGTTTCTAGCCAAGTGTCATCATCACCACCTGTGTGAATTAGATTAGTATTATCGAGATCAATTACGATATGTTAAACTGTAGTGAATAACACACTTACGCGCGAACGGATTGATTTAAGATAGACATTGAGATGTGAAATTCATACATAAACAACAACAATAACTAATACACATGTAAAAAAAATTAAAATCTCGAAAATGCAAATTATATATGATACAAATCCATTTTTTTAAAAGATAGTGCAAGAGACTTCTCGAACGAACTCTACGCACAGACATCCTCTGTGAAGTCTAAAGTTTATAACCTAAACACCTAATAAGTTAAGAAAAAATATATAAAAATAATTATGCGATTAAAATAGTTCAAATTTTTAAAACATCAAAAGCCATACATAACACACATGTTAGGACAAGAAAAAAAAAACTAATTACAAATAGGCTAAAATTGCATTTTTACTGAAATTATCATTAGAGACTTCACATGCGAAGTCTCTTAGTATACTTCTTCAATGAAGTCTGCTTTGCTATCTGAAGCAGACTTCGTCCGTGAAGTCTAAAGCACGGGTCTAATTTTGCAATTAACCAGATTTTGACTTTTTGAGCAGACTTCACAGGCGAAGTCTGCTACACAAGGAGACTTCGTCAGAGAAGTCTATACTAGTTTGGGGTCTAGTTTTGCAATTGACCACAATTTTGACTTTTTTATTAGACTTCATCTAGGAAGTCTTTTTGGTAATGGACTGTGCAAGTGAAGTCTATTACATAATTAGACTTCCTCGATGAAATCTTTTATCCTTCAGAGACTTCTTCGGCGAAGTCTACCCATAAAGTAGGGTATAGTTTTGCAATTGACCAGAGTTTGATTTTTACATGAGACTTCGTCTGAGAAGTCTATGTAGAAAAAGAGTTACTTTTGCAATTAACCAAAAAATTTTATTTTTTAAATTCTAGAGTGGCCGATGGTTGTAGACTTCATACGAGAAATCTACCAATAGTCAATGTTTCGGAATTTCGGTCCAATGCAAAACTAACCCCTTTTTCACGCAGACTTCTCAGATGAAATCTCGATAAAAAGTTTTCGTTCCGGTCAATTGCAAAACTTACCGTCTTTTTCGCAAACTTCACAGGAGAAGTCTTTGTACAAAGTCAGACTTAACGGTCATTTGCAAAACTAGACCCCTTGTAAGCAGACTTCGACGGTGAAGTCTTTTTTTTTTGTGCGAAAGGAGAACTTCAGACTTCATCGTGGTTCAATCGCGAAGTCTGAGATCCAAAAAGTCAATTGCAAAAATAACCCCCAGTTGACTATTGAGACGTCACCCATGAAGTCTGCTTTTTGGAAAATCAGAGAAATTGAAGCAAAAATTACCAAGATTTGGTTTGAGCTTGTGTTTAGCTTCTTAAACGGCCAAGAACTGATCACGCCACCAATACCCAAACAACCCAAGTGTTATTATGCTCGAATCTTAGTAAATCGCAAGATATATGAATGGTAAATATTGAAAACGATATTATAGAGTTAAATGGTTGAAATGAGAGAGGAGATCGACAAAAATAGAGCTTTTAACTCAGTTTTAGAGCATTAAAATCACTTAATTCGGTTGTTTGAAACATTGAGAACTCAATTTTGTTTGGTAATGGTGGTTGGGAACTATTGAAGACGATGACATTTTCGTTATTACGTGAGAATCTTTGGGTTATTGTTTTTCAAACCCAGCTACCAGACTTCATAGGAGAAGTCTGCGCTAGGTATTTTTGTGAAAAAGAAGCTGGGAATGGTATTTTAAGGCATTTTGAAAAAAAAAAGAGGGATCTAGTTTTGGAATTGACTTCAAATAAGGGTCTAGTTTAGCAAGAAGCCCTTAATATAATGTATTTTGTCTCTTCTTCTTCTCCTCTCTTTTCATTTTTCATGAAAAGCAATCGACAAATTGCTCGAGTTGAATAAATCAAATCGAAACCGAATCAAAAACTTAAACACCTCTACTTTTATCTAAAAGAATTGTCAAAAATTTTCTCTTGAATATCCATTTTTCTCTTGAATTGTCAAAAACTTGAACACCTCTACTTAAATTTCACTTTTACCAGTAAAAGTGAAATTTAACCAATAAGAGAATTTAGCTCTAGATGAGAAAAATGAAAATTAAGCTAAACAAATATTCTCTATGGTCCATTTTATAGATTGTTTTTGGTTAAAAACACAAAAATTAAGAAAAAAATAAATGTTTTTTTGGTCAAACCTTAAATTTTTTGTTTATTTATAAAACTCAACTAATAGAAAAAATAATATAGAATTCAAATAGCCATAAACTATATCAAATTAATATAAATTATAAATATAAATTTGAGAAAAAAACAAATAAATTAGAACAAACTTTCTTTGAAAGCATCTATTAAAATGGAACACATGGAGTAGTATTTTTTTTATATTTGTCAAACCAAAAAAATGAAGTAGTTTGGTAAACTATATTAATGAAAATCATGTTATGCGTTTATCTTCAATTACAGATATTCAATACGGTAGAATTGAACCGAACTGATTTAAACTGAACTGAAACAAACCAATAGGGGGGGGGGGGAGGGCAGGGGGTTATTCGTTTAAGGATTTTAATGAATTTAGAAATTCTCGTAAGATTTGGAGAATCTACGCAGATATTCATTGATTTTAAAATCAAACAAAAAAGATTTATAAATAACATGGATTTGAAAGTGGATTTAAATTTCAAATAACATGGATTTGACAAAATCAAAAAAATTAAAAATATAACATATATAAAAATAAAAAAATAATATTTCACACATTTGACTTCTCAATTGCTCTTCCACATATTTGATGCTATAGTTCCTCTCCACTGATTCAACTATTCTTTGTGTTGGTCTTGGTTGTAAGAACTTCAGCAGCATTGTCAATAATTATTTCAATAACTTCTTCTGCACTTTCATTTTCTTCGGAAAATTATCCGTTCGAATTTTTGTTTGAATAAAATTATGTAAACCAACATGCAAGTACAATTTATGTTTGAGTCTCATAAGAAAAAGGAAGTGCAGACTTAAAAATTAGAAATTGAGATTTAAAAATACCAGATATTATTTCTACTACGTTTCTTAAGGATGTATGGCGATGGTTAAACAACATTTTTTCATCCGCTCGTTGTGAATTTTGACCAGAAATTTATTTTTATTTTCTGGTTGTGTTGGCTTCTTTAATTTATATTTATTGAATTTAAATGTATTACGTTTGTTATAATTCATCAGTCGACTTATTGAATTTTCAACTACACAAATAACTCAAGTATCGTTAAATATATGGTTTTGTGCTGACGTATTTTGTTATTAAATTTGTAATTAGTGTTGAAGTATTTTGTTATTGTATTTAAAGGAGCCACTTAGAGAATTTGTTAACGTGTGTTGCATGTGTATAGCTTGTGTCTCATAAGTCCACTCACCTAATCCAAGTTATGCACTTACTCGTGAGTCATAAGTGTGTTTAAAGTCCATTCATGTGTGTTTAACCAACGTGTGTTTGTGTGTTGTATGTTTTTTACCAAGTTAATTTGCAAATCCACCGGAAATAATATGGTGGGGGTAAGAATGTCAAATCCCTCTATTTATAAGTAAAATAGATTTTAAAATCCATTCGAATCCAATGTGAAATCAAATCCATATCCAAATCTTTAATATTGAATAAAAAGTGATTTTAACTAGTATTTATAAACTACAAAACAGATCTAGAAACACTCTCTTAGACGCTATTATCGAGAACCCTTCTCAAATTTTATGTGTTTACTAGGGTTTGTGAATCTTCAAGTACATGGATATGTGCTCTCTATAAAAACATGTTTGTGTGGTTACTCATTTACTCTTTCAATTATCTTTTGAAAGTGGTTGAGAATCTTGAGATTAATGATGAAGCTGATTGATTTTAATTTCAGATAGACTTTCACTATATGTCTCCCTAGATCTTCAATTTTGTCTGATTAATAACTAAAATATCAACGAAAAAACATTATTATTTTGAATTTGAAGCTAGATGTGTGTAAGATTTGTTTTACGATGAGTTAAGGAGTTACTCCGCACTATGTGCGTGGAAAAAAATAGTAAGAGATTATGACATTTTTGTTTCTAATGGTAGTAAATATGATATCTCACGTTTTTAATTTTTTTTTTTATTGCTGACTATTTTATCCGTAATTGATAAAAGATTAAAAAATCTTAGCAATTGTTATTGATTCAAATTCTTGCGTGTTATGTTTAATTTTTTATATGTTCAAGATCCTTTATATATAGTATAATCCTTATTGAATATTTTTTATATGTTATTATTTTGACATTTTTAAATCGATTATAAATAGAAGATAACGAAACTATACATTACAATTATCTCCAAACAATAGTTAATATTTTATAAATTTTTCAATATATCTTAATTTGTTCATTATATCAAATATATATATATATATATATATATATCTATGTATTATATACATATATAAGTCTTGGTAAGGCATCATACGGTTTTTTTCTAAAACATTATATCACAATTATATATTATGTATTTTGTTTTTGGTAGAATTATAAATTTTCAGTTTCTTTAAATTTTCGAATCCTTATATAATTATCTTACAATAAAGTCAAAACATTTTAAAAAGCAATATATCTATGATATAATAAACTTTATCTGAATCAAGGAAAATAAAATTTCAGGATATTAACAAAAATTCATGATTTTTAATAGTAATTTAACTTTTATACGAATATTTTTAGTTGTTTTTGAAACCTAAATGACAATTTTTTAAACTAAATAAATTTAATAAAATAGAGTGGTAATGAACCACAGTAAAGTTCGCTAAGCTTATCTAAGTGCATTCAATAACTCTATCTGAGTAACGACCAATGTATATTTCATCTATTAGAGCATCAATCTTTTGATCCTGAAATAGAAGACCAATAATTGCATAATTCTAAGAATTAAAATCTAAACCTCAAATTTTATCTTACAGAATGAAATATAAGTAAGAATAGACCTTTTTATCTACCACGATGAGATGAAGAATATTTTCAAACATATTTGATATTTTGAATTTTTTGAGAATTTTGACTCGTATGGTCCACTAGTGAACATAATAATTCAATTCCAATAACCAACATGTATCTTTTGATGAGTAGTTTCTGATAACATTAAAATGTAGTTTAGGCAAAATAATTGAAGAATTTAGCAAGAGAAAAAATATTCTTAAAACTTTTATTGTTTATATAAAGTTGAATAATAACTTAATTTTGGATTAGGATTAATTCAAAATTATCAAAGAATCCTTCATATATATTTTATCATTTTTTGTATAGAAATTAGACATTTAAGAAAAACATTATTATGTGTTAGAGTAATTTAACATTTTTGAAAAAACTTATATTTTTTTTTTATATTAATTCTTTTTCTCTTAATATATTCAAAATTTCCAAAAATATAATTTTATAGTAATTTAAACTTTACTCGATCTTTTAAAATAATTTAAAAGAGTAATTTAAAAGAGTAAATTTTTTTGTAAATCAATTTTTAAATTTTAAAAAATATTTTTAAATTTTAAAGAGTAATTTTTTCTCTTATTATATTCAAATTTTTAAAAATTTTATTTTTAATAATTTAACTTTTATTCGTTTTTTTTTTTAAAGCAAAATATTTAAATAGATGCATTCATTAAAGATAGAGTAGGAAAAAATAGTAGCGGAATATATCATTTTTGTTTCTGAAACGTTGTATTGTTTTATAAAGTTTATATAGAGCTGAATATTAACTTAATTTGGATCTAGATTAATTCGAATTTTTTAAAGAATCTTTCATATATATTGTAGCATTTTTTGTATAGAAAATAAACATTTTAAAAAATAATTTAAGAGTTTAAATACATATAACATCCGTATCATATAAGTTTTTAATAAAATTTAAAGTTACAAATAAGCAAACTTTATCTCCAAAAAAATTATAAGAAAATTACCTAAATAGTTTTTTCTAATTATTATTAGTTTAAAAGTTTTGATTTTTTAATTTTTTAGAGTAATTTAATTTTTTTTCTTTTTTAAATAATTTAAATAGTATTTCGTTCTTTATTTTTTTTAAACTGTTTATTTATAGTTATTTAAGTTTTACTCGAATGATTTCATTTTTGATGAAGGTGAGGAAAGTGGAATATCATTTTTGCTATTGGGACATCGCAACACATATATATTAATTACAAGAACTCACATTTTTGGAAGAATGTCACATTTGCAAGAATTTCACTATAGTCTACCAAACAAGCACCTAACTTCCTAGGGTTAGTGCAGCTAGAGTTGCTTCATTGTTTGAAGCATATAGCTTTAATATTGATCTTATCCCGACGCATTGATTGGGATCGACAATGACTTGCTCGCTAATGCAGGGCTTTTGCGCATTGGCCACATCGCTTGGTTAGCTCGTCGCAGCTTGGGGATTTGGCTCATTTGGTGCGGTGCTATGTGATTGCTATAAATGCTTAGCGTTCGGAGCTTGTGTCCTGATATGTGTGAGTTTTGCATAGCTTTGGGTATCATTAGCTTAGCTTTTACCTCATTTATTAACTAGTTCTAGCACATTTACATTAGTTAATTGTCACTTGGTCTTGGTTTTGCATTTTAGAAGTTTAGGTTAGTTTCTTTGCATTTTGTTCATTTTTGTAGGATTTTTGGAGTTTGGAGGTTTTGGAGATGGATGTGGACGAATTGGAAGCAAGCGTTGAGCATTCAAAGGACTTGGAACTGCAGACGAGCTCAAGAACGGAAGCTAAGAAAGAGACGGACATTCGCAGAGAAGCATCGGCCATCTGTATCTACCAAGTGAAGCCAATTGGCGGCCAGCGTTCATTCATATCGACTTCGCCTGCCCGATAGAGACAATCCACAGAAAACCAGATTGTTCCAGAAGATACCAGCGGGCATTCATATCGACTTCACAAGGTCGATATGCCCCGATCGACCATTCACATCGGCTTCAATTGCCCGCTGGAGCTATGCAAAAGATCCAACTCAACCGGGTCAATACCCGGTTTGTTTCGGGTTGACCCGGTTCGAACACATTTAGTATTTAACCATTTTCTACACATTTCTAAACCTAAGTTTTCTTCCCTAGAGTTGGATTAAGATCCAAACTCTCCTCTTGACATTTTGGATTGATCTTCATCATTCATACCACTTTAGTGAAGGATTCTTCATCTCTATCTTTATCTTTATGTTTATGCAATTTTACTTTGTCTTTCATCATGTTTAGTAGCTACATGGACAATGCTAGATTAGGGTAATTTGATGGTTAGATGATGATGATGATATAGGTTGATTCTTATTAGATCCTACATTTAGGT
The DNA here is from genome assembly GCA_004349715.1 of Crucihimalaya himalaica. Classification (NCBI taxonomy): domain Eukaryota; kingdom Viridiplantae; phylum Streptophyta; class Magnoliopsida; order Brassicales; family Brassicaceae; genus Crucihimalaya; species Crucihimalaya himalaica. The sequence continues at coordinate 1,758,013 of SMJT01000019.1, forward strand.
TGATCTTAATGCTAGTTTTGACTTGATCACTCAAAATCTAGAACTTAAGCAAGTCATGCCCGGAAGGTGTTTGTGAAAATGCTTGAACCAAACCTTCTATGAGCTTTACATTCCTAGCCAACAGGAGTTGATGATTAGGGTTTTTAGTGAACTAATTGGACTTGTTTTCAATGCTCAATGATCATTTAATTGTGAACGGAAGTTTATGACAATTAGGTGATTAGTGAAGTGATCAGTGTCACGGAAGTGGATTAGTCATATTTGTGAGTTCCATGTTCTAGGATGGTGCTTAATTCAATCTCTTGAATCATTGTTCGATTGTTGAACCATTCTCATAATAGTTAAACCCATGGTCCAATGCTTTTCTCTTGTTTGACTTCATGCATTTGATTTTCTTGTCTTTTATTTGCATCTTTAGGAATTTAAACAAACAAAAACCCAAAAATCATTTGCTTTAACTTAGTTTGAATCTCGTATCTTTGGTGTGTAATCTTTATTCCTCGTGGGATCGACATCTAAATTATTACAACGTTTACACTTGCACTCGGGTGATTTAGAGATATAAATTGTAAAACTTGTATTTTGAAACCGAAATATTTCTCTATCACATTCCATAAGAAAGCATATTTCTCTATCACTCCTCAAGCTGTCGAGAAGTTGACACACTAGTGGTACGTTGAGGGGGCTGCCTTCATCAAGTGGATCTACGGTGTTCCAAGGATGACATTGTAGATAGTTAACCGGTTTATGAAGACGAACTTTACCAGTTCATTGTTTTGCCTAGGTAGATTGGCAATTTGTTTGTACGGAGCGTCATGATGGAATCCCCATCGAAACCTATTAGTGGACGGTCCGATGGTTGGATCTTGATCTCTGGTATCTCCATCTTCTTGATTTTGAAAATAGGTGCATAAGCGTCATATGCACTAAATAGTGCTAGATTCATGAGTTGATAGGTTGGAGGTGCCTCTAATTACTTCATGGCTTAAGTCAAATACTAAAGGAATAAAGTGCAAAATTAGAACATAAATTCAAATCTATAAACTAAATAAATACTTAAGTCTGAAGTTGTTTGTAATTTCTTTGGGAGAATTATTTTGTTTAAAATCGCGTAGGGCATTGTCACACTCCTCTGGTCTCTGTTTTGCTTTTTTAAAATTGTAGAATTTATTAGGCAACAATAGAAAAGTTATTTACATCACCTGAAACAAAGAATTAAACCAACTTTCAGCAGAATCATAAAACATATGAAGAGAACGTTTCCAGCAATAAACCAGCAGACTTAGGCAAGAACACTGCTAAAAGAACACCATTGACATCACGAGAGAGACTAAAATGACATTAGAATATATATATTTTTTCCTTTGATTCTTTATTTGACTTTTGTCTGCTAACGTCAAAATTGTCAAGTGTTGGGAGTGTATAACATGGGATCGTCGGGGTGTAGCCCCCTAAAAATTTGCGTTAAGTCTGTAACCACCCATTTTTAAAAAACAATGTTTAACCCCCTAAAAAGTTTCATTTCGAGTTGTAACCCCCTCTTGTTGACTTTTGGTTGACTTTGATGACTGTGCAGCTGATTAGACGCCATTGTGCAGCTGACTAGGTGCCACTGTGCAGCTGACGAGGCAAATAAAACAAATAAATAAATAAAATTCAATAGGCATGGGCGTTCAGGTATTCGGGTATTTGGGTCGAGTTCGGGTCGGGTATGTTCGGGTTTGGGTTTTCGTGTTTAGAAATTTAGGACCCGTTCGGATATTTTTAAATTTTAGGTTCGGGTATTTACAGGTTAGGGTTTAGCCAAATATCAAAAATCTGAAATTTTGTATCCAAATCTAACCAAACTATTTGAAAAAAACTAAAAAAAACTCGAGTATTTTTACGTAAATCTATTCAAAAATAACTAATATACATGAATCTGAACCCGACCCGAAATTTAAAAATATTCGAACGGGTCTTAAATTTATTAGTATTAATAAAAAATTTCTAATGATAAAAAATAAATGAATAGTTAGAAATAATAAAAAAATACATGAATAAAGGATTGAATTTCGCTCAAGAGATTTATAGAGAGTAGTCACGGTGTAGCCCCCTAAAATCTGATATATTATTAGATACTAATATATTATTATATATGTTCTAAACGGCTTAAGAATCTAATAATTTTAGGTTTTCGTGTTTAGAAATTTAAGACCCGTTCGAGTATTTTTAAATATTGGGTCGGGTTCAGGTTCAGATATTTTATTTATTTTTGGATAGATTTATGTAAAAACACTCATGTTTTTTAGTTGTTTTCAAATAATTTGGTTAGATTTGGATACAAAATTTTAGATTTTTGAATATTTAGGTAAACTCAAACCCGAATCTGAACATAACCGAAAATGAACCAGACATGAAATTTAAAAATAAACGAACGGGTCCTAAATTTCTAAACACGAAAACCCGAATCCCGAACATACCCGACCCGAATACCCGAACGTCCAGGCCTAATGAATTTTTTTTTTTTTATTTGCCACGTCAGCTGCACAGTGGCGTCTAATCAGCTGCACCGTCATCAAAGTCAACAAGAGGAGGTTACAACTCGAGATGAAACTTTTTAGGGGGCTAAGCATTGTTTTTTAAAAACGGGTGGTTACAGACTTAACGCAAATTTTTTATGGGGCTACACCCCGACGACCCGTATAACATGATATGTTTACTTTGTTATTGTGGAACTTTAAGTACACATATTAAAGTTTCTCATAGTTTTGTGTAGAAGTTTTGTCCATGCAATTTCTCATACAAAATAATTGTTTCGTTACTCCTTAAGCATCTCTATGATCATTGTAACCTTTTATTTTCTTATTGTAGGTGCACTAAGATGGAGAGGTTAGATAATGCAAAAAGAGTCCATAGATGGAAACTTTTCTATGAAATCTCTCCTTTGTTCAATGTATTTTGTTCTATACAACTGAAAAATCTACAAATTTCATATTCTATCTAAATGTTTTTTTTTTTGTTTTTTTTGGTAGCTGCTAGGGATGTTAAAATGGGCAGTCCGTACCCATGTAGACTTACCCCATTTAGAACCCAACCCATTTAGACCCAAAACTCGTTTAGACCCATTTAATTTTGGGGTCTATTAGGAGCGCCCTTTTAGACCCATTAAAATTACTATAACCCATTTAGACCCGTTTAGACCCATTTAACATTATATTTAACAATTTGTTTTTAGTAATATATTCCTAATTATTATTGTTCAACACCAAAAAAAAGTTTGATTTTGTTAACATGTAACTAGTTGTTACTAATTTATTTAATTTACGTGATTTACGCATATCATATAATATTTATTTATTATATGACTACTTAAATATTAAAAAACATAACTTTATGCAAAATATTTTTAAACAAAAATTCTAAAAACATGATAAAACTATGTTCTTTGCCGAAAGAAAAGTATTTCAACAAACCCAACTTCATAAAATAAAAACATTCAAAACAAAAAAAACTCATAGTTTAATGTGTATAAAGAGGACAAAAAATATAAATGGGTCTAACAGGGTATCTTGTTAAATATTGTCAAAACCCATTTAATAAATGGGTCTAAACGGGTTTACCCATTTAAACTCACATTGAAAACTAATAAATGGGACTAAATGGGTTTTTATTTTAACAAATGACCAATTTAGACCCACCAACTTAAAACCCATATTAACATTCTTAGTAGCTACAATGTGATGGTCAGGAGATCAAGAAAAGTTCCGAGATGAGAAAATATGGATAGAGATATTTTAGCCAAGATTTTGGAGAGGCTCAATTTAATAGATGTTACCATGGTAGCATCACGCTTCTGCATCTCTTTGTTCCTTGTCTTTCGCCAAAAAAACTCTATAGGAAACCATCAACCTCGCTAATCTCCAACCTACCAACTTTAACCATCCTCGATTGCTAGACTTTCAGGTTAAATATGTAAATGTAAAGAAGATCGTCTTAAAAATTCAGCAGTACTCTCCCAACCAATTTGTTCTTCAAATTCTATTCGTACATGGAAGATGAGGATCTCATCATCGTACTTGCTAAGAGGCAAAAAAAAAATTCATATAGTACTCCTTGAAACCCAAGAAACCCGTAAACCGCACCAACCTAAAACTTTGAGATTATTTGGACGAAGAATTAGCTGAGGATATTGTGTGTTAACTCCTAAATCTCAAGAGGCTTAGTTTGCTATGGTCTATCATCAACAATGTTGAAGAGCTTTCTTGATGTTTTTGAACAAATGATCTGATTCCATTTCACAATTAAGCATTTTCTTTATATTTGTGGCTCTAAATATTACTGACATAAAAAAAAAAACACTACGCTCTACAAGATGTGTATATATGTTTCATTTAATAATTCATGTTTCATACATATCAGTAAGCCATACTCAAGCCATCTAGCATCCAAAATGCTCATATTTTCAACGCATCTCAATGATTTTTTTTACCATTATTACTACACATTTTTAGCACTTTATGTTATCAATCATATCTAATTTAAACTTTATGTTACCAATCAGATCCTATATAAGTTCCATAACTGAAATATAATCATCTCACGGTGTTGCTTTCTAGACTTCCACAGGTTCCAACAAATCCAAGGAAACAGAGGACAAGTTCCTAATCCTGTGGGAATAAAGGCAAAGTAGCAAATTTGCACCCATTAGGCCTGATCTCATATTCTCTGCTAAAATGGTTTAAGCATCCATATTATAGATCCACTAGTTCACTATTTAGTTTAGTTCTTTCAAATCGTAATTACTTTATAACCTTGCTTTTAAATCGCCTTAACACTCACTCACTCTTGTATATGTACATATCTATATATAGATTCAACTCCAACTTGATTAATGGACTGGAAACATAAGCCTCACAAAACGAATCCATACCAACATGAATAGAGAGAGTCAGAGACACAAAGAACGAACCTATTCATGTCTTCCACAAAATCAAGACTCGTCACTAAAAAAAAACCAATTACACGAACTGATTAAGCAAACCAGAATTGAAGTCTTGACCTCCCATGTAATACCTATCAAGAACTTCATGAATCATCTTCACCACCATCTTCGTAACTTCACCAACTCCATTAATCTTCTGTATCATCAAACCTAAATGTGACACCACTTCATACTCATGCTCACGAAACCTCAAAGCTTCTCTACTCACTTTCCTTGCAATCTTAACAATCCCTTTACGCACAACAATCTCTCTTTTCTTCACATTAACCATCTCCCAAACCGATTTTGCAATCACGTAAACCAAATCCCAAACCAAACTCTTCCTGTTCACATTCACAAGCTGAAGCATCAAACTAAACCCAGCTTCTAAAGCTAAACACCACTCCTCATCATCACAATCTTGATTCAACAACCCTCTAAGAATCTTTAAACCAAGATCATTCTCTAACAACGGCATCAAGAAGTCTTCATCAAGAAGTGTTGGCAGTTCACTGAACATCAAGAGAGCTTTTTTATTCGCATCTAGTGAGAGAATATAAGAACAGAGCTCTTCCCAAGGACTAGAACCGATGAAAACATCAATAGAGACACGAGATACGATTCTTGAGAGGAGTTTAAAGTCTTCATCTGAGTTTTCTTGCTCGAAAAGGCAGTAATTTAGATGGTTTTTGATGTCAATCAAACACTCTGTTTTCAATCCGACTCGTATATCATCGAGATCAGTGAGAAGTGAATCGAGGAGATAGAGAGAAAAAGATCGAATCTTTGGGGTTATATCGTTAGCGAATCTGTAGATTTTGAGGAGTTTTAGCGCTAAGAGGTTTGGGAAATGGTTTGTGAAGGTTTTGTAGAGAAGCTTCGAAGATGGAGATTGCTCTGTTTCTTTACCGTAACAGAGGCTAGTGACGAGTTTGGTGAATCCTGTGAGGTCACGTGTTGCGAGGATCTCTTTTGCTTGTGTAGCGATGTAGATGCGAGATGCGGTGATTGGAGGAGGTGGGTATGATGAAGAAGCTCCGTCTTGACGACGAGAAGTCATTTTTTTTTTTTTTGTGGATTTTTTCCCGAGAAAATGCGAGAAAATGTTGGTGTCAGATAGATAAATGATAAACAGAAGAGTAACAGAAAGATTTGTCGAATCTTTTTGATATATATGATTTGGTTATTTTTACTTGCTTCTTGATTGGAAGTGACTAAATTACCCCTAGCAACAATGTTTACCATAGGATTACAACAGGTGTACGTTGTAAAAAATATTTCGACTAAAACGAAAGAAAAAAAAAGCAAGAAATTGAATTTTAGAGGAAAATGATTTTTGAAATAGATTAATTTATTTGATTCAAAATTATAGAATATATTTCATATTTCAAAGTTGGATGTATTTGAGATTTGATGTATCTATAATAATTTTTGCAACTCTCCGTTTGTATCATGATCGATCTCTACTGAATATTTTGAGGTGTGGATACATCATTATCTATTTATCTTAACTTCTGTAAAGATGATCTTTTTAGCTGACACAAGATGTGGCTTTACAATTTTTTTCACAGCTTAACCAAGCTAATATTTCACGGTTCAAAAGAAGTCAAAATAGAACTTTAATCTTGCTTATATATATAGAAGATGGAGATAAGATATGTTATGAACCGAATCATGTTCACCTTCTTAGATATGAAACAACAGCGTGAATCTTTATAATGATATTGGCTGATCGGGTTGAAAATCGATTTGTGACATGATAATTGGTTTATGATCAGTTCAAATTAACTAAATCGGTGAAGAATATGTCACTAGGACGAGTGTAGGGTTGCAATGATATTGATCGGGTACTTGATTGGTTTGGCACCTGAACAAGTGGAAATTTTGATTGGTCTAGTCAACTCCCGAGTTAGATTTTTTTTTTTCCCCTAATTAATACATCGAAGTTATAGCGAAGATAGTTGTAACCAAAAATTTAGGTCACACACAACAAATCTGTCGAGACCGATCCATTTTTGTTTTATTTGATTACAAACGCATGTGAATAATGAAGACAATAGTGATTATGAATGACTTGTGAGACTTTAGATGTTTCCTATGACAGCTTCCGAAACTTTAGGCATGGCCAGCAATATGCAATCCTTCTTATAATTTTTATGTTTTTGTTATCTATCACTATCAGTTAAGTTTTGAGGCCTCTCACAATCTTCTATATATAATATGGATTTGCATATTCCTATTCACTCACATACACACATTCAAGATGGATAAACTGGCGTTATGTGAAGCAAACAACGTTCCTCTAACGCCCATAACGTTCTTGAACAGAGCTTCCGAGTGTTATGCTAATCGAACTTCCATTATCTATGGCAAAACTCGTTTCACTTGGCATCAGACCTACGACCGTTGCTGCCGCCTAGCCGCTTCTCTCCTCTCTCTTAATATCACCCGAAACGACGTCGTAAGAATGTTCCATTTGTCTTTGCATATCTTTCTCCATTTCTCATTCTAACTAGATAATAATGTCATGATGATCAGCATAGATGAACCACATGACTTCTCTTTTTTCTCGTTTTAGTTTTATATTTAGTGATGATGCTTATCATATTGCTTGCACCATCCTTACTTTTCTTTAGGATGGTTATACTTACCAACTTAAATTATTCATCTATATCTAATGATGTTAAATTTACGTTAGGTCTCGATTTTGGCCCCAAACATACCTGCCATGTACGAGATGCATTTTAGCGTTCCCATGACCGGAGCAGTGCTTAACCCTATTAACACCCGTCTTGATGCCAAAACTATAGCCATCATCCTCCGCCACGCTGAGCCAAAGATCATATTTGTGGACCACGAGTTTGCTCCTTTGATCCGAGAAGTCATTCGTCTACTAACCTTCGGCGACTCACAAGCTCACCCGCTTATCATATTCATTAACGAGATCGGTTCCACTGCAAAGCCTTCCATGGAGTTAGACTATGAGGGTCTCATCCGAAGAAGAGAACCTACGCCCTCGTCGCTCGCAAGTACGTTTTGTGTCCACAACGAGCATGATCCTATCTCTTTGAACTACACGTCAGGTACCACAGCCGACCCAAAAGGTGTGGTGATTAGCCACCGAGGAGCCTACTTGAGCGCTTTGAGCTCAATTATTAGCTGGCAAATGGGGATTTGTCCAGTCTACCTCTGGACATTGCCTATGTTTCATTGCAATGGATGGACGCACACGTGGTCCGTCGCTGCGCGTGGAGGTACAAATGTATGCATTAGACATGTGAATGCCCCAGAGATCTATAAAAACATAGAATTGCATGGTGTGACGCACATGTCCTGTGTTCCTACGGTCTTTAGATTTCTCCTTGAAGGAGGTCGAACCAACCAGTCACACAAGTCTCCACCGGTTCAGGTGCTGACCGGAGGTTTTTCGCCCCCGGCTATCATTTTAAAGAAAGTTGAGCGGCTTGGGTTTCAAGTGATGCATGCCTATGGACTTACAGAGGCCACCGGCCCGGTTCTCTTTTGTGAGTGGCAAGACGAGTGGAGTAGGTAATAGTCACCATTATATATAAGTTTAACATAACATACTAGTCTTTTATATATATATAACGATGTTGAAGAAACTTTCCAAATCACAAGAAATTACATGAAAATTCTAAACAGACTACCAGAGCATCAACAGATGCAACTAAAAGCAAGGCAAGGGATAAGGCACATAGCCCTAGCGGACGTTGATGTAAAGAACACGAAAACTCTAGAGAGTGTCCCACGCGACGGGAAGACAATGGGAGAAATTGTCATTAAAGGAAGCAACCTAATGAAAGGGTATCTAAAGAATCCTAAAGCAACATCTGAAGCATTTAAACACGGATGGCTCAACACTGGAGATATAGGTGTGATTCATCCTGATGGACACGTAGAGATCAAAGATCGATCCAAGGACATCATCATTTCTGGAGGTGAGAACATCAGCAGTATCGAGGTCGAGAAAGTTCTTTACATGCATCAACAAGTACTCGAAGCTGCGGTTGTGGCCATGCCTCATTCTCTGTGGGGTGAAACCCCGTGTGCGTTTGTTGTTTTAAAGAAGAGTGAAGAAGAATTGGTGACCAGTGAAGGAGATCTCATTAAGTATTGCCGTGATAATATGCCGCATTTTATGTGTCCGCGAAAGGTGGTGTTCTTTCAAGAACTTCCAAAGAACAGCAACGGAAAGATCCTCAAGTCTAAGTTGAGAGACGTCGCAAAGGCCTTGGTCGTCAAGGAGGACGATGCTGGTTCCAAGAAAGTTCATCGAGGCAGTGCTAAACATGTTAGTTCTAGGCTTTAACGTTATATGCTTTATATGCGCTGTGTGTGTGTTTTGAATTTTAATATGCGTCTTAGTTGGCATGTATGTATGGATTTTAAATCTACGCTTATAAAATGAAGTAATTCAAGTCTTTGTAGGTCAACATATATTGCATCTTTTGTTTAATAAAAAAGAAATTGTCACGTGGAAGCAAGAAAATAAACTAAAGAAGATAATGCAAAACTCTAAGGCTAAGGATTCGCCACGTGGAAAACATTCATATCTCATCACTTTCATTAGAACACACCGCTCCTAAAGCTGAGAAGTAAAAAAAAAAAACATTGCCACAACATAACCAAAAAAAAACTCAACAATGGCTGACAACAAAACGGTGCGTTTTGGTCTTCTCGGATGCATCAGATTCGCATCAAAGTTTGTCAGAACAGTGACACAATCCTCAAACGCCGTCATCATCGCCATCAGCGATCCATCTCTCGAAACCGCAAAAAATTTCGCCGCCGTCAACAATTTATCGCCGGGGAACGTCACAATATACGGAAGCTACGATGAGCTGTTGAATGACGCAAACGTCGACGCAGTGTACTTGACGATGCCTGTGACGCAGCGAGGGAAATGGGCGGTAACGGCGGCGGAGAAGAAGAAGCATGTTCTTGTTGAGAAACCACCGGCTCAAGACGCGACGGAGCTGGACAAGATCGTGGTGGCGTGTGAATCTAATGGTGTTCAGTTTATGGACGGTACGATTTGGTTGCATCATCAACGGACGGTTAAGATTAAAGAAACGATGTTTGATTCTGGATTGCTTGGAGATGTTCGCCACGTAAGCGCTTTGCTCTTTTAATTAAATATTGCAAATTGGTACATAGAATCTTTTACCTTTTTAATTAGCCCATATATAGGTTAGAATGGCTCATATAATTTAAAATGTTTCACTAAAGTTTGACACAATGTGTAACGTAAATTGTAGATGTACAGTACGATGACTACTCCGATACCAGAGCAAGTGCTGGAGAGACTGACTAAAGAAGCTATGGGTTTAACCGGAGCTATTGGAGAGCTTGGGTGGTACCCTATAGGCGCAGCTCTATGGGCTATGTCTTACCAAATGCCAATATCTGCCAGGGCTCTTCCATCTTCTGTCTTCACAAACTCGGTTGGGACTATCTTGTCCTGCTCTGCCTCCCTTCAGTTTGGTACAACCGTAAACGCAACCGCAATCGTCCATTGCTCTTTCCTCTCTCAACTTTCGACTGACTTAGCTATCTCAGGTTCTTACCATTGTCTCTATATTATAAGTTTAAATAGAAAGAGTAATAGTCTAGGGAACATAATCTAGCTGACTTAATAATCATATGAAACCAAAAACAACCAAAACCCTTATTATATACCTATATGTAAACTATTAAGTGATCTTTGTATAAACACCAAATGTCGAAATGGATGGTCAGGATCAAAAGGGTCGGTTCAGATGAATGACTATGTGATACCTTACAAGGAGGACACGGCTTGGTTTGAGTACACAAGTGGTGCTAAGTTTGTGGACATGCACATTGGTTGGAACGTGATGCCGGAGAGAGTTACCTTTAATTGTGGCGGAACTGAGGAGTCACAGGAAGCAATGATGCTGAGCGAGTTCACGAGGCTTGTCGAAAGAATCAAGCGGGGCGATTCAGAGGCTGATCTTAGGTGGCCAGAGATCAGTAGGAAGACGCAGTTGGTGGTTGATGCCGTGAAGAAATCTATTGATATAGGTTGTGAAGTGGTTCATCTGTAAATCGTTTTGAGATTTTCTGCTAATTAGATTATGATATTATATACAAACACATGTTATGGTAGCTAACTTTTATAAGTCGAAGATGCTATGAACTTCATTATTTGGTACTCCATAATAACTTGATGTTCACTCGCGTCATCACTCATCAATAGCTCAACTTTACATCAGATCAGACGGGTATTGCACCTATGGCTTCGTGCTTGAATTCTCTTGTAATCTAGCCAAACTCAAACATTAAAGCACACTAAGACTGGGATTGCGTGTGAAGAATATTCAGAAAGTGATAGAGAACAAGAAGAGTATGCATCCTGAAGATGGGTTAATGTTGATTCCATCTTATAAGTTGAGTGGTAATCACATGAAAATGCATATTCGCATCAGCGATGATATGTTCGGTTAGTAGAAGTAGATAGAGTTAGAAACTAGTTGTCATTATAACATTGTCATGTATTATAGATTGATTATGTAGTTTTGTGCATTGAATTTGCAATAAGTAATTTTTATTAGAGTATTATTATTAAGCAAAATATATGATTTATATAGTTTTTCTAATGACTAGGGGTGTAAATAATAACAAACTAGAACTTTTTTATTAACTAAAAAAAGTCTTACTTTCTTCAAATATATTAGATATACAAAATGTCACAATCTTTATATAAATAAGCAATAATTTACTGAAACAATATTCACAATCAACAAACACTTTCCGTTAACCTCTATATAAATATTCCTACCCTCCAAACAATAAAAGAAAAAAATCTTTGTATCCTTAAAGAAAATGGAGAGAAAACGATTGGCATATTTGTGGTGATGATGTTGACGATTGGAATGATTATGTTTAAATCAGAGGGGTTAAACATATATATTTCTCAAAATCGTGTATTATGTTACCCTTCGTGTCTTGAAATTTGTATTACTACTCCATTCTTACGAAATAAACTTCTATGTCCAATTAGTTGTGCCGAACTATGCTGAACAGTGTTGGAAACCTGCTTTTGAAATGAAACAATACAAAATCTATTTGTGAAATCGATATATAAGTGTTTATATGTTTTAGAGAGAGAAAGAGAGATTCACAGAGAGAATAATAACTTTTTTGTTTTTTTCGTATGTTTATAAAATGTTACGCACATATTTATAGTAAACTATGTGTTAATATGATGATATATATATGGGTAGACGGCCTATTTCCCTCCGAAAAGTATCATATCACAACTGATCCTCACCGAATTTTACCTTCTGTTTACTTATCCATGAAATCAAAGTTTTCGATCTAATTACCTCCGAGTTGAAAGTTTTAAACTCCAGCCCTCCCGAAACAAAAGTTTCAGACTTTAAACCCATAAACCACAATTCTACTCGGTTTACTGTTTCCAGAATCATCACTAACCAAATAATTGGTTTGTAAACCGAATTAACCCGATTATATGCCTTAAACCATGATCCATTTAGAACTAAAATCCCAAAATCAATATTATCCAAATAAAAAAAATCCCTAATTAAAAAACTCATCTTCTCCCATCTAAAAATATTTTTCTCTCCAATTCTTATCATCATCATCATCAATAGTGGTGGTAAGGTTCGTGTAACAAAACAATGGGTTTTCACAAATCACCTTCAACCCAAAAAAACAAAGATATGACCTCTCCTCTTCCTCTACCTGTTCCTCCTCCACCCACTCCTCCGTTTCTTAAACCGCCTTCTTCCGGTTCAAATCTCAAAACCTTTTTCTCTCCCTTTCTCTGTTGGAATTCCAGTGAATTACACTCCATTGTTGAAGGATGAGCTCGATATTGTGATCCCCAATATTCGTAACCTTGATTTCCTCGAGATGTGGAGGCTTTTTCTTCAGCTTTACCATCTGATTATCGTCCAAGATGAAGATCCATCGAAGACCATTGTTGTGCCTAAAGGGTTCAATTACGAGCTCTACAACAGGAACGCTGCTCTAGTCTAAGTGTCTTTTGTCCTCTGAGATGAACCGCTGCTCTATCGTAAGCCACACCAGTTTCCTCCGCTGACAAAAGTTTCTAGCCAAATCCGAGTACGGCTTGACGGAACTCTAATCTTCGCCGCGAATTTTTCCTACTTTCTTTCCTTTACTCTTCGATTATCAGCTACAACTCTTTCTCGAGAGATTTTAATCCTTTATGGGATCTGAATGTAGAACAATTGTTTTCGTCTTCTCTTTTCGAATCCTGAATTTGATCAATCGAATCTGATGGTACAGAAGTTAATTTATCAAAACCATCAACAAGCGAAGGAGATTTTGATTCGAAACCCTTCGTCCGCCATTCAATTTCGTCCGCCATTCAATTTCAAAATATGTAAAACCCATGAATACCAGATGAGAAATAAAAAAATTGAAACTTTGTGGAGCTTTGATCCTTAATTTATCTGATTTATAGGTGTTTGTTGTCGTTAAATAAGTCTGTAAATTGACTTGTCACTCAAAAGGATTAGAGCACCCCATGGATTATCATATATTTTTGATTCATCCAAATCCTAACTAGTAAAGAAACAAGAAATTGGGGATATGATTTTTTTTTTAACTGTTGTACGATGATTGTTTGATTCGTTTCATTGAAGAAGAAACGAATCCAAAAAAAATTGTTATGATTATTTGGTTGCTTGGGAGAAGCACGTAAGGAGGAAAGAGAAAAGGAAGAATATTTTTTTTATAGATTTAGTATAATTTTATAATATAATTAATTTATATTATATTTAATTATAGTCAGTTCTTTGATTTAGGAACAATCAGGGTTTTAGTTCGGTTTTATATGGTTGTGTATCGGTTTTGGTTATAAACCGTCGAAACCAAAATAAAGAGAGACTGGAGTTTAAAACTTTCAATTCGGGGGTAATTAGGTCGGAACTTTGATTTCATAGGTAAGTAGACAGAGGGTAAAGTTCGGTGGGGATCGGTTGTGATATGATACTTTTCGGGGAGAAATAGGTCGTCTACCCTATATATATTGATGATTCATCCTTTAAAAGGATGAGTAATCTATCCTAATGACACTTGGAGAGTTCTATTAACATAAGTGATGAATAATCACATATAAGATAAAATTATATAATACTCTTCCTTGAGTATTCATCACCATTGATGTATTACGCCTCGTTAAAAACCTTATCATGCAAAAACTCATTGGGATAAAAACCATGACAAGGGTAAAAGAGTGTAGTAACAAAATCTCTCCCTGAAAGATAGATATGATATTTTCTTCAAAAATCTCGCAGATGACACATTCTGATACTCTGAATATGCTTTCGAAAACTTGAAGTAAGAAGCGCCTTAGTGAAAAGATCTGCTGCATTGTCACTTGAACGGATATACTCGACGTCGACTTCTCGATTCTTCACGAGGTCTTGAGTATAGGAGAAAATTTTTGGAGGGATATGCTTTGTCCTATAACTCTTGATATATCCTTCCTTGAGTTGAGCAACACATGTAGCGTTATCCTCAAACAATTTTGTTGGTTTTTTTACTTGTAATTATCCCGCTAGCTTCTTGTATATGATGTGTCATGGATCTCAGCCATACACATTCTCTACATGCTTCATGAAGTGCAATGACTTCCGCATGATTTAAGGAAGTGGCAACCAATATCTGTTTCTGAGAACGCCACGAGATCGCAGTACCTCCTATTGTGTACCATATCCAGTTTGCGATCGAACTTTATGCGGGTCTGATAAATATCCCGCATCTGCAAATCCAACTAGACCAAGAGCAGAGTTTCTATAATAAATTAATCCTAAATCAATCATACCTTAGAGATAACGAAATAATTGTTTTATCCCAGTCCAATGTCTCCATGTTGGACATGAACTGTATCTTGCAAGCAAATTAGTAGCAAATGCTATATCTGGCTGAGTACAATTTGCAAGATACAAAAGTGCACCAATGGCACTCATGTAAGGTACTTCAGGACCTAGTACTTATTCATTATCTTCACAAGGTCTAAATGGATCCTTATTAATATTAAGCGATTTGTTGACCATCAGAGTACTCAAAAGATTCGCTTTATCCATATTAAAGCGTTTTAACACATTTTTGGTGTAATTTGAATGATGCACAAATATTCCATCTTGGAAATTCTCTATTTGAAGTCCGAGACAAAACTTTGTCTTTCCAAGATCTTTCATTTCAAATTCTTCTTTCATATGAGTTCTTGGATCATCAACTTCCTTTTGAGTTCCTATTATGTTTAAGTCATCATCATAAAAAACTATGATCACAAATCCAACTCGAGATTTCTTAATGAACATGCAAAGGCATATCACATTATTGATATATCCCTTTTTGAACTATATTCACTTAAGCGATTATACCACATGCGTCCGGACTGTTTTAATCCGTATAATGATCGCTGTAATTTGACCGAACAAATTTCCTTGGATCCTTCTGGAATTTTTGATCCTTCTGGGATTTTGAATCCTTTTAGAATTTTTATATAAATGTCACTATCCGGTGATCCATATAGGTATGTAGTCACAACATTCATAAGGTACATATCTAGATTTTTCGATGCCGTTAGGCTCATCAAGTACCTGAATGTGATTGCATCCATAACCAAGGAATATGTTTCATCATAATCAATTCCAGATCTTTGAGAAAATCCTTGTGCCACAAGTCGAGCATTATATCATGTGACATCATTATTCTCATTTCTTTTTCTCACAAAGACCTATTTGCATCTAACTGGTATTATATCTTCAGGTGTAATAACAATAGGTCCAAAAACATGTCTCTTATTGAGGGAGAGTAATTCATTTCTCATGGCTCCTTGCCATTTCTCTCAGTAGGGTCTTTTCTGGCATTTCGATACAGAGCTTGGGTCTAGATCATCATTTTCAGTATCAACTTCTTTGGATACACAAAAGGAGAATGTTTCATCCGCATCATCAATTTCATATCTAGCCCATACTTTTCCATCTTGGACGTAATTAACGGAAATATCACATTTTTCTGTATCATGCTCGACTTCGAGGTTTTTCTCTTTATCTGGTTCATCTTGAACCTCTTCATTTTGTTCTCCCAACTTCTTTTTCTTTTGGGGATTTTATCTTTAGAGCCCATCGGCCTCCCCCTTTTCAGTTGGACCATATGTTCATTTGCATTGCTCCCATCATTTGGCTTTGTTGGAATTTCAGTTCTAGATGGATCATTTGCAATCGGTATATAGAACTTAGTCACCCTCTTTGTATATGTGAATGCATCTGGTAATTGATTTGCCATACTTTGTAAAAGTATAATTTTTCTGAACTTCCAGTTCACGTTGATTCGTAGGAAGATCAAGATGCACCAAAGATGGTGTACACCATGTAACGTCTTTTGACATTTCTTGATATCCTCCCCCTAACGTTGGAAATTCATTTTCATTAAAATGACAATCAGCAAACCGTGCTGTAAACATATCACC
This sequence comes from Crucihimalaya himalaica, assembly GCA_004349715.1. Lineage (NCBI taxonomy): Eukaryota > Viridiplantae > Streptophyta > Magnoliopsida > Brassicales > Brassicaceae > Crucihimalaya > Crucihimalaya himalaica. The sequence goes on from SMJT01000019.1 coordinate 1,774,488, forward strand.
GGTTTGCGGTTCAAGATACCTTATTATACTTGGTGACAAATACCCAACATATATCCCTAAGCGCCTTTTTAATGAACATAAACCGCGCTGGCACTATACGAACATAAACCGCACGTATACGAACATAAACCGCGCACCCAAAAACTCAGAGATGGTATATATTAGGTTCTTGGCTATATGCCAACTGTAATGGAGAAATTTATTATATGCACTTGGTCTAATCTGGACCAATGCGGCCGCATGCAATATAGCATGTCCCCATACAGAAATATGGGAGCTTTGTTCTCAATATCAATGGTCTTGCAATCAATTGCAATCTTTTTATCAAACTCTCAGCCATGCTATTTTGTTTATGCACATGAGGCACTGGATGCTCCACATCGATCTCCATTGACGTACAATAATCATCAAAGGCTTTTGAAGTGAATTCATCAGCGTTATCAAACCTTACTTTCTTTATGGTATAATCAGGGAACTATGCTCTCAACCTGATCATTTGGGAAATGAATCTGCAAAAACCGTATTTCTTGTGGTCAAAAGACACACATGTGACCATCCACTTGATGCGTCAATTAATACCATACAATATCAAAACGGCATGCACGGTGGATGGATAGGTTTACATATATCACCATGTATTCTTTCTAAGAATACTGGAGATTCATTCCCCTGGAGATTCATTCCCCTGGAGATTCATTCCCTACTTTAGCTGGTGATGGCCGAGTTATGAATTTTCCTTGAGAACAAGCATTACATGGAAACTCCCACGATTAAAAAATCCTTTCGTTTTTCAACGAATGACCATTTGAATTTTGCACAATTCTTCTCATCATGACTGATCCTGGATGTCCTAGCCTTTCGTGCCAGACTTTGAATATACTAGTAAACTTCTTGTTTACTGTAATATATGATTCAGTCATGTTTATTTTTGTGCAATATAATCCAGATGATAACATTGGTAATTCTTCTAAAATATGTTTTTTTCTCTGATGTAATGCAAAGATATTCAATGCCATTCTTATTCATAGTTTTAATGAGATAGCCGTTTCTCTGGATATCTCGGAAACTTAGCAAGTTTCTTTTAGACTTGGAGGGATATAATGCATTATTTATTTCAAACTTTGTTCCCCTTGGCATCAAAAAGATTAGCTCTACTGGAGCCCTTTATGATATTAACATTAACGGATATGGTACTCAAGTTACTAGCGGAGTTCTTGATTTTGAGACAGGAGAAATATCGTTTTATCTTTTAGTATAATGTGTGTTGTATCACTATCTTTTAGACATATATTGCCATCCTGAATCTCGATTTTTGACATTTTCTGTGTCACAATATTTATAGTAAAATTAAACAAAGTTATATAAGTTACTTTATATTATAACAAAACCTGGCCTTTACATATTATTTAAAAAACAAACATATTACAAAATCTAATTATAAACCGACGATAAAAGCTTATTATATGAGGAAAACATAAAGCTCTTAGTTTTCTAGTGATATTGGCAGCTCATTAGGCTTTATCGATCTCCATCGCTTTATTTTCACCAACATTTCCGGGATCAAGAAAATCTGTGAAATCCAGATGTGCATCATCACTTACGCCACTAAAGGAAGGTCCAACTTCATCACTGAAGAAGTTAGTTTTAGCATTAGGAACTTTGGTCTTTTGTGATTCTTGATACAGATCGATGAAATGTTTTGGCGTACGACATGTACGTTCCCAATGTCCTTTCATACCGTATCTGTAACAAGCAGTCTCTATCGACTTCTTTATTGTATGACCATTTTCATTTACTTGGAATTTTTTTTTCCAGTGTTGAAACCTCTTCCTTGTCCACGTCCACGACCTCATCCATGAATTCGACTACAGCCTCTTCCGCGTCCCCGTCCATGTCCTTGATAATAATCATTGTTGTTGGATGCTACAACATTCGCTTCCGGGAATGGAGCTGATCCAGCGGGACGAGTTTGATGGTTTAACATCACGAGTTCATTATTCTGCTCAGCTACGAGGAGGACTTGCATCAACTCCGAGTAGCGAGTGTACCCTTTGGTCCGGTATTGTCCCTGCAGTATTATTTCCAAGATAAAAAGTAGAGAGCGTTTTCTTAATCATATCATAATCGCTCACTTTTTCACTACATAATATCATCCTGGAAGTAATTCCGAACATAGCAGAATTATTTTCACTAACACTTTTATAGTTCAGGAACTGCTGATTCAACCACTCATGTTTAGCCTTTGGTAAGATCACATATTACTGGTGATCGAACCTATCTTTGAGTGACTTCCAAAGATCCGCAGGATATTCTTTCGTGATGTATTCATTTTTCAAATTATCGTGGAGATGGTGGCTTAAAATAACCATAGCCTTAGCTTTATTTTCATTTGATGTCATTTTCGACTGATCGATGGTGTTGGGAAGCCCATTCGATCTCAGATACATCTTAGCATCTGATGCCCATGTCATATAATTTTTTCCAGATATATCAAGGGCAATGAAATTGAGATTTGCCCAAGTTTGACATGATATCTATATAAATAATCAAACTAATTGTTAAGTTATGAAATTATAAAAAATGGTTCAAAAGTTATACTATTTTTATTTTTTTACTTTTACAAAACTTAGATTTTTTTTTTACTATAATAAACATATTCATGTTTTTGATTAAGGAGGAGACATAACCTCTCACTCCGTATATTTTGACATGAATTTAACGAGCATATATACCATTATTTCGTAAATAATAAATATGGCATGAACTCAACATAAATTAAGTCGTACCGTTTATGCGGACGGAATAACGGCGTGATATTTGACGATAGAATATATGACGATCAGAAAGAGTGACGATCGGGTAGCGAGGTGATCGTGCTGATAACGTGTTGTGAAATTTATAAATATAGTGATGATATATATATATATATATATATGTGTGTGTGTGTTTGTGTTTATATGTTTTGTAGAGATAAAAAAGAGATTCACAAACTAGAGAGAGAGAGTAATAACTTTCTTGTTTTCTTCATATGTTTACAAAATGTTACACACATATTTGTAGTAAACTATGTGTTAATATGATGACACATATATTGATGATTCATTCTTTAAAAGAATGAGTAATTTATTCTAATGACACTTGGAGACTTTTATTAATATAAGTGATGAATAATCGCATATAAGATAATGTTTTATAATACCAAATTAATTATTACTGCAAAGTCGGTTGTGTTTCTATTGAAGATCATAATAAGTTTTTTGTAACAATCCTAAATTATATTTTTTTCATATAAAATTATATTCTTTTTTTTGTAACAATCCTAAATTATATTTTTTTTTCATATAAAATTATATTCTTACTCTCGTTTATGCTGAGCTAATTTTACAATGTTTATAATTATATTATGCCATTTGTTAATATATATTTATATCTTTGTGGTTTTATTATTGTTGCGTGTTTTGGACATGTACCATGATAAAATTTGAAAAAGTTTATGATCTGTGTGAGTTCATGTTTAGATACGTGCGATAAAAATAACCAAAGGCGATATTAATTAGTTTTATTTTGTTACAACTGAGGTTTTAATAAAGATATATCATTGGTTTGTTTCGATTTATAATTCAATACAGCACATCTACAAATCACTTTTTGAGTCATTGTATGAAGACTTGTTGAAAACTATTAATTGATAAACGTTTAACTGATTTTAATATTGTAGGTGATTCTAGTTATCATTTTTCTTTTGTAATTTTCCATTCATATTAAGAAAATTTGCTTCGTAAGGAAACAACTCTATGTTGGGATCAGACGGCTGCATCAGAATACATGAGGATTCTGTATGCGGACATGAATGTGTAAGCTGATGTGGCAAATTTGGAGTTAATGATATGACGAGTCAAGAATGTGCTAGATGACTTGGCGATGTTCTGGAATGATGTTTCTAGAAGATGAGGTTGTAGAGATTCACCAAATATTCTTTACAACAAGATATATATGGAAATGATAAGATTGAGGAGCAAGCAATTACCTTATCTGAAGATTTGGTGAATATCCTTAATAGTAGGGCTTTTGCTAAGTATAAATAGATTAGGTGTTGGCCACGAGCCACTTGAGGACACCGGGACTATGATTGAGTTGTAAACTTTGAAGCCAAAAGAATAAATGCTTAGAAGGTGTATTCCCAATTCTCTGTTCGTTTCGCAAACGGGTGATTAGAACCTAGGGAATTGTTTGGCTCTCTTTGGGTTTCACGTAGGGGGAATAAATCTGAGAGAGTTGTAGGTTTCTTCAAAGTCTTATGAATAGAGACTTAGAAGGCATGTAATCAGTTCTATGTGTGTTTCACAGGCATGTGAAAAGAACGCAGAGAGTTGTGCTTGAGGCTTTTAGTCGGGGTCAATCCTATTGAGCGAGATAGGTTAAGTAAGATCTGAGACAAGTGAATCTTTGTAAAAATGTTAATGTGTTAATAAAACAAGCATATAAGTGTTGGCTTGATGTGTTCCAAGTAGAATAAGTGTATTGCGTATTTTACTTAACGTGTTGTTTGACCTCTATACCCTAACAATTGATATCAGAGCGGACACTTACCTAAAGATTGGATTTATCCTTCAAACATGTGAGATCTTGAGACAGGTATGGAGAACTCAACACAACAGGTTGATCTAGCGTTGATAAGATCTCTGAAGCTTGATGTAGATCACTATGAGTACTGGAAGGTTCTGATGAGATAGTTGATTAAGAGTATTGATATAGAGGCTTGGTTTACTGTGGAAGATGGATGGACCCATCACACGATCAAGAATGATGCGGAAGAGAGGGTGCTGAAGCTCAAAAAATATTGGACTAAGGAAGAGAGAACATAAGCCAAGTATAACTCTATAGCGTTTGTCTGCTATCTTCAGCTCTCTGCCGATGAATTTGTTCACTCCGGTGCGGTGATACACATCAGCAAAGGAACATTGGGAAATACTGCAGGTTTCTTTTGAAGGCACCAACAATGTGAAGCGTACATAGACTCATATGCTGGCCTCTGAGTTTGAGAATCTCATTATGCAAGACAATCTACATAAATGATTACTGTAGCAAGCTAAGCGTAATTAAACAGGAAGTAGTGGTGCTGGGGAAGAAGTACAAGGATAAGAAATTTGTTAAGAAGATTCTCTGGAGTATGATGCATGCATACGAGTTACAACTGAAGATGAAGGGTCTAAAATCAGGGAAAGGAGTTACTCTAGTAGGTGATTACAATCAGGCGGGTGTATCTGAAGACAAGGTTGGTGGAATCGTCAGGAAGTACTTTAGGAAGATGGAGAACAACCAACACGAAGAGTCATCAACCAGGTTCAGTCCTAAGATAGAAAAAGGAAAAAAGAAGCTTGAGAAATAGTGCGCTGAATGTGATGGTTTGGGTCACTCCAAGGCAGGCTGTCCAACATTTAAGATGAGGAGCTCACTGAAATGCTCTGAATGTAAAGGCTATGGTCACACAAAGGCAGATTGTCTTGGGATTTCTACATTAAAAGAGGAATCACATGTGACATTGAGTGAAAGTTATTCAAAGGATGATGTAGGAGGAATTCTAAAAAAATTTGTGACTCATTTGAGCATTATCGAAGAAGACAATGGAGAAGTAACATGGAAGTGCTGATTGATAAGCATCAAAAGTTTGATACAGAGGATGAAGCAGCTGATCTTCCTATGGGAGAGCAAATCACAATTCTGATTGGAGATTTGATTCAAAGGAAGATCTGTTATGCAAGATCACTAATCCAGAACGTGATTTGGCTCAAGAAAAGAAAAAGTCGTTTGGTTTGGAGAAACGATTAGAAGATCATCTAAAATAGATCAAGATGTTGAGCTAAGGAACAGAGGATTTGGACAAGATTCTAACAATGATCATAACATGTATGTAAACTGGGGTTTGGGTTATAATGGAGGTAATTCTGGCAATGCAGCTGATAAACGCATATTTTACACGTTTTTGAGTGTTTATTTCTACTACTTTTTTTTGTCTTTGAGTCTTTTTAGTATGTTTTAGTGTGATTTATGTTTAATAAACTTTCATTTGTATTTTAGAAGTCCTAGAGAGTTTTGTGTCATTTTTGGCTTGTTGGAGCCATTTTTAGGTGTTCTTGGAGATATAGGAGTGTGGGTAACCATCATGGAAGATCAACTCGGATGGAAGCCTTCCCTTTGGATTTAGCTTTGGAGCTCATCATCAAAGTTGTAGGAAATTGAGTAAGCTTTCGAATGGGAGTGGTGTCAACTCATTCTGGGTTGTATTGAAGGAGTTACGGCCGATTTAGTAGACACATATCAACTCTGCCGCGAAGGAGGATGCATCCGAGCACGAAAACTCTTTGTTGACGTTTCTATTGGTCACTTGACCGATGGGAGTGACCCGATAAAATGGCTTATCAGAAGACAGAAAGCTACGGTATATCAAGGAGTGGTTTTTTTCGGTCATTATTGACGATATAGCAAGACCGATAGATGGCTCGTCTGAAGACCGAGAAACGTCAGAAGTTCGGTAATGGATGAAAGCCTTCCCACCGTTGGATCAAGCTAAATTTTGGAGGCTACATAGAGATATGCCTTATCTTTCATTTAGAAGTGGTTTGAGGCAAATCCAACGGTGCGATAAAACTTTATTCCCGGTTTCGTGAAGTCGTCAGCCAAAACACTATCCACCCGCAAAACACTGTCATTCATTCCGCCAACCAACTTTGCAACTTGTATTTTTGTGTGTTTCATAGATTGTGACACATGCAACTTGTTCTTTTTGACTTAATTTCCCTTAATTTGTGTTGTGTGTTTACTCAACTCTAGTTTAACTTACTAGAGTTAGTTCTTTGTATTTTATCTATAAATGTAACATAAGTCATTGTGAAATAACAATCTCAATTTTTGGAAAAAAAAACAAACCTGAAAAGGTTTGGCTTTAGATTAGTTCGTTTCTCGCATCTTCGGTGCGTAGTCTCTACTCCCTGTGGATCGATACCTTGAAGTGCTACATACGACATACCGTTATGATTGCGGTATTGTGCACGTTGAGGTGTAATTGACGTGCCGAGCCTCAAAACTCGACTAATCAATTTGGCGCCGTTGCCGGGGACTAAACGATTGCCATTAGAGTTAGGATTCAAATTGAGACTAGAGTCTTTTTATTTTCTTTTGTTGCTAATCTTTTCCCTTTTCTTGTGATATTGATCTCTTAGGTGCACTAAGAGTAAATGATGTAAGGAGAGAGTGAATAAAGAGAACGCAACCGTCAAGCTAGAGACGTTAAACGCGCCAATTGGGACCTCCCAATTCTATCCTCTATCTCTATTGTTTTATTTTTCTTTTTGTGGTGATTGTATCACCTTGTTTAATAAAACTTTGTTTTCAAGTTTTGTAGAATAATGGGCAATAATGGGACGGGTCAAAATGGTAAAACCGATGAGCTTAAACGCACCATGCCTTCACTCCTCATAAATCCATTCCACTCCAAGGTACCTTAACATTCATTTGTATATATATTTCATTTTTTTTATTTTGTTTCTTGTATTTCGTTTCTTTTCTCGGTTTTACTTTTCACCAAGACGGTGAGAAGTAAGTTCGGGGGAGGAAACCGTTATCTAATTGTCTTTTAGTTGTTTTGTTTTGTTTTCTTGAGTCTTCATAAAAAAAAAAAAAAAACATGTAGTTTGCATAGTCCCATCCATTTTAGGATTTGAGTCTAGATCATATAGGCTGCATTCATGTGCATGGGAGTTCATGAAAATTGTATGATAAGCTTTCATTGTGATGCCCTTAATAATGGTTTTTCATTGCTTGAATGATTTTAAAAAGCTTGTAAACTTCGTACTTTGATCTCTCCACTCGAAATTCATTGCTTTTTGATGCAGTCTTGCTTTAATACAAACTCCATAACTATTGAACTTAAATAAATCTTAATTCTCTCACTAGGGCTTGAGATCTTAACCATGGTTTTCAATATATATTCGGGTTATCTATTCCTTTGTACCACACTTGTTAGCCGAATGACCATCTCATTTCAGAATGGTTTCCCACCATAACCTTTACCTTCCTTACACCCCTTCATGTTTGCTTGAGCGAGGCCTCTTCTTGAAAATGCTTGCATATACAAAATCTTGTAAGAAGGGAAGACAAATATGATCTTCCATAGGGCTAGTCTAAGTGAACTTCAAGGCTAGCAAACTAGGGGATTGTTATGTGTTTCATTGTTAAAGGGTTTGGTTTGGGAACATGAGCATAAAAAAAAAATTGGTTGAGATGGAAAAAGAATTAAAAGAAAAGCATGAGTTATAAAAGAAAAGAAAGATGGTGAAAATCAAAAGGACATTCTATGGAATAATTAAGAAGTAGCTCTAAGTTTAGAAGAATTAAGGCTAGAGCTCAAAAAGAAAAGAAAAATCCATAGATGTTACACAAAAGAAATAAAGTTTAGTTTATGAAAACTTACACATTTTGCTAAGAAGAGCAATGGGTTTACTTCAAAAGAAAAGGAAGCTTAACTCCAAAGTTGAAACTAGGATTTTAAGCTAGGTTGGGTAGAAATGGAAGTTATTATTTGTATACATCAATTGGTCCATTTCTTCCTTGATTTTGTGAGATGTTTTGCATTCCTTTGATTTGAGAGTAAGTCACCAAATCATAAACCACCTTGTTTCATACGTAAAAACCTCTTTCAACCATGCCAAATGGACTAGATCAATACCCCCTCAGTGAGACCACACTTGAAGAATTAATTGAATGTAGGGAGTTGGCTATTAAGTATTTATGTTGATATTTGGTTTTGAGTCTAAGAGTAAAAAAATGGGAGTTGCGATAAGTCTAGAGAAGTAGAGTCATATTGAGATACAATTTTTGCAATGTTTTGGTATTATCTTGGGTTATGATATTGAATGCTTTGACATGTCTTTTAGTTGTGAATTCCCACTTTCAAACTCTCTTTCGGTTTGTCTTTTCTTGTTTACTTGAGGACAAGCAAAAGGAAGTCCGGGGGAGTTGATAAACACCATATTTACACATTTTTAAGTCTTTTATTCATATGTTTTAATCTCATTTTGTAAAGTTTTGAGATATTTTCATACATTTGAGCCTCATTGGGTCTCCTCTTGCATTTTAGATGTCCTAGGTTGTTTTGTGTCTTCTTTTTGTTCTTTTTGTGTTTATTCAGGTGTTAGGAGTGGATGAGATCAAATGACATGCATACAAATGGAAGGAAAATGAAGGATGCAAATTTTGGCCAAAGCTAGGAAATGTCAAATGCAGAGTCAATCCAACATGCTTGAAAGATCGAGTCATACGAATGCCTTTTCTTTAGATTTAGCTTATGATCTCTTCATGAAAGTCATAGGAAATTGAGTTAGCTTTCAATGGAGGTGGTTTCGGAGCATTTGAGATAGTGGTTCAAGAGTTATGGCTGATTTGGTGAAGAATGTCAAGCCGAGCTTGCCTCAACCGGTCACGCCTGCCCGGAGGAGCATCAGACCTGTGAGCGACGGTGGGTTCTAAACACCTCACCAGCGGCCATTTTCAGTGGGGGCGTGTGCCCAATCCTCACCAGCGGCCACTCCACCGGGCACACCTGACCGCTGCCGACATTTTTTCATACTTTTTGTGTATTTAGTCATTTTTACTCATTAAAACATAAGCTTTCTTCCCAAACAAAAAGTCTCTCTTGAGAGAGCTCAAGAACACCCCTTGGTGTTCTTGAATAGATCTTCATGTATATGCCACATAAGGGAAGATTTCTTCACTTTTGTTGTATATTAGTTTTGTTGATTCTTCTTCTTTCTTTTCTATGGTTTACTTTTGTGATTTTTCTTGTTTTTGTGAGTTGACTTTTCTGGGTTTTGTGGATTACTTGATTTGGATGATTTGATGATTGATTGTTGATGTTAAGCTTAGATAATCATTTCTTCTCATGTTAGGAAAGATCTCAATGCTAGAATGACTTGATCACTCAATTCTAGAACTTATGACATTTTTATTCACAAGGTGTTTGATAAAATGTCTAGAAAATTTCCAAGCATGCATTTCACTCTTAACGATGAATTGTTGACTTATATGGACTTATACTATAATGATTATAGATCATCTAGTTGCAATAGGTTGTTGAGTGACAAAATAGCCAAACTAGTTGATTTGTTAAATGGATTAGCATCATGGGAATGAGCTAATCTACTTGAGTGTTCCATGTCGTAAGAATGAATGTGAATTGAATGTTTATGCATCATTGGTAAATTGTCTTGATGGTTAGATAATGATGATTTATGATGATCTTGGATGAGTCCTTCACTTAGTTTGATACTTAATGCTAGATTGACATGATAACCGAAGTTTAGTATTGCACCTAGATTAGGTAGTTCTAGTTTGGCGGTGACGAACCGAACTACAACTAACCTTAGAGTAGTTAGAGTTTTGGTCTCATCCCATGCATTAGGATGAGATTCGAGTAAGCGGTGTTGGTACTAGATTAGGTTTGTTCATTCGATTCTTGAGCTTAGGCATTTCACACCCGGGAGGAGTTAGATGAATTGCTTGAACCAAACCTTTTGTGAGCTTCTCACATCCTATCCAACGGGAGTTGATGAGTAGGGTGATTAGTGAACTAATTGGACTTGATATTCATGCTCATTGATTATTGAATTGCGAACGGGAGTTCTTGTCAATTCGATGATTGATGTAGGGATTGATACCACGGGAGTGGATTAATCTATTTATGTGTGTTCCATGTTCTAGGATAGTGTTTAATGCTTCCAATTGATTCATTGTTTGATTGTTAATCATCTCTTTGATAGTTTAATCCATGATCCAGAGCTTTGTCTTTTGTTTTCTTTCTTGCATTTCTTTTACATTTCGATAAAAACATAAAAACCATAAAAATGTTTAGCTCTAGATTAGTTTGAATCTCGTATCTTTGGTGCGTAGTCCTTAGTCCCTGTGGATTCGATACCCTAAGTGCTTCAATGACATACCTTATGATTGAGGTAGTTTCGCACATCGGGTTTTAATTGATGTGCAAGAGCGTAAAAAACTCTGACAATCAGCAGCTCAGTTGGTTAAATGTTTTGGATCAACCCAAGAAACTGCAAAGACAATATGGTGCAACTTCACAGGCGTTAGAAATATCAAAGACGGAAAATTGTATGGGAACTATTGGAATACGTCTGGACAATGGTCTGCTACTGGAATCAAAAGTCTGCAGTCTGGAAATGATGAGAGAATCACATCCCACAAGCAGATGTAGGACTGATTTAGGGGGGCATAGTTACCAGATTTTGCAGATGGGATAAGGATTTGAGAGTTATTGCAGAATTCAATGTATGTGGACTTTAATTGATGTCTGCTGACCATGATATGTTTTTCACTCTTTCTTAATTTATTGTAATAATGAGGGTACATTTGATATAGCCTGAAATTGCATGTACAACATTCACGAATTGATCATATTGAAATTAGACGTCACACTTTATTAGTGAAGTAGTTGAGGAGAACCTGATTGATGTTGAACATGTGAGTATTGTTTATTAACTATCAAATTTATTCACCAAGCCTCTGGATTTTAACAGTTTTGTTTATCTCAAAAAAGTTATTGGTGTTTGTGAGGTCTAACTTGTTGTGTGAGTTATGTTGATCAAAGACAGGGATAAAGCTAGAAAAGCCACAAAAATTCCTAGGAATGTATAGAAGATCAGCCATCTGAACGTCTTAAGATGTGTGGAAAATAGTCAGTCCTTGTAGTTATAAAACGTTGTCGTGAAAAAATACGTCAAAGAGCTGAGGAGGGGCACTTGTGTGCATGCAATTTCTAAATTACTAGATGTTGAGAAGTCAAGTGGTATGTCTGGTACACATTGTTCAACAAGACTTTGAAATTTCATATCAAAGGGCATGCACAAGTATCAGTGATTGAGAATTCAAGTGATACCGCTGATACAAATCAGAAGATTCAACTAAAAATCTGTCCAGGTCAGACATAAAAAAGATGACTCTATTTTGTGTTGAATTTCAGCTATACGGAGGTGTGTGAAGTCAAGTAAAAAAATAAAATGATGAATGAGGATGACTTAACACATTCCTGATCGTGCATTCTCCAAAAAATTTTCAGCTGCCTGTTTTTCGTTGATTACATTGGATTAAAGGCATAACAGTGTGATAGACTAGCCACCGAACCCAGAACTGACTCTTCAAGGATTCACAAGGTTGTGGTAGTTTCTGGTGGAATCCTGAACAAGTGGCTGATACAAAACACATAACATATCTCAAAAGGTACATAAAATTTTATCATAGTTATACTCATATGTTTTGGTATCTTTTTGGGTCACTTAACTGGTCATGTTTTAAGTGAATTTTAAGTGATCGAACTAATAGAAGTTTTGTGTGAAAATATTTCAAGATCAGGTGACTGTGTTGTAAACAGTGAGTTGCTGGCAAGTGTGCACTGATGTGTTTGCTGAGTGTGTTATCAGATCGCGAGTTTTAATTTTATAGGTCCAAGCACATCTATTTAAAAGCCCATTAGCAAAGAAAGTGTGTATGGAGGGAAAGAACTCTGGTTTTGCACATCAAATCATTGTTTGAGAAGTTGAACAATTAGTTGAATCAACTCGCCCTAGAAGACGAAGGCGGTCTAAAAACTCTCAGCCAGATCAAATGGATTTTGGATCTGTAACTCATGAGGTGGTGGGAAATCCAAACAATTCCATGGTGTCTGTTCATGATTCTGATGCAACACCGCTTATGGCAGAGTCAATGAACAGAGTGGAATTAGTCAATCAACCACCAACTGTCACAAAGTTATCACTAGTCATTATATTAGGGTACAAATCCGATGACTTCTTGTCTACCTTGTCTTCAGAGCCGCATTCGCCTGATGTTCAGTAGCAATTGTCTTCTTATGGTGCTCTCTTTGACCACCACAAAGAGGATATCAAACCACTGGGTCACCAAGTTCTGCAAATGGTTGATATTTCAGATTCTTGTGGTATCGCACCAACCATTCGAGAAGTTGGACCGATTGTCTCTTCTTATCCCTAGAATAGGAAACAAGTCGTGATCAGGAGAGAAGGTCAAGAGACAAAAATCAGAGAAAAGAAAGGAATATGTTTCTCAGGTTGCTGCAGAGGATTTTGACAGCACTTGTTTCAGCTCACAAGTGGCTAAGCAAAGATGTACAACTATTTGTGCTTGAGGTTGTGTGGGAGTTCTAGGCTAATCTGTCGACTGCGAAGGTTGAGTCAGATAATGTAGAGGTGCTGGTTCGAAACTGGATGAACGAGTTTTCGCCTTCAAAGATCAATCTACTGTTTGGTATAGAGGATGTAGGTGTAAGAAATCACATGATGCATATGGCTGGGGTAATGAAGGATGGCCTGGCATTGTTTATGACACAAGATTAAGTGAAGAGTTGGAAAGATGTTCAATACACTAAACTTCATGGCTGACAACAGGGCTCTGTTTAAGATCTGTTGTACCAACTGGTCGCCGAGCATGAATGATGCTTATGCTTAAGCAGCAATGGCCTGGTGCATCATCTTTTGATGGTGCAACATCCAATAAATTGATGATAAGCCACTGACCAAGGCCAAGAAGCAACACAAATAAGCAAAGTAAGTGGCAGCCTCAACACTGAATTCTGACAAGTGTGGCCATCGCTAGGCGACAAAGCTGACTATTAAGATCCTCCATCAAGCCTTGATTGCAGGTAAGTGCTTCTGATCTCTGAATTTATATGCATTTGTTTGTGTGTGTTGTTAACTTAGTTATGCACTCAAGCAGGGAGATATATGTTATATTCCACGAGTGAAGGGGGGGGGGGTTTGAATTGTGGGGGAGCTTAGTTATTTGGTTTAGCTTTATGTAGTTTGTAGTTTAACTAGCTTGATTTTATTATAGACCATTGTGTTTTGAGTTTGAACTTGAATTAATCAGGCTTCTTAGGTTTTGGGTCGGTAATAATGTGAACATGGCTTGTAGGACAAAGCTTTGTACTTTGGTACTTAATGCTAGAACTAGTTCTAGATATTGCTTTGTTGTTGTGTTATGTTTTCTCTCTGTTTTGACTTTTAGGTTATACATTGGCGGAGTTTTGAGTATCAGACTAAGTAAAAGAGGGCAAGATTGAAAATGCAGTTTTGGGAACAACTCTCTGTTGGGATTAGGCGACTGCATCAGAACACATTAGAACTCTGTATGCTGACATGGATGTGTAAGCTGATGTGGCAAATCTGGAGTTAATGATATGACGAGTCAAGAAGGTGTTAGCTGACTTGGCGAGGTTCTGGAATGATGTTTCTAGAAGATGAGGTTGTAGAGATTCACCAAATATTCTCTACAACAAGATATGTAAATGATAAGTTTGAGGAGCAACCAATTGCCTTATCTGAAGATTTTGTGAATATCCTTAGGAGTAGGGTTTTCGCTGTAGTATAAATAGATTAGGTGTTGGCCACAAGCCACTTGAGGACACCGGGACTAAAGCCAAAAGAAGAAAGGCTTATAAGGTGTGTTCCTAATTCTCTGTTCGTTTCGCAGGCGGGTGATTATAATGTAGGGAATTGTTTAGCTCTCTTTGTGTTTCACGGTAGGGTGAATAGATCTGAGGGAGTTGTAGGGCTCTTCGAAGTCTTATGAATTGAGACTTAGAAAGATCGTAATCAGTTCTCTGTGTGTTTCATAGGCAGGTGGGTAGAATGCAAAGAGTTGTGCTTGAGGCTTGTTTAAGTCGAGGTCAATCCTATTGAGCAGGATATGTTGAGTAAGGTCCGAGACAAGTGAATTTTTGTAAAAAGTTATTGTGTTAATAGAACAAGTATATAAGCGTTGGCTTATATTTTACTCAGCGTATTGTTTAACCTCTATAACCTTACAAACCATAATTTTGTTCCGTCTTTCTATTTACATTCTTGAGATTTTTTTCAAGAAAATTATCCTAACCTTTATTTCAACTATGGTTGACTTAAGGAGATGGAAGCTACAATTCAAGAAACTAAGAAGCACAAGTGTGCTTTTAAAAAGGACATCAGATAGAGAAAATGGATCTTACCTGAGATAAAACAGGAGCTGCTTAGAAATGCAGCTGACATGGACATGAAGTGGTGAAGACTCACGAGGCTGTGGAAAGAAAACAAGAGAATAACAAATTTCTGATCATATTCTAGCAAAATCAGTGAGCAAAATATCCTTAAAGTAGACTCAAGCATAAACTCAAATCATACAAAACCATAATGAAGTTGAGAGAGGAGGATCTACTGTGAAACAGAATTAGATGCACCAAAATCAAAGAGAAAAAGAAGTAATAAAGTTACCTTGGTTGGATGAGCAGAAAATCACAGAGAAGGAAATAGATAACTTGAACCCCGCACAAAAGCACATGCAAAAGAAGGAGCTGCAAACTTTAGCTGTGATTGATATGAGTTAGAGACGCATCAAGATTGAAATCAAAACTGAGGAAGTGACGACACCGGAAAAGATTGAAGAGGATGTGAATAATGAAATGATGATGGAGCAAGAGAATTCACCAATGAGTTATGCTGATGTTGTGAAAGATACAAGTCGAAGAGTTAAAAGATCAACATGAAGAAAAGAGTGATGACAAGCCGTTCTCACTAGAGTGCCTGATAGACAAAGAAGTCAATAAGGAGAAACTTCAAAGGGGAGAACTCAAACTTTGACTAACCTGGGAGACAAATCAGACAAAAATTCAAGCGTCGAATGAATCAAAGTTAAGGCTGACTGGGAATCAGGGAAATGCAAGGGAAGTCCCTGTGTTTTTCAAGTCTAAATTTGTAGTATAGAAGGAAAACCAAGACTCTACTAGAGTCATCACAGAGAGCTGCATGCAAACAAGGAAAAGTGGTGAAGAAATCAAGAGATGAGGTAAATGATGAAGAGAGGAAAACAATTAGGAGAGAGGGTAGCAGAACCTACTTGAAGGATGATTAATTGATGCCCTTAGGAGAAGATATCTGAGAGACAGAAAACAAGGGAGGCTTGTACATGGAATAGATAGAGCTCATATGGAAACTTTAATGGAGACGAGATCCACGATCTAGAAGTAAATTGACAACACATGCAAAGAAAAAAGGTTCAATCCTTGTACAAAATAAGAAAAGAAGAGGAGCTAGCCAGAGTCAAGATCAAATCGGAGAAAATTGGATCATCACCAAAATTGAAAATATCAGAAAAAGTCGGAGGGAGCTGTTGATATTACCTGTGATATTACCTGGCATTGATAGTTTCTATGGATAATGTTGTGAAATAATGTGTGAAGTCTAGGGAACTGCGAACGTCTACGGAGAAGTACATGGTGGTTAGATTTGGAACTTGTGAAGTAATGAGAAGACATTAGGAAGAAGGGTCATTGCAGTGTTTCAAGAACAAGTGAGTCTCCTTGTTTTCAAACATCGTCCTTTGGTTTGGTTTTCTATTTGCTTAAAGGAAAGCAAAAGCTAAGTCTGGGGGCGTTGATATATCATGGTTTTTAACCGCTTTTTAACCATGATATAAGTCTTTTTTATTGAGTCTTTCTAGTATTTTTGGAGTCTTTTAGAGTCTTTTCAGGATTTAGGTACGTTTTGAGCTGAATTGGACTTATTGAAGCTTTCTGGAGCATTTTGGAGCTGAGCATTGATCAGGCAGTTCGGGAGCCGATATGAAGGCTTAGTATCGACCGACACAACTTAGTGTCGATCAACACTGACACTTGGAAGGAACGTTACTCGCTGTTTCTCTATCGATCGATACCACTTATGGTATCGGTCGATACCGACGTTCAAGGAAGAGAACGCGACTCTCTACAAGTTTAAAGAATCTGCTCTTTGGCCCATAAGACTTTATTATTTAAAAATTAAGACCAAAACGTGTTTGAGGATATAATTAGATAGAGATTTTTAGCAAGAGTTTTGGGAGAAGATTTGGAACCCTCTTTGTACTCTTTACTCTATTTCTTTAATGCAATCTATTTTATTCATGATGTTTGCTTCATTCACCATGTCTGAGTAGATTCCTTGTTAAGTTTAGAGATTATTTAAAGGTGTTTGATGAATTGTTAGGGAAAATCCATAGAGTTCTTCATCTAGACTTGTGATTATTGTTTATTCTAGCTTCACGACCTAGAATATGATATTAGGTTGATTAATTGGCACGAAAGTGTGATTGATTTCTTGAACTAGTGTTGAGTGAGCAAAAGATTTATTCGCAAAGAAATTTGGTTTAGGATTTTGTGAACAATTGAACCTGATCATTAATGCTTGTTTGAATTCATAGGATTTGCAAAGAAATTTGGAATTCTAGGTTTAGACATAGATAATCTTCGCAGCGAAAGTTAGTTGGTTTTATATTCGTGTTTCAAGTTCAAGAACGGTGTTTAATACATTCCTGACAATCTGTTTGATCTGCAATTCTGATTTACCGGCGAATTTCCCTAGGTTTAGCGTTTTCCTCTATTGATTTTAAAACTAGTTTTTAATCCTTTGCTATTTTTAATTACAATGATTTTGCTTAGCTTAATTCATATTCTGAAATCTATTGAGTGTTATCTTGAGTCTTTGTGGTTCGACCCCTAATATACTACAGCTACTGCTTTAGTACTTTTAGGGTATTATATTTGAGCATATCAAATTTTGGGGCCGTTTCCGGGGACTCTAATTTCGCCATTTGATATTAATTTAGAATTTCGACTAATTTCATCGAGCATTATCGACACCTATCTGGTATCGGTCGATACTCGTCATATTTCTTTTTAAATTTTGTTACTTTTGTGCTTTCACTTTTGTATTTCAGGTGTATGCCTAATCGAGAAACCAGAAGAAGCAAGAACACGCAGTTGACTAATCTGCGCAAAGCCAGAAAGCAAAAGAAGCAGGTAGAGATGAACAATCCAATTGTGCTCGCTCGCGATGAGGCTGGAGTTTTGAGAGACCATGAAGGTCATTTGTGTAAGCTTTTCCCATACTTTCTTGATGGGGATGCAGCTTACTGGCTGAAGCAGTTGCCTCATGGATCTTTGAGCACCTGGGAAGAGACGAAAAACGCGTTTCTGAACAACTTCTACAACGATGCGAGATCCGAGTTAAGGAACAAGATTTCCCAATTTTATTCAGGGAGCAACAGAGGCGTTTAAGGCTGCTTGGGTGAGATTCAGATCTTATCAGAGAGATTATCCGTATCACGGGTTCACACAGGTTCAGTTGCTGGGTATTTTCTTCTGAGGGATCGATTGGAGGTATCAGATGGCTCTGGATGCTGCGAGTTATGGTAATTTCAACACGAGATATCCCAAGGACGCTTATGTGCTGATCGAGAACTTGGCGTCTAGCAATAGCACCAAGAATGCATATTACGAGCAGAAGAAGCAGAATGAGAACATTGATAGATCGTAGATTGCTGAGGTGCACGCAAAGCTGGATTCAGTGCACAACTTGTTGATGGGCAGGCAGCAGAAGGCTGTACACTTTGCTGATGAGGTCGAGAATATAGATGAGGATTAAGCAGAGGACATTAACTACATTATTTGTAATGGTTTTCAGAATCAACCGTATCTGTTTAACAACAACTGAGGTTTCACCACCAATTCTCAGCGAGGAGAATTCAAATCTGATTTCAAGCCCTCAAGTTTTGGAGCAAACTCTTTTGCCCAGAAACCGGTGCAGAACAGCGGATACACTCGCACTTACGGGAGTTCATCTTACCAAACCCCGCCACCCAAGACTCAGGAGAGCAAGATTGAATCCATGCTTGAACAAATTCTTGAAGGGCAACAGAAGATGACTATTTGATTTCAACAGAAAGATGGACGCCATGTACATCGATCTGAATGGAAAGATTGAAGCCCTTAACATTCATCAGAAGAAGCTGGAAACTCAAGTTGCTCAGACCGCGGAAGCATTTAAAAGACAAAATGGTTTTCTTCCAGGGAAACAGTGAATCCAAGGGAACATGTTCATGCTATCACCTTGAGGAATGGAAAAGAAGTCAGTCCAGGAGTGAAGAAAGCCTATACTGCAAAGCATTTTGTCGATCTTGCTGCAGATGACGACGTTGAGACTCCCAAAATCGCCCCAGTATCAATCGACACCCACCTAGTATCGATCGACACCCACCCAGTATCGATCAACACCCACCCAGTATCGATCGACACCCACCCAATATCGACCGATACCAGAGAGCATCGATTGATACCTGTGTAAGGATCTGCCGAGGACATTTCAAAGCCACCTGCATCGATCGACACTAGCCCAGAAGTTGAGAAGAAACATACCGCAGTGAGTATAAGAAGAATCTACGTGCGCAAGAAACCTTTCCCTCGACCTCCTACAAAGACCAAGAAGGAAGTGGAGAACAACAGATGTAAAGCAATGGTAGAGAAGTTGATAGTTGAGCTTCCTTTTGTCGATGCCATCATGACTTCACCAGCTCTCAGGAGATATATCAAGTGGATGGTATCAAGCAATGTAAACCTGGAGGAGGGAGTGATGAGGATTACTCATGAGTGCAGTACGATTCTGCTCAACAAGATTCCAGAGAAGCTGCCAGACCCATGAAGTTTTGTGTTGGACTGTACAATTTTTACAGAAAGATTCGAGCGGTCTCTCTGCGATCTTGGCTCCAGTGTCAACCTTATGCTGTACTCTGTGGCAAAGCGAATGGGAATGACAGATTTCACACCTACCAGAATCTCTCTGATTCTAGCTGATCGCTCAGCTCGATTTCCTGAGGGATTACTTGAAGATGTTCCAATAACCATCGGGGACTGCTTAGTCCCAACTGATTTCATTGTCTTGGAGTACGACGCAGAGCCAAAGGATCCACTCATTCTTAGAAGACCCTTTCTAGCAACAGTCGGAGCTCTGATCGATTGTAAGAATGGGAGGATATTTCTTAACGTCGGTGATTTGGTCATGACCTTCAACATGGAGAAGATGATGAAAAAACTGACCATTGATGGGCAAACATTCTTGGTTGACACTTTCGGCGACATATCTGACAAGTACTTCATGGGGGTACATCCTGAGAATCCGCTGGAGAGAGCACTAGTCTGTTCAGCTGATTCCGAAGTATGCTCAAGTGATGTTGTTGGTGGATACACCAAAATACTTTACAACAGCCAAGCAGTATCGACCGATACCACTGACAGCATCGATCGACAGCGCCCACCTCCACCTGAAGAATTGGTCGTTATGTGTAAGCGAACTGATTCACTTGGTGACTGGAGTGAGGAGAGAGCTCCTAAGATCGAACTCAAACCACTCCCAGAATACCACTGGATTGTTCATCTTAGCTTGTCTGCTCTGTTTCCAAAGTGTGCGCTCTAATTCAGCTAGTTCTTCGTTGGATGGATTTACTAGCTGCGCGTTCTGGCTTCTAGTTTCACGTCTAGGCATACACCTGAAACACAAAAACGAAAAACCAAAACGTAAGTATCAGAAATAACGAAGAGTATCGATCGATACCAAGGTGGTATCGATCGATACCAAGGTACTTAGTCGAAATTCTATCTATTATCTAATGGTGAATTTGAGTCCCCGGCAGCGGCGCCAAATTTTGATGTGCTCAAAATAATACCCTAAAGATACTAAAGCAGTGGCTGCAGTATAGTAGGGGTCGAACCACAAAGACTCAGAGAATCACACAATAGATTTCAAGAATCAAATTACGCTAAGCCAAATCAATCAAGCGAGAATATAAATATGCAGAATTAAAAGATGTAAAATCAATGGAGTGGATATAGGCCTAGGGTATTTCTCAAGAAATCAAGGAATGTAGACAAATCAATCAACAGGGTTCAGGTTAAGCACTGTTCTCGAACTCAAATCACTTAGATATAATCAACCAACTTTCGTTGCGAAAACTATCTAAATCTAAATCCTAGAATTCTAAATTTCTTTGCAAATCCTAAACATCTAAACCAGCTTTAATGTCCAAGTTTGATATGTTCACAAAATAATTAAACCAAATTTCTTTGCAGATAATTATTTTGCTCATCCTAGGTTCTGTCAGGTTATCAATCTCACTTTTGTGACTAATCAACAATCCTAAAATCTAGATTCCAGATTCGTCAACCTAGAACTAGCTTAGAGAACAACCTATGGTGAAGAACTCAATTGATTATGAACCCTAACAGATCAATCTATCTAACAAACCATGAAATCCTTAATGAGAAAACCCTAAACCTAAAAGGGATCTACTCAGACATGCAGAATGAAGCAAACAACATGATTGAATAGATCATCAAAGTAAGAAATAACAAAGGGTTCGAAATCTTCTCTCCCGGACAGAGTTTCAGACTTGTCTCCCTCAAAAGCAAAAACTAGAATTAAAGTAAAATAATGCATAGCCTAAACAGGTGGCTGAAAACCCTATTTATAAGTCTAAAACACGTTCTGGGCTTTCTTGTAAATAATAAAGTCTTCTGGGCCAAGTTGCAGACTCTTAAAACTTGTAAAAACGCGTGTTTTCCCTTCCTGCAGTCGGTATCGATCGATACCAGCTGGTATCGGTCGAACCAGGGCATTTCTGGTGTTTTGCCAGACTGGACTGTCTTCACGAAAACTAGAATAACTTTTGATCGCACCGTTGGAATGGCATCAAACCACTTCCAAATGAAAGCTAATCCATTGATCTATCTCGTGTCCAAATTTGAGCTCAATCCATCGGTGGGAACTTCTTCATCGAATGCCACAAAGCTCCAGAATGCTCTAAAAACTCCAATTAAGCTCCAAACATGCTAAAACCTGAAAAGACTCTAAAAGACTACGGAAACAATAGAAAGACGCGGTAAAAAGGACTTATATCATGGTCTGAAATGGGTAAAAACTATGATATATCATGATCCTAGATAGGATCAAGTCCCTGATTTGTTTAGAGGTATTTGATGAATTGTAAAATTAGATTTAATTGTTAGGAAAAATCTATAGAGTTCTTCACCTAGACTTGAGATTAATGCTTATTCTAGCCTCGCGAACTAGAATCTGATATTAGGTTGATTAATTGACACGAAAGTGTGATTAGTTTTCTGAACTAGTGTTTGGTGAGCAAAAGACCTATTCGCAAAGAAATTTGGTTTAGGATTTTGTGAACAATTGAACTTGACCGTTAATGCTTGTTTGAATTTATAGAATTTGCAAAGAAATTTGGAATTCTAGATTTAGACATAGATAGTCTTCGCAACGACAGTTGATTTACTTTACATTTGTGTTTCAAGTTCGAGAGCGGAGCTTATTTCATTTATGACATTTGATTTGATTGACAATTCTGATTTGCTTGCAAATTTCCCTAAGCCTAGCGTTTTTCCCACTGATTTTACTACTTGTTTTAATTGTTTTGCTATTCTTGATTACATTCATTTAGCTTAGCTTAATTCATATTCTGGAAATTATTGAGTGAACATCTTGAGTGTTTGTGGTTCGACCCCTATAATACTACAGCTACTGCTTAGATACTTTAGGGTATTATATTTGAGCATATCATATATGCAACTATTTTCAATTGCAACCATTCGGCGTTTTTATCTTAATTAAAAAACCTATTGACCTTCATGTCACATTGATGTATACAAAGGACTCTAAGTGGCGAAAGAGGAAGATCTTTCTGGAATTATTGATTAATCTGGAATTTAAGTTCCAAAACTGATGAGAAGGTTAGGCTAAGGTTCCACTTCTCATTGTCCGGTGTTTTGTCATCAAAGGGCTAATTGGTTTTTGGTGTGCAGCTACTATGAGCTTTGGATTCGTTTGTGGTTGTGGAAAGAGAAGTTACATTGCTTGGTATATACATGGTAAAAGCTACGTAATTCAAAATAGAACATTCATCAAATTGTCGTGTACGATGTCAGGGAGATATATTGCTTGCAGTAAAAATTATTATAATTGCTTGCTGTATATATTATTTCCTTTTTTAAAGAAAAATGTGGAGAAGTTTGAGTAATCACAATTTCATCAAATTGTCGTGTACAATGCCAGGGAGATATATTGCTTGGTATAATCATAAGAGCTTTGTGTTTTCAATCCTAAATTGAAGAGAAAAACAATTTCTTGACTATAAATTTTTTCAGATTACATTGAGAAGAAAGCGTTTGGTCTCGGACTGCCTTTTCTGCTGACAACGAGAACTGCAGACTGGTTTTGTGAGACACAAGTTTCAGAAATGTCAGTTCGATACTGGAGGCAAGACCGGAAAGAATCAACCTTACGAGGAAATCAAAGTGTTACATGAACTAGTTATTTCCAGACGGTGTGGGATATCAGTTGTTCGAACATTTCAGGATATTCCAATGACACTGTGGCACCAATGCCATTATAACTTGGAATACACGAATGTCGAGTATTACCTCAATTCTACGTTCCGAAACAAAATTCTACGTTCTGCAAAATAATACCTCAATTCTACGTTCTGTTTCACATGTTACATTGTCTAACTCATTCTGTTTAATGGGCCTTCTACATTGTGTCCTTGATCTCTTCTCAAGTTTTGTGCTTGAAGTGGACTATTCATTTCGTAAACCAGAATGACACATGATTGTGCTACTGATCCGGAATTGATGGGAAATTCTTTATGAGGTAATCATGTTAGACTTTGCTAATCATTTGGATATAGCATCAATGTGAAATTATTGTCTTTATTCTCAAGCATAAAAGCTCTAAGAGATTTGTGAGTCTTCCTGTGTCTTCTTCTCACTTTTTAATTGCATTATTTTGTTTGGGTTCGAATTCGATGATAAGGTGGCTAGGATGACTTTAATATGTTTTCACATACTACACGGTATGTTCTTCACCACACCTTCCTCTTCAATGCAATGATCTTTGTTCTTTCTAAACAACTGAGTATTTTCTATCACGTTATAGGCTCAAGAGTGAGCTGCAGTTTTTCGAATTTAACTGTACTGACTTTGAGAAAGTGGCGAAAACTCCTCTCGAACTAGATACTGTAAGTTTTCTGGTAAGTTTATTCTTAATTGAGTTCACTCTTCGCAGAACTCTTGTTGGATGAAATCAAGAGAAGGATATTTGAGGAGCAAAGATAAAATAGTTTGGGGAGGTGGTTACATAGCAATGATTGAACGAAGATGGGCTCAAAAATAGCGGAAGTGACTTAACTCTCTCGTTTTCTCTCTATTCTATAATTCATGCATAAGTCCACTTTTCAGAAAGTACAACACTCATAACAATAACTTTACATGCAAGAAACTAATTACAATATAACCTCAAACACAAAAAAATAAAAACATCAAGCTAACCACTTAAAACAAAAATATAACAAACAACACACTATATACAAACACGACACAAATGTGCACGTAACAGACTCACACACAAAAAAACAATTAATCCAATCACAAGAACTCCTTTATATGAAATAATTTAAACCAAATATTTTCGTGGTTATCATACATAAATAAAATAATTTATTGAAGGTGCAGCAACATGCAGCTTGCCTAGGGATATACTCACATGTTGACTGTTAGTCCTTTCTATGGGTCAGACTAAGATGATTGTGTTATATTCTGAAACTCTATTATTAGATTTAGGTTTCAATCTATTTCGTAATTTTTCTTAGCAAGCTCAACAAACATAGGCAAAGTAAGATTTTCTAGTATCTACTACTCATACTCATGCTTGTGTGATTCATTTGCTTATAAGTGATATTAATTGTCAAGTGTTGAAAAAAATGGGGTAGTCACGATCAGAAAAAAGAACTTGATATCGGTGAGCTCTAGATCAGCCAATGGATTTGTATTAGTAAGCTATCATATTCTATCTTCACCATGTTAGATTATTGGTTGTAAGTAATGGCTGTGGATTTAGTGTATTTTGCAGCAACAATGATTCTTACATGCTTATAGTTGTCTTTTAACTTCTCTTCATTTTGGTTCTCCCTATGGGTTATCTATATTATTGTTAGAGTTTATTTGAACAAACAGATCTACTTGCTCGAGGTTTGCATTTACCTTTCATCTCGAAATTCTTTAGAACGTATGTGTTTGATCAAACTTATGAATATGGAATCCGTGATCGATGAACTATGGGTAATCATTAAAAACATGGCTAATCATTTAAGATGTTATGTTATACCATTTATGATCAAATGTAATTTCTTAGAGGACTCAAGTTGTTTGTTTCCATGTATTGATCGATATGGAGATGTGTATAACTCTATCTGGAGTTCCATTGTCAGATTTTAGGCTCAAACCTCATTAGGAGACATGTATATATATATTTTTTTTACTTTGTTACTGCTTTTTTGTGTTGTTGTCTATTTTCAAATGTTACAATGTTTGATTCCATCTGTCTAATGTAGGTATTGGTATGACTTTCATTCTTCGGGTTTGTTTTTAATATAAAAGTACATCATAATGTTGATTATAGATGTCGATATTTTCTCGTTGTTGTATAATTATCTTATTTGTGTATAATAAATACCAAAATATAGAGTTGGAGTTTCAACCATATTTGTCCTTCTACGCTATAACTTTTGTTGACGGGTACTTGTTGCATTTAAGTTATTTCGTGTAAATATTGTTCTGATGTCATGCAAACAAATATTAAAAATAAATAGTCGCTTATGAGTAGGATAACAGTAACACTAAAATATATTTCGGACTTATCAAAAATGTTAAACTTTCACATTATAGTTATTTTTCTTATAAGTAAAACACGAATTATAAAATATATTAATGCAACATTTATAATTTTGCCTTTAAATTAAATTTTCTCGTTCAAGAGTTTGATTGGTTCTCCCGCAATGCCCCGAAAATGATACGTTTGCGGACGGTTACAATTGCTAGCAATTAACAACAATCACATAAATCAATTTATACCGCTACGGATCGCTAAAAATCGATGTTCTTGTATTACTTTGTTTTGTTTTGATTTTTTAATTTAATAATGTTGTTGTTTAAAAGTTTTTATAATATTATGTAACTATATCCATACTTTTATTTTAATTTTCAAGGTGATGATTTAATTTTATATAATAATATCTATGAAATATGATATATCATGGTTTTTACCCGTTTTTAGCCATGATATAGGTCTTGTTTTTAGAGTCCTTCTAGTGTTTTTGTAGTCTTTTGAGTCTTTTCAGGTTTTGACACGTTTGGAGCATAATTAGAGATACTGGAGCATTCTGGAGTTTGTTTTTGGCATTCATTGAATAACTTCCCACCGTTGGATACAAGATAGATCAATGGATTAGCTTTCATTTGGAAGTGGTTTGAGGCCATTCTAACGGTGCGATCAAAAGTTATGCCAGTTTTCGTGAAGACAGCCCAGTCTGGCGGGCACAGAGTCCTGATATCGACCGACACCCACCTGGTATCGATCGATACCGACTGCAGAAAAGGAAAACACGTGATTCTACAAGTCTGAAGAGTCTGCAACTTGGTCCAGAAGATTCTATTATTTACAATTAAGCCCAGAACATGTTTAAGCATTATATTTAGGGTTTTTAGCCTGGTATCGATCGATACCGACTGCAGAAAAGGAAAACACGTGATTTTACAAGTCTGAAGAGTCTGCAACTTGGCCCAGAAGATTATATTATTTACAATTAAGCCCATAACATGTTTTAGCATTATATTTAGGGTTTTTAGCCCCTTTAAAGAAGAGCTTTAATCATTATTCTGAAGAAGGTTTTGAGAGAGGGAGAGAAGTCAGAAACTCTGTTCCTGAGAGAGAAGATTTCGAACCCTTGTTACTCTTTACTTTACTCTTTTATGCAATCTATTTTATTCATGATGTTTGCTTCATTCACCATGTCTGAGTAGATTCCTTGTTAGGTTTAGGGTTATTCAAAGGTGTTTGATGAATTGTATGTTAGGTTGATCTGAATTGATAGAGATATTCAATAGAGTTTTTCATCTAGACTTGTGATTACTGCTTATTCTAGCTTCATGACCTAGAATCTGATCTTAGGTTGTTTGATTGGCACGAAAGTGTGATTGATTGCCTGAACTAGTGTTAGATGAACAAAAGACCAATTCGCAAAGAAATTTGGTTTAGGATTTTGTGAACAATTGACCTGATCATTAATGCTTGTTTGAATTCATAGGATTTGCAAAGAAATTTAGAATTCTAGGTTTTAGACATAGATAATCTTCGCAGCGACGGTTGGTTGATTTTACATTTGTGCTTCAAGTTCAAGAACAGTGCTTAATATCCTCCTGACATTCCATTTGATATGTAATTCTGATTTACCGGAGAATTTCCCTAGGCTTACCGTTTTTTCCTCCATTGATTTTACAACTACTTTTAATCGTCTGCTTATTTCCTGCATTACTTTGTTCGCTTAGCTTAATTCGAGTCTTATTATCTATTGAGTGAATTCTTGAGTCTTTGTGGTTCGACCCCTAGAATACTACAACTACTGCTTAGATACTTTAGGGTATTATATTTGAGTATATCAAATTTTGCGCCGTTGCCGGGGACTCTAAATTCACCATTAGATTTTAGATTAGAGTTTTGACTAAGTTCGTCGGTATCGATCGATACCAACTGGTATCGGTCGATACTCTTCGTAATTTTTTTTTTTTTTTTTTTTTGTTACTTACGTATTTTTGACTCTTGTGTTTAGGAGAACAAAGAGGCTACAGAGATGAACAATCCACTGATTTTGGTTCGTGATGATGTTGGAGCTTTGAGAGACCATGAGGGTCAATTGTACAATGAGAGGGGACAAAGACTTGATGGAGATGGAAACATCGTTGTCCCCCGGCTAGTGGTGGGCATAAAAACCGAACCGAAGTTAACCGAACCGAACCGAACCAAAAATTGTGGTTCGGTTCGGTTTTGGATAGTAGCTAATAACCGAATGGTTATGGAATTTCATATTCATGGATATCGGTTCGGTTCGGTTATTAACCGATAACCGAATGGATATCCATGGATATCTAAAATACCCAAATTTCCAAAAATATCTGAAATATTTCGGTTAGTTTCGGTTATTTTCGGATAGTTCGGTTATTTGGATATCCATGGATATCTAAAATAACCAAATATCCGAATATTATTTCGGTTAGTTTTGGTTATTTTCGAATAATTCGGTTCTAAAATACCCGAACTATCCGAAATAACCGAAATATTTCGAAAATAACCGAACTAACCAACTATCCGAAAATAACCGAAATATTTCGGTTACCATTCGGTTCTCAATTTTACTATCCGAACCGAACCGAACCGAATGGTAACAAACCGAAACCGAACCGAAATCCTTTCGGTTTTGATATGGATAGTAAAATACATAACCGAAATAACCGATAACCGAAATAACCGAACCAAAAAACCGAACCGATTAGTGGTTTGCCCACCCCTACCTCCGGCTGTTGTGAATTTTGGGAATGATGTGGTTGATCGTGGTAGGACGATTGGTGAGTACAAACAGGCCTGATCAGTTCTATGCTAATCGAGCAGCGATTGTGTTCTGCGTTTCAGAGGAATGCGCTTTGAGCTGAAACCTACATACTTCACTCTTGTGGGTCAGCATCTTTTTCATGGTCTTCTTCATGAACACCCATGGATTCACATTGAGATGTTTGAGGACTTGGTCACTAGCATCAAGTACAATGGAGTGTCCTATAATTTCCTCTTCTGTAAGCTTTTCCCATACCTCTTGCTGGGATGCAGCTTACTGGCTGAAGCAGTTGCCTCCGGGATCGCTGAGCACCTGGGAAGAGACGAAGAACGCATTTCTGAACAACTTCTACGACGATGCGAGATCCGAAGAGTTGAGAAACAAGATCTCCCTATTCTCCCAAGGTGCGACTGAGGCGTTTAAGGCTGCTTGGGTGAGATTCAGATCTTATCAGAGAGATTGTCCGCATCACGGTTCACACAGGTTCAGTTTGCTGGGTATTTTCTTTCCGAGGGATTGATTGGAGATATCAGATGGCTCTGGATGCTGGCGAGTAATGGTAATTTCAACACGAGATATCCCGAGGGATGCTTATGTGCTGATTGAGAACTTGGCATCTAGCAACAGTACCAAGAATGCAGGTTTGAGAGAAGAAGCAGAATGGGAATGTTGATGGATCGCAGATGTGTGAGTGCATGCGAAACTGGATTCGTGCATAATCTTTTGATGGGCAAGCAGCAGAAGGCTGTACACTTTGCTGATAAGGTCAAGATTGTGATGAGGTTGAAGCGAGAGGATGTTAATTACATTGGTGGTACTGGTTTTCAGAATCAGCAGTATCAGTTCAACAACAACCGAGACTTCACCAACAACGCTCAGCAAGGAGGATTCAAGTCTGATTTCAGAGCAAATTCCTTTGCCCAGAAACAGATGCAAAGCAACGCCTACGGGAGTTCATCTTACCAGACTCCGCCGCCTAAGACTCAGGAGAGTAAGTTTGAATCCATGCTTGAACAGATCCTTGAAGGACAGCAAAAGATGACAGTGGATTTTAATGGAAGATGGATGCCATGTACACAGATCTGAATGGAAAGATTGAAGCTCTCAGCATTCATCAAAAGATGCTGGAAACTCAATATGCTCAGACATCAGCAGCTGTCAAGGAAAGATGGTTCAATCACCAGCATGACTACGTCAATGCTATCACCTTGAGTACTGGAAAAGAGGTCACTGTAGTTGTAACGCCCGTGTTCCGGAAAAAGAAATGTTGTGGAGCTCGGGAGTGACGAGTTCAGGATTTGTTGCGCGAGCTCGGGATTGTTGTGAGGTCGGTTTTGGGCAAAAATCGCCCAGTTTAGTTCTAATTCTTTGGTTTAATGGCATTAAACGGTGGGAACCCTTAATCTCACCTATAAAAAACTCACTTCTCCTTCTTGTTGCCTCATTTGGTCGAAATCTTGGCTGCTTTGAGAGGGAGAGAAGAGCTTTTGAGTTTGGTGAGAAGGGAGATCAAAACCTTGAAGGTGAAAGCAGAGGCAGCAGACAAGGCCGTCTGGAAGAAAGAGGTTTCGACCGATCAAATCGTGTCCAAAGTAACGAATTTTGGTGGGTTGTAGTTTAAGCCTTTAATCTAGATGTACCTTTTTGCGGAATTTGATTTTGAGTCGCGTGGTTTGAAAGTTATTCACGATTTCGTAGAGGTGTCTTGTTCCGTCGAAGGCAGGACCAGCGGAGACTCGGGGTTAGATCTCCGCCGCGTCTGTGGTCGGATCCTCACGAATTTTGGTGAGTAGTTTCAGGACATCTAGGGCTTAATTCCACCGATTGCGTTTTCACAAATTGGAAGGTTAGATTGAAAGTTTATGGCTCGATCTTCCAGCGGCCGTTTTCTGGGTTTTGCCCAGTTTTGGTAACTTGGGTGTTTCGTGTTGTGGGTGGTTGTAGTTGTTCTTAGCTGCTTTTGAGTTCGGTGTGTAAGGTCCCTCCTGAGTGTGTGTGGAGTATACCTTTGCCGAATTCCCGTTGTGTTATTGAGGTGACTGCGTGACCATGAGCTTATCTAAGTTATGGTGATTTGTTTGGTAAGTTGTGATGGTTGTGTGATGGTGTAGATGGATCTGTGATGATCCATCATTGATATCTGTGGTATGTGTCCAATGACGTGTGTTTATTGAGGTGTGTGTGGCAATGACGTGGTGTCATTGGCCAAAACACGGGAAGGTGACAATGACGTGGTGTTCATTGGCCAAAACACGGAAGGTGACAATGACGTGGTGTTTATTGGATTAGAAATTTGTGTATATTGTGATTGATTGTTATTTGTATGAGCTTGTGTGTATAGCTCGTAGATGGAGGATCACCTCACTAAAGTATTGTTGATAATACTTACGCATCTCTCATTTGTGTGTGTGATGCAGGTATAGATAAAATGTGATCGTGCGAATCATGGCGAGGAGAGGAGGATGATCTAATCTCCGGGGTTTGTGTATTGTATTCGGTTTGGTAGTACGGGTTTGTATGTGTAATGTCTTCTCGTTGTGCGTGTTAATTTCCAGGATTTGGAATTATGTTTTATTGTGTGTGTGTTGGGTAATATTATCTTATGGGGATAATCTTACTGTGTTGTTTCGAATTTGCGTTTAAATTCGACCGGTTTGTGAGTGTGCGAATATTATTTTATGGGAATAAATATTGCTTGTTAAAAAAAAAAAAAAAAATAGATAACCCGGGCGGGTCGTCTCAGTTTTGGTATCAGAGCATTTACGGTTCTAGGATAGTTTAGGAAATTGAATTTGATTAATTTTATTTCCCTGGTGTTTGGTGCATGTGGTAGAGAACCGTAATTGTGTTGGTTAGAAATTTATTATGTGTTAGTCAATTGAGTGTGGTATGGGGTCTTAGATCATATACTCTCTCGAGCCTTCAATGAAATTCCACGGTAAGTTGTTCTGTTTCTTTCTGTTTGGTGTTGTGTTCTGAGCTTCTGTGGTGGAAGTGCAGATGGTTTCGGGAGGCAGAGGTCGTGGTCGTGGTCGTCCGCGTGGCCCAGGTCGTGGAGCTCCTTTAGTGGAGGAGAGTTGTAGGCACAAAGTGCTACGGTTGAGCAGGTCATGGATTCGCATGCGGGTTCAGAGGAGTCTGAGGTGGCCGGTGAGAGTGCCGTTTGGCCGGGGTGGGTGCCGTGTGCTGGAGGTCCAGCGGGTGCTGTTGGTGTGCAGCCGGTTTGGCTCAGGCTCGGATGATCGCATTGTTGGAGCGGTTACCAAAGAGGGTACCAGAGCAGGCTCGGGTAGTACCACCAGTGGTGGTGGAGGAGCAGCGCAGGGTTGCTGTTGCGGTTGCAGAGGAGCTCCCATCTTACCTGAAGATGATGGAGCAGTTGTAGAGGATTGGCACAGGATTTCTTTTCCGGTGGTGCCAAGCCTGAGGATGCAGATGAGTGGAGAGGATGCGGTTGGAACGGAATTTTTCGTTCGATTAGGTGTCCTGAGGGAGACCAGGTGGATCTCGCAGTCCACTATCTGGAGGGTGATGCACAACTGTGGTGGAGAGGTGTTGCAGCCAGGCGAGCCTCTAGGCAGATATGACCTGGGTGATTTTGTTTTGGAGTTTAACTCCAAGTATTTTCCTCCGAAGGCGTTGACCGGTTGGAGGGGCGGTTCTTGGAGTTTGTCTCAGGGAAACCGGACGGTTCGAGGAGTATGAGGCCAGAGTTTAACCGTCTCAGCTGTGTATGCTGGTCACGTTATGGAGGGAGGCAGGCTCAGGTGCGACGGTTTATGAAGGGTCTTTTGGCCGAGTTGAGGAACCGTTGCTTGGTGCGGTCTTTGGCACTGTTGGAAGTTGGTGGAGAAGGCTGCCTCGAAGATGGTCTGATGGACGAGGCAGTGTGGCCAGTCGCGGCTTTTCAGCGCGAAGAGGTCGCAGCAGCAGTCTGGTTCAGGCAAGGTGATAAGCCTGTTCAGGACCAGAAGCGTAAGTTCTGAGGCATTCAGAGCAGGGCAGTCAAAGTGGTCAGGGATGCTTCAGGTGTGGCAGCAAGGATCACAGGATTGCTAGTTGTCCTCAGAAGACACGCGTGTGGATACGCGGGTGTGTTTCCACTGCAGGGAGGCAGGACACATCAAAGACGAAGTGTCCCAAGCTGCAACGGACGGAGGTAGTGGTTGCACACCACCGGTGAGGCAGACCGGGGCAGCACCTCGAGTGTTCTCCATGGTGGAGACGGTGAGCCGAGTTCGCGGGCCGATCACAGGTAAATTCCTAGACTTAATAAAGTTCATTTCTTGTAGTTTTGGAATTGGTATACATGTTGGTGTTGTGGTTGAGTCTTTTAGCATATGAAACTTGTTGAAGGGACCTTGGTCGTGTGGGGGTCTGAGTCCCATGTGTTATTTGACTCGGAGGCATCACATTTGCTTTGTTACTCCGGAATTAGCCGAGCGGGGCAATTTTTCGAGTGAACCCGGTGATCAGAAGGGAGTGGTTAAAGTTGCTGGAAGGGAAGTTTCTACCATTCGAGGTCGAATCAGAGATGTGGACATCCAAGTGCGTTGAGGAATCCATGCCAGCGGACTTGATCGTTTGCCTTGTGGAGCTGTATTATGTCATCCTAGGGGATGGATTGGCTAGGAAAGTATAGAGCGCATCTGAATTGTCACGGGGGCTTGTGGTGTTTTGAGCCGAAAAAAGGAGGTTGGTTTATCAGGGAGTGAGACCGACTTCGGGGAGTCTTGTGATCTCAGCTATGCAGGCAGAGAGGATGCTAGAAAAAGGTCGCGAGCTTATCTGGCGACAATTGTTACTCCAGAGACTGTGGGAACGGTTGAATTGGAGATATTCGGGTTGTTCAAGAGTTCGAGGATGTTTTTCAGTCGGTTGCAGGGATTACCACCCATCTCGCGTCTGATCCCTTCACGATTGAGTTGGAACCAGGGACGACACCGATATCGAAGGCTCCATACATGAATGGCTCCAGCAGAGATGACTGAGCTAAAGAAGCAGTTGGAGGAGTTCTTGGATAAGGTTTCATCCGACGAGTATTCACCGTGGGGAGCACCGGTGCTATTTCGTGAAAAAAAGGATGGAAGTTTCCGGTTATGTATCGACTATCGGAGTTTGAATCGGGTCACGGTGAAGAACAAGTATCCTCTTCCGCGGATTGATGAGTTGTTGGATCAGCTGCGAGGGCTACTTAGTCTCCAAGATTGACTTGGCATCGGGATACCATCAGATTCCGATAGATGTGGCGGATATCCAGAAGACTGCTTTCAGACTCGGTACGGACATTACGAGTTGTAGTGATGCCGTTTGGATTGACGAATGCACCAGCATCGTTCATGAGGTTAATGAACAGCGTCTTCCAGGAGTATCTGGACGAGTTTGTGATCATCTTTATAGATGATATTCTGGTGCTACTCGAAGAGTCCCTGAGGAGCATGAGGTTCATCCTGAGAACGGTTTTGGAGAAGCTGTGGGAACAGAAATGTTATGCTAAGTTGAGCAAGTGCAGTTTTTGGGCAGCGGGAGATCGGATTTCTAGGTCATATTGTATTTGGAGGCGAGTTTCAGTTGATCCACAGAAGATCCAGGCTATCAGGGGTGAATGCCTACTGAGATCAGAATTTTCTTGGCTTGGCGGGTTATTACCGGAAGTTCGTTAAGGGTTTTGCGAGTATGGCTCAGCTCGATGACGAAGCTGACGAGGAAGGATGTTTCTTTCGTGTGTTCTCCAGAGTGTGAGACAGGTTTCGCAATCTTGAAGGCAATGTTGACGTGTGCACCAGTCTTTTGGCGTTGCAGAGCCGGGCGAGCCATACGTGGTGTACACGGATGCTTCGAGAGTGGGTCTCGGATGTGTGTTGATGCAGCAGGGAAAGGTTATTGCTTATGCTTTCGCGGTAGTTTGAGGAACCCATGATCGTTGAGATGCTGCAGTTGTGTTCGCCTGAAGATTTGGAGATCTTATCTTATGGTGCGAAGTTCAAGTGTTCACGGATCATAAGAGCCTGAAGTACATCTTTCACCCAGCCAGAGTTGAATCTATAGCAGAGGCGCTGGATGGAGTTGGTGGGAGATTATGATCAGAGATAGCTTACCATCCAGGTAAAGCTAACTTGGTTGCAGATGCTTTTGAGTCGTAAGCGGGTGGTTTCAGCTCGGAACAGGACATGGAGTCGTTTGGTAAGTGAGCTCAACACGTTGAGGTTGTGTGTTGCATCTCAGGAACCGTTAGGCTTGGAGGCGGCTAATCAGGCAGATCTTTCTGAGCAGGGTTCGGTTGGCTCAGGGAGAAGGATGCAGAGTTGATTAAGGCTTCCAGAGGTGAGGGTTCCGAGTACCAGATCTGTGCCAATGGGACTATCCTTGTTCTGGAAGGGTGTGTGTGCCCTTCAACGAGGAGTTGAGGCGAGAGATCCTGAGCTGAGGCTTATGCGAGTATGTTCTCCATTCATCTAGGAGCGACTAAGATGTACCGGGATCTAAAACGGTATTATCACTGGGTCGGGATGAAGAGGGATGTGGCTAATTGGGTTGCAGCTTGCGATGTTGTCAGTTAGTGAAGGCAGAGCATCAGGTTCGAGCGGTTTGTTGCGGAGTTTACCCATTCCAGAGTGGAAGTGGATATGATCACGATGGATTTCCGTGGTTGGTTTGCCAGTTTCTCGCGACCAAGGATGCTATTTGGTCATCGTTGATCGGTTGACTAAATCGGCACGGTTTTTTGGCCACAAAGAAAACCGATGGAGCTGCGGTTTTGGCTAGGAAATATGTGCAGGAGATAGTGCAGACTTTATGGGCCGGTACCGGTGAGCATAGTGTCAGACCGGGATCCTAAGTTCATTCTGATTTCTAGAATGCGTTCCAGGCTGAGATGGGCAACTAGGGTGGCTTATTAGTACGGCTTATCATCCTCAGACGAGGATGGGCAGTCCGAGAGACCATCCAAACTCTCGAGAGATTTGCTGAGGATGTGTGTACTCGACTGGGGTGGTCATTGGGTGGATCACTTAAGCTTGCAGAGTTGCTTACAATAATAGCTACCAGGCAAGTATTGGGATGGCGCTCATATGAGGCGTGTATGGGAGATCATGTCGTACACCGCTTGTGTTGGACTCAAGTGGGGGAGAGGACACATTGGGTGCGAGTTTTGTTCAGGAAACTACGGAGAAAGATCCGGGTTTTGAAGCTGAACATGAAAGGAACGCTCACAGGATCGGCACAAAAGAGTTATGCGATTGCTGAGTTTTAAATTACAGCAAAGCAGCACCGTCGCACCAATTATTATTATTTAATGAGCCATCGAGCCATGGCGCATGCCGGCCGCATCGCCACTTGGAACACGAGGCGCAAACATTTAAAAAAGAGACATTAAATGATATGTTTTGTTCTTAAAACTTAATAAACCTTTAGAAATTTAGAATAAAATACCATAAAAATCCAATCCACATAATGTAAAAAACAAGAAATTAAAGGCAACACAATAGTTTTAAACCAATAAACAATCTAAAAAAATTCAATATCATCATACTCATAATTTCTCATGATCCAAAGAGTATCCTCAAAAACTTCACCACCAACAAAGTTCCTCTTCCATCTCTTCATCATCATCTTCATCAACCAAAGTCATACCACTAGGAAGGGGCTTGCCGAATTGGCTTTAAAACCACTAGAAATACCTTTTCCTTTTTCAACTCTACCTGAAGTAGATGCTGATCTAGTTGATAATAAGGCATCCATTAGCTGCTGACCTTGTCAAGTCATCATTTGTAAACTGGAGATCGTTCATTTTCATTATCAGAAGAGTTCTCATCCATTTTTCACCAGTTAGCCACTCATTGCTGTCATCAATGTCATCCAATAGAATATTAGATCAATAGTGGTCTTTTCTCTTGTATCGACGTTGCAGAGCACGATTGTATTTCACAAATA